>JAFEMH010000336.1:305000-520000 GCA_022495995.1 Adenophora triphylla var. japonica
GCAAAGTATGTCAAATTTTATAAAAAATTATAAAACTGCAAGTATTTTTGGATAGAAAGGTCTATCATAGAACTGCAAGTATTTTGAGACGGTGGGAGTATAATATATTTGTTCTCCCTCCCCTCTTTTTGTACGGTAAGATAAGATGGCACAAAAATGAGTTTTTAGCCAAATTGACATGCGTACAATTTGGGAATAATCAATTTCACATACATAGTTATTAAACATGAAATATCTCTTGCGTACTTTATTTTTAGTTTAAATTAGACCACTTTTTTAACACTCATTAAATGATTAATGGAACAGTACATGAGAGTTAACAATTTAACAAATCAGTTAGTTTGAAATTGATTTTCCTTTTAAAGAGTTTATTGAAAATTTCATAACTAAGTAAAAAGGTTGTAAATCAAAATTTTTAAAACATTAATATATTAAAACTTCAAATAAATATTATGAGCAAAAACATTTCTTTTTTAATAATACAAATGATAATAATATATATATTTATAATTTTTTTTTATAAATTGGGTCTTTAAAAAAAACAAATAGTAATTGGGTAAAAAAATTGTTTTTAATTAAATATACTTATTACATTATAAATTAAAATCACATAAATAAAATAATTTTATCCAAAAAATAAATAAATTCAACCCATATTTCATACTTCCTCGGTCCCATAGAAGGTTACTCACTTACTGTTTCGCGCAAAAAATAAGAAAGCAGTATATATATTCAAATATATTGTTAATGAAACATGTTTAAGGATAATTAAGTAAAGATATTTTTATTATTAACCATTAATTATTATCAAAAGACATCCACACAATATTTAATCTATCACCCTTACACAAGCACTCACCACTGCTTCCCACCCACTGTTGCCACCATTCACCGTCCACCACCCACCGTCCACACCACCACCACCGTCCAATGTCCACAACACCTCTATCAACACCACTGTCCACATTGAATCTGGGTTTCAAAAAATCAATCAAAAATCAAAATTACTTCATACCCAAATTGAACCAAAATCAACCAAACCAAAATTAAATGTAACCAAAATTAAATATAACCAAAATATGGTTCCAAATTTTTCTACAAAGATCAATATCATCACAAAAACAAAACCCAAAATCTCAGAATATCACAGACGGATTCTCACATCCTCACAACCACAAACACAAAAGCACACAGGAGAACAAACCCAGATCTGCTCATAAGCACAAATCTAAACCTAGATCTAGACCCATTGTTCATAAATCTAAACTAAAATACACATAATCTAAACACACGCACACACATCTGCACAAAAACACACATGAAAGCCTTAAAACACACACACGAGCACAGATCTGAGACGCACACACGCACAGATCTGGGAGGCGAAGAGAGACGACCTGAGAATTTAAGTTGAAGTCGCCGGAGGTTGAAGGTGGTGGGTGGACGGCGGCGTGTAGATCTGACTATTGATGATGCCACAAATTTTGTTGCGCAGCAGCGTGGTCTGTTGTTGTAGTCTAGGCGGACAAACGGCCTTCTTCTCCGATCAATCTGCACACAAATAGCCAAAAAAACTAAGCCGGGGGCGTCTCCGGCTTAAGCCCCTCCGGCGTGCGAATAAGAACTCTGTTTCCCGAACATAATAACACAAAATATCTTAGAGAGAAAATGGGGGTGGGAGAGAGAGGGAGAAATTCAACTTACAAATTAGGGTGTAGCCTCCTCTTTATATAACCCTCTGATCCTCCATTTGAAGATGCGTCTGGCCCTCCATAATCCCCCATTCTGGCCGCCCCCCTTGAGCCATGCGTCTTGGCATTGTTATGGGATGCTTCCGGAATGAATTGGGCCTTGTTCAGACACTTCTCATTTTCTCATTTGTATCCATCAGCTGCAAGATCCTTTGGAATCCTTTTTCCTCTTGGGCTTTGGGCCGAATACATATATGGGCCATCCTTGATTAACTTGGGCCAAATCATTTTTGCATGGTCACATCAGTAGCCCCCGACTCCTTAACTCGATTATTCATGATCGAGTTGAGGAGGCAAATAATGCACGCCACATAACTGAAACGAATCAGATCAATATAAGACGAAGTAGTGGAGATTCCCACCTTTTATACTTAGACTTGGCGACTTGGGCCACGAGAGGCGGCAGTAAACTGGACTTTACATGAATTTAGTCTGTCATTGATGCCACGAGAAGTCCAGGTGAGATTGTCGAGTTAAGCCCGTTCATATTTCGTCTAATTCCCGCCACCATCGACAACTTCCTGGCGAATTGATTCTTCAGCTTTTCGACCTCGTTTCCGAAACCCAGGCGGCTTCAATTTCTTTTGCGCAGACCAAGTATATTACTATTTGGTTATGACATCAAGGTGATTTTGATTCACTTATTTTCTCGCATAACTTTTTGAGCGACTTCCTGATTTTTGTGGCATCTTTGTTTGGTTAAGGACGAGATTATGGCTCGATTTTCACGCTTGTGTTTTCTGCGACTTCTGGCCAATAAGACTTAGATTCAGATGACTATCATTTCCAATCGGATATCTCGCTTTACTATTTATTTCACCATGCTTGCCGTAATATAAATATCGCGGTTTACTACTTATATAGGCCAAGCGAGATACGCTTGCCGCCGTTGTATCTTCCACTCGACATATCAGCTAATTGGCGAGATCATTCCAAACTCTTATTTTTTGGGCAGCATCAGAAACCCCCAAGTTTGAGGCGAGATCCATTCATGGTCCTGCCGATAATTTGATGTTCCATGACATTCAATTCCTTCCTCAAGAATCTCAAGAACCAGTGCATTTCTTCTTGGACTCTACGATAAGCGGGATGAACTTTCTTCCATTGAGACCGCATCTTTACATGCCATTGAGACCACATCTTTACACGCCATTCAAGCGAGATGGGTTTACTTCTAGTAACATCTTTACCTGCCATTCAGGCGAGATGTGCTTTCTTTCCCGTACCGCATCTTTTCATGCCATTCAGGCGAGATGGGCTTCCTTTTCGTAACAACATCTTTATATGCCATTCAGGCGAGATGTGTTTTCCCTCACATATACTGCATCTTTTCATGCCATTCCGGCGAGATGCACTTTCTCATTTATAGTCGGTATAGATTTTCTCGTTTATAGTCGGTATAGACTTTCTCGTTTATAGTCGGTATAGACTTTCTCGTTTATAGTCGCATCCATATACATGCCATTCAGGCGAGATGGGACTTTCATGTTTATAGTCCGTAGACTTTCTCTTTTATAGTCCGTAGACTTTCTCTTTTATAGTCCGTAGACTTTCTCTTTTATAGTCCGTAGACTTTCTTTTTTATAGTCTGTAGACTTTCTTTATTATAGTCCGTAGACTTTCTTTCACATGATACTTTTGTGGCTTGCTTTTATTGCCTTTCTTGTAATTCGCCAGTTTGTTTTGATAATTCATCAAAAACTCTTTTCCTTCTTTCTGTTGCGAGATGGCTCCATATATCTATACTCCCTTCAAAAAAGTGAAGTTGTCTTTAGGCAACTTTACTCTAAGCGGCTTTGCTTTCTTTTCCCTTTTAGCGGCTTACATCTTGAACTTTACTTTTATTAACCTTGGCCTCCATTTCGCATTTACCGCGCATTCGAGTCATTATCTCGCCGTTCATATGCAAAACAAAAATACCATGAGAAGCAAGTCAAATACTAAGCCAGATAATTTCATACTTTCATTCTATTTTAAACCAAGAATAACGCAACTAAACAACATTACCCCACATTTATCAATTTTCAACATTTCTCTCCCCGGGACCACGCAAAAATACATAATAAAGTCATTGTACTCTTACTCCATGATACTTTCATTTTCACTTGTGTAATTAGCATGTCTGACCATAACTTTGACATAATTTGTGCACATAAAGAAAGATTTTCAATCTTACATAATTAGCTTCATTAAATATTATTTTCCTTGTATCCCGTCGTAATTCCTTCGCACATTTCACAAGATATGTAAGCATGCGACATAATAAGTAATCACTTTTAACAATTAAATCCAAACATAATTAACATATGAAAAATTCTCTAACAAACACACATGGTCAATCACTTGTAACAGATAACCATATTTCATAATATAACAAGTCCAGAATGTGATTCTTGGTTTACTTAAATTTGTTCCATATTTGCATATACTATAACATGTATTTATCATAATCAATTAATGATAAAGAAGTCCCGGGGCATCTTTCCCACTTCAAGATTAAAATTCACCCAAGCTTGCTTCAATTAAGGACTATCAAATTTTGAACACCCAATTCGCACATATTATCACTATTTATAAGCATAATTTAACATATAAACTAAGAAAATAAAACTCGCACAACACTTTTAATTGGATCCCATTTTCCTCGTACCATAATTCTTTTATACTCAACAAAGATGCATAATTCACTAATTTTAGTAATTCCAAATTAAGCAACTAAATCAAGGCACAATTTATGAATCGACAAACAACTATTTCAATGTCATATCCTTTTTAATATATTGACTATCATACTAATATGTTATACAGACCATATACTCTTGGTATCACATTTAAAACTTCAATGATAGGTCCTTTATTTAACAAGATGAGTCATTTTACTTGGCATGGCTCGAATTGCACACTACTGGTACACGGCATAAACTACCCACGAACGCATTGCATAATATTTTATTCTCTATGTATTTCTTCTTTACAAAGAGACAAGTACTTCTATAAACCACTTGAGACATATATTTTCACTATTTCAAGAAACATACTCTCATTTCTTAGTCGAGGTGAATAACCAGCAAGTTCTCTAGTTGACGTAAGTTTACTTTATCAAATAGTAAAATAACATGGATACAATTAACTATACTAAGTGCATGAATTCACCAAGCATGATATTCAAGTAGTAAGAGAGGAATAACTATTCGTACTAAAATTAAACTACTCATTTTCTCTAATGAAAACACAAACACTTCTTCTTACATAATGATAATTCATGTTTACCCTTTTTATTATCATCACTTTACTTGACTTTTATAATGCAGTTAACTAAAATGACTGTAGCAGTCATTATATCACATGTCTATCCATTGTACTTAACCTTTTAAAGCAAAATAACACCACTAAACTTATTTTGACAAATTCATAATTTTGATCAAACAATTTTATGAAATAAAATATAAAGGTCATTACCTCCGTCTCAACCATTTTTCTACTTCAATAATCATAACACTTAAATCTTTCCGTTCCGACACTTTGATTCACAAGTTCAATAGTATTCCGTATCTTATTCATTACCAATACTCCAGTCAACTATTAAACAATTTTAGTAGCTCAATCCACCACAATTAGTCAAGCTCCAACACTAATTACAGTCCCAATCCATTCTTTAAACTTAAATGGTGACTACTGGGCCAAATGATTGTATTTGAAATCTCTAGTACTTAATATCCTAAAATTAAATCAAGCTCAAAGCAATCATCATAACTCTCTTGGTTATCACCAGCCATACCGCAAATTAAGAATGTCCCACTATTATTTATGTTAAACATCTTATAAAGTTACAACCATCACTGCCATCAGTTTCACTATAATATGCCCACGTCAATTAACTTAAAATGACTACTAACCCAAATATTTTTATTTGAAGATTAACAATCAGCATCTCAAAGTTAAATGAAGTCCAAAACAATCTTAGCAAAATTTTTGAATCACAAGCCCTGCAAAGTATTTAGAAATACCACCTTATTTATATCAAGCATATTACATTGCTATAATCATCTCCACACCACCAATTATGCGAATACAATTTTCTTGAATGAGTATATAAATGTATACTATTGCATAATGTGATATAACCATCTCAACAAGCATATTTTTCAGATAATATCCACATGAGGCATACTCATCTATGCTATAATTTCAGTCTCAACTTTCTCTTCTAAAGACACATATAAGCAAGTGACAAGTGTAAGTCAATCCATTTCACCAAAATAGCATATTAAGTATAGAACATACAACTTTGCTATGTAACATAGTTGTTTCTAAGCATGCATTCATGTTGTCAATTAACGAGATCATATGAAAAATCATCTAGCAAAAATAACGAAGATGGATAGAAACGACCTGACGGAGCTTATCGGAGTTCTTTTTGTCGGAAACTTGACAGGAACGCATAAACAAAAAATAAGGCAAAACCAGCGATTATTGTCGACGGTAACCAATGAGCGGCGGCGTATGGTGTCGGTGGCGACTTTCCATTCTCAATCGAGTTCACCGGCACCACCCGTCATCATCTACAGATATCACACACGACACCCACATCCCCATCAACTCCGGCGGCCCTTTTCGTCGTCGGCGATCTCAAAAACCTCCACATTTTCCAGGTGGGAAACGGAATCAGTAACAAAAACCCAGTTATCACGTATGCACCAGCTTGTATGACGGTGGACTCGGTGAGAAGAGGCGAATTTCGCCGCCATTAATGACGCCACTCCACCCATTTTTCATGAAGAAATTCTTTGTTGGTGGAATCAAATTCGAATTTGATGTTCTCCGTTCCATCCTGATTTATTCCGATGTCCTCCTAACAGATCCGCTCCTACCTCTCCACAAAACAAGATGAAAGTTGACCCACTTCCGTCTCTTCCTCTTACACCCGCATGATTCCTCAGATCTGGTTCCTCTGGCGCTCCTCCCGTCGGATCTGATACTCCCTTTCATCCTCCCTCAAAAATAGACGGAAGTTCACTTCCGACGCTTCCTTGCATCTGCCCCATTCATTCAATCTGGTTTCTCCGGTGTTGATGTCGCCGAATCTACTTTGCTCCGGTGCTTGAAGTTTTCAGATCTGCTCTACCCGCCGACCAAAACACCCATAAAATTATCGAAACGGAGAAGAGGTTTCAGGTCTCGGCAACGGAACCATCTGATGCTACCACAAATTTTGTTGCACAGCAGCGTGGTCCGTCGTTGTAGTCTAGGCAGACAAATAGCCTTCTTCTCCGATCAATCTGCACACAAACAGCCAAAAAAACTAAGCCGGGGGCGTCTCCGGCTTAAGCCCCTCAGGCGTGCGAATAAGAACTCTGTTTCCCGAACATAATAACACAAAATATCTTAGAGAGGAAATGGGGGTGGGAGAGAGAGGGAGAAATTCAACTTACAAATTAGGGTGTAGCCTCCTCTTTATATAACCCTCTGATCCTCCATTTGAAGATGCGTCTGGCCCTCCATAATCCCCCATTCTGGCCGCCCCCTTGAGCCATGCGTCTTGGCATTGTTATGGGATGCTTCCGGAATGAATTGGGCCTTGTTTAGACACTTCTCATTTTCTCTTTTGTATCCATCAGCTGCAAGATCCTTTGGAATCCTTTTTCCTCTTGGGCTTTGGGTCGAATACATATATGGGCCATCCTTGATTAACTTGGGCCAAATCATTTTTGCATGGTCACATCAACTATTACCATGGAAAGAAGGTTTGTGAAGTGGAGAGAAAACATTGAAATGAAGATGAAATAAGAGAGAGAGACGGATGGCTGTCATTTCGCCGGTCAGAGATGGTGGCGAAGATCGGCAGTAGTAGTGAACGGTGGGCGGTGGTAGTGGCATAGGGTGTTGGTTCTTGTTTTGAGAGAGAGAAGGGCTCTGCATTCTTTCTAAAATGTTGAAATTTTGAAATGTTGAAGAGAGAGAGAGAGAGAGAGAGAGAGAGAGAGAGAGAGAGAGAGAGAGAGAGAGAGAGAGAGGAGGAATGAAGAAATGGGTGTAAACTTTTATTTTTATGTAAATGGATTTGGACTAATTAATCTTACTGATTAGGATATTTAGTGTTAAGCAGGTGGGTTATCCAATATAATAATAATAAAAGTATCCCAAAATAGAAAGTGGGACTTATAAGTGGGACGCCCTAAATGGCAAAGTGGGTAAGGTTCTCTGGGATGGAGGGAGTATACATGTATAGTTTCATCCCCAACCCAAAATAGAGAAAAGTACCTTTTTCGTCCTTAAAGTACTTTAAGTTTTACCTTTTTGTCCTTAAACAAATTTTTTTTACTTAAGAATCCCTAAACTAACGTTTTAAGGATGATGTAGTCCCTCCAGTTAACAGGCGTTAAAAAATCCGTTAACTTCGTCTGAGCTGGTACCTACCTGGCGTCTTCCATCCTACATGGCGATGGGTAAGTATCCATTTGGTCATTTTTATCTGTGAAAAAAGTGTAGGGGCTTAAATGAAAAAATAAAAAAATTACTTAAATCTAAACTCAGCCCCTTTCCCTGAAACCCTTCCTTCCTTCCTTCTTCCCCATCACTCTCTTCCCCCCTTTCTTCCTCTTCTCATGGCCACCTTATCCCCCACCTACCATATTTCGTCACCTCCTCCATGGTTGCACCCCTCTTTCACCTTTTCCTCCGTCGCCTCCTCCATGGCAGCCTCCCCACCAACTTCTACTCCTAATTCCACCGTCCTCTTCTTCTCCTCCTTTTCATCACCTGTCTTTCTCTCTCCGCCGCCGCCTCCTTTGCATTCCTCTTCTTCTCCACCGCCCACCACCATAACTCCGACTGCCAACCACCTCGCCCGCCCACTCACCAAACTCTCTCGCCCAGTCGTCATCCTACTCCTCCTTTTTCTCGAATATAAGCTGGAAATAAGGGCGGCAAACAAATATTGCATTTCGGAACAGAACCGATTACAAATCAGATCTGGTTTGAGTTGGAAATAGGGGATTATGTTCCTTTCAATTTCTTCAAAAATTTATTTGGAATGCAGAAATAGGAATTCTCTCGCCTATGCAGTCGTCTTAATGCCAAATCAGATCTGGTTTGAGTTTGAATTTTATCTGGTAATTTTTGATGGGTTGCAATTATTGTTGGTTGTGATACTAGGGATGGTGATAGTGGTGTGATTGATTTGGCATTGATAGTGGTGGTGATGATGTTGATGTGGTGGTGGTGGTGTGGAAGTGTTAGGGAATAAAATAAAATTAGTGAGAGATAAAAAAATTATAAATAAAATTCAAAATATAAAAATTATTATTTATAATTTAAGACAAGTATAATAAATTAGTGAGTATTTAGAAAAAATTGGTGTTATTGTAAAAAGGTGGTGGTGGTGACGGCAGTGCAGAGTGGCGGTGGTGGGATATGGTTGCGGCGGTGTGGTGGCTGTCAAAAGTTGGATGGTTGGTGTGAGAATATTCATAATTAATTTAAATGGTTGTATCAAAATTTACACTTTCCTCCCCTCATTTATTTGAAATTTTCATATCGTTATTTTAGTTGCTTAGTAAGCTCCACGTAAGCAAAAATGTCATATCACTATGACACATCAGCGAGTTTAACGAATTTTTTAATGCATGTTAACTAGAGGGACTACATCATCCTTAAAATGTTAGTTTAGGGATTCTTAAGTAAAAAAATATTTAAGGATGAAAAGGTAAAACTTAAAGTACTTTAAGAACGAAAAAGGTACTTTTCTCGGAGCGGAATGGTTAATAACTATGAAACTTTTTTTAAGAAAATATGAAAAATTGTGAAAAATCACAATTTACAAATATGAGCTTGTGTTTATATGAACTAGCAAAAAGCCTGTGCTACGCACGGGTTCAGTAACTTCGAGGCTTTTGGGAGATTTAGGTTTAATGAAGGTCTCGTATGAAATTTACCAATACTGAGTTTAGATAGCGCATTATTTATTTGATACCCATGAAATAAAATTTAAAAATGCTACTAAAATTAATTATTTATGCTTTCTTAGTTTCCTAGTAATATAACAAACTTTTATTGATAGCAATTGAGACAATCTTTTCGGGACAGAGAAAGTATTTTTTTTTTAATTGAAGGGTTGATAATAATTATAATTTATATATAAAACGGATATTCCTTTGAATATTACATAATGAAAATGTACATATGTAATAGTAAAATAATAGTAATTTTATGTATATGAACTATATTATTAATTATCAATTATTAATTATTATTATTATTATTATTATTATTATTATTATTATTATTATTATTATTATTATTATTATTATTATTATTATTATTATTATTATTATTATTATTATTATTATTATTATTATTATTATTATTATTATTATTATTATTATTGTATCTTCTATATGAACACAGTTCAATAAAATGAATCTTATGAAATTATAATAATATTTATTAATTAATTTTCTAAAAGATGTTTTTTTTTAATAAAAAAATCACATTCTTTAATATTCTAGTTCATTCAAACATTCGTATGTATCATTTCTAAATGTCTTTTGATCATGCACTGTCTTTGACTTGTCATGCTTTCACATCTCAAAACTCTTGACATTCAATTAATAATTCGCATTCTACCTCTTCATTGATATACAATATTAGTTCAAATAAATATGTGAAGGGGTGAATTATTTATGGCATGTTTAATTTCAATAACTTTCTATGATATTTGATTTTTTTTCACTTAATGAAAAATAAAAAAATAAAAAAACAAATCACAACAATTTATGGGACATTTGTTTAAAAATATTACACGTTTAACAAATTGCAAATATGTAATTTCAAATTCAAATCTAAAAAAATAATTAAAAATTAAAAGATAAATAAAATACAAAAATAAAAATAATTAATTAAAAATAAATTTCTCATTCATATGTAATTAGTCAAAGTTTTTACTATAAAGAATTCATGAAAATTTTAAATCAATAAATAACTGAATCTACAATAATCATAAATAGAAATAAATAAACCAAAAAAATTATAAATAAAGTTAAAACTAAAATTAAAATCAATACTAAACAATTAAAGCGATAAATACATACATAAATAAATAATTAAATTTACTTTGCAAAACATAAAAAATTAGTAAAAAATAAAGTTCATAAAAGCACCAAACTAAGAGTACTATGATAGCATTAAAACAAAAATTAAACAAATATAATATCAAATAAAAATAGAAAAAATATGTATTCTGATGATGCCAAAATGTCGAATCAGCCCAAATCCAAGCGATCGATTTGCTCCGGCGATTGCTTAGCCTGAAAATAAGACAAAACACGTAAACTAAGCCGGGACTTCACCGGCGAAGGCCCTCCGGCGTGAGAGTAAGTTCACGGTTTGTAGAGAGAGAAACTAAATTGACAGAGTTTCGGAATATCAAAAGTAACGTACCCGAATATGAAAATTATGGCTTGTATTTATAATGATGGATTAACAGAATCCATATTGAACTTGAACTGTAAAGAGATAAGGCATAATCCTAAGAGGATTATATCTGTTAGAGAGTCCTTGTTTGATCTGAATTGTAGGAGGTGGTTACAATTCTGATAAGATTGTAACTGCTGAATCCTTGTTTAACTAGGATTGTAAGGGCTGCTTGCCGAAAAGCCGAGGAGCACAAATTCCTTATCTCTTCATATGATGATATGCCGAGATGCATGAATTCATTTCCTCGTCATATGTAGATAAGTCGATATGAAGATAGGCTGAGATGAATAATTTTGTCTCCTCGTCATATGGATATATGACGAGGTGCGAACTTTTTTCTCCTCGTCATTCATGACCTCTCGGTCCATGATGAGACGGGGAGGGAATGAGCAATATGGGGAGCCCATTGACAACGTCAAGGCTGAGGAAGGTACCTCGTCCTCTATGGAGGCGATCTCGGCATACGAGGGAGGTCTTCTCGGCCCTTATAATTGTGGCATTTATATGTGCTTGCTGGACCTTGGTAAACTTTGGTCGGCCTTGTTGAAGTCGAGATGGATGTACGAGAAGCCCCCATCATAAGTCGAGATGGATTATGTTTATGGCCCAATCTACTTGGGCCTGACCCGGACAAACCCATGTTCGTATCTCGGTTTATACTGTTCAGTAGCCCCCGACTTTCTAGCTCGGCTTAGGACGAGGAGAAAGTCATCTCGTCCTCGGCTTATGAGAATACGAACAGGTTGCCACCTGTCACCGTCGCTTCAAATATGTCATTTCATTATCTGCCGGGTTGATGGTGCCATGATAGGCGCATCCCACGAAGCTCTGACATGCCTTGGAAACTGGCACACGCATTAAATGTTGGGGGCGCCATACCCGATAACCCGTTTTCCTTTCGGGTTTGACCCGATTTGTTGAGTATAAAAACAAATTCCTTTTTTAATTTAACCTTTCAGCATCTTGAATATTGAGAGCGAAACCAAGGAGCTTTGAAAAACCCTCGTCGTGTTCTTGCCTTATCGAAACCCAGTCATCGGCGACATTTGATTTTCCGGCGTTGTAGAGTTCTTTTGTTCAATTCCGACCAATCTTCAGAAAACAGGTATACATTCTTACTTTCCATTGATTTTCGTACTTGATTTTGCATTTTCTAGGGTTTTGGTAAGATTTTGGATTTCAAAAACCGCCATTGTTGAGCTGTTTGAAGCTTTTTTTCTGGAAATTTTGTGCATTTGATTCTTGAATCTTCTTGCCCCTTCATTCCCCCTTCAAAAATGGCTCGTTCTTGGGACCATTCCCCTCGATTCATTTATGGATACTACAAAGGCAATTTAAGGGTTTACCGGAGAGAGAGAGAGGACCATAGTTGCTCGTGAACTTGGCTGATATAGGAGAAATGTTGAGGAAGTATGGTCGTACGAGGTTTTACGTACAGTATCCAGACAAGACGAGGATAGATCGAGTTGATTCATTGTCCCCTAGTATAATCTTGTTTGAGAGTAGAGCCGAGATAATTGAACACATCAACATGTTCTACCCATCTTCGGATCACATTGCTCGTGCTCATCTGAGTGGTAAGGCTCCCTCCTCGGCCTTACTGTAATGACAAGGAGGAGCACCCCTCTTCCCCGTCTGA
Organism: Adenophora triphylla var. japonica; assembly: GCA_022495995.1. Classification (NCBI taxonomy): domain Eukaryota; kingdom Viridiplantae; phylum Streptophyta; class Magnoliopsida; order Asterales; family Campanulaceae; genus Adenophora; species Adenophora triphylla. The sequence continues at coordinate 317,865 of JAFEMH010000336.1, forward strand.
GTATCAGCTAGGGATGATGTACTTAAATTTTGCTCCTCGGCTTTTTGCAGATATGACGGGAAGAGGAGGTGAGGCCACTACATTTACCAAGATCATTGATGCCTTTGCTGAGGGTGAGCAAGTTGAAGGCAAAGGAGGCCTAGGGAGAGGTGTCCGAGGTAGAGGAGGCCGAGGTTGAGCTAGACCAGTCAAGGCCGGGGATCCCATGCTGGAGGCGTTATATACGAGATACGGGGTAGACAGGAACGAGTTCCGGTTAACTTATATTGGCCGTCCTACCTTTGAAAATGATGAAGAGGAGAAGAGTTTTTATTACAACGACAACCACGTCCATTTCTATTTCAAACAGTTTCAGCAGGGACTTCGTCTCCCTTTGGACCCCTTCATTAATGAATTTCTGGGTGACATGAAGGCTGTCCCGGCTATGTTGGGAGCCAACGGGACTAGGGTCCTCGTCAGTTTCATAGTCTTGTGTCGTAGTTTAGGTTACGAGCCTACCCAAGCCGCCTTCCGTCACTTCTTCTCTATCGGCTATGTTAAGAGTACTAGACTCCTAGTCATAAGGAGTGACTCCAAGAAGCCGAAGATTATTCTCCCCATGTCCAGCAAGGTAGGAGGATGGGAGAATCACGTTATTAGGGTAGAGAGCCGACAAGGCTGGGAGTTCCCCTCTCCTCCTGATGTGCCGTCTGTGTCTAGGGAAGTATTGAAAGTTGGGTGGTCCAAAGACTTGATCAAGCGTCTCCTCGAATTTTCTGAAGTCGGGCTCCTTGACTGGGCTGCCTTGGAGGCTGATGAGCGCTACTATGTCCAGGCTGGCTGATGCCGGGATCGAAGGACGGTATGGTACCTCTCGTCCCGGACAAGAGGGGGAGACGGTTTAATGACTGGAGGACTCATCCCGGTCTTGTGTTTCATGACGACTGTGAGAGATGCAAGCTTAACCCTAAGGATAAGTGCCTTAGGGAAACATATGTCGTAGGATGTAATTCTCTTTCCTTGTCTTTGACACGTGTCTTGATGTTTGTTTTATCCATTTCATAGTGTAACCTTCTCCTCGTCTTCGCAGATCTAACACCAGAGAAAGAAGTCGAGATGGCCTTCATGGAAGATGTTAGCGCCAAGGACTTGATTAAAATGAGGAGGCGACTGGCCAAGACCTTGGCTCTTACTGATAGGAAGGATGAGGCCACCCGCTATCAACTCCTCCTGAACACCAAGGGGGATCAACCCCTTCCGGTCAAGCTTCGAGGGGAGTTTGTGGATGCCGAGGAGGAGGCATCCGAAGGCCGAGATAAACAATCAACTGGCGAGGGGCATAGCCCCCATGTTGATGCTGACGAGCTGGAGTCTGACATCCCTTCCGCCGAGGGGACTGGTCTCGTTCACCGGTACTCAGGCCAAAAGAGGCCCCAGACTGTTACTGCCGAGGAGCCCCAAGCCAAGCGGGCGGCTGTTGACACTTCATCTCCTTAAGCTCCTCCGGCCCTCACCATTCAAACCATCAAGAGCTATAACGATGCCGAGGAGCTTGCCCGGCAATTCGTGGCCACAGCTCGGCCCCTGAGGGACATCCCTTTGCTTGCCAGGGAGGGCGCTCATGTAATGCTAGGACGGGCTCCCGTTCAGAGGGCCTTGGATGAGGCGAGCTTATGAAAAGCTGATCCGCGAGAAGCCGAGCAGGGAGAATTTGCTAGGTCTCAAGGGGCTTTAGATCTCCGAGGTGAATATCTCATACTTTTGACCTCGTAGATCTATACTTGGTATAATTTATGATGTTGATTTATCTTGAAGCTTGCTACCGTGAAGGCCTACGAGAACATTCTGGCCAAGGCTGCGGATAAGCAGATGTATGAGCTTAAGGCAGCCCAGAAGAAGGGTGAGACTGAGAAGGCAGCATTGGCCGAGCTGTTGAAGGTCCGAGAGACCGAGCTCGAGGAGGCCAAGGCCAAGGTTGAGGCCGAGGTATAAAGAGCCGAGGATGCCGGTCTGAAAGCCGAGGAAGCCCTCAGGCTAAAGAGCGCTGAGTTGGCCGAGCTGGAGAAGCTCAAGGCCGAGGCCCTAGAGAGAGCCGAGGTGGCTGAGACCAAGTGCCGAGATCTGGAGGCCACCATTCCTTCTAAGGAAGAGGAAGTAATTGCTCGGTTCAAGGCTATTCAGGCATTTAAGGATGCAGTGAATGATAAGACGGCCACGATGTTCGAGGATGGCTACCTGCATCTGGCTCGTCGTCTTATGGCTGATACCTCCCATGGTCTGGACCTGAATGCCATCGACCGGCTTATCTGCAAAGATCAATATGATGAGGAAGCTCGAGCTCTTCACCATCTCATGCCTTTCTCTGAATATAATTTGGGTATTATGGCCAGGGAGGATGCTCGAGCTGGCCGAGAGGCTTAGGTTCCCCCGTTCGTCGATCCTGGCAATCTCCAGGCCTTAATTGAGATGATTGAGGATGAGGGACGAGATGGAGGTAGGGACGAGGCCGAGGCTCAAACCGATGTTCAAACCGAGCATGTCACCCAACCAACCATTTATGCCGAGACCGAGGATTTCTTAAATAAGCCTTTTGAAGACGAGCAAACTTAGGATTAGGATTTCCTTTTTGCTTTTGTAATAGTGTAGGACCCATGTAAATCCTTCCATGAATATTGATGAAATGTCTTTCCCTTTCAATTCATGTGTTGATTTTTGTGAACTGTTTAAATGCTTGTTTGTGGGCTTTGCACAAGTACAAGTTTGTTTTGGGGGGAAGTCGAGGAATGTCCCTCATACTTCACTTTTATGTGAGACGAGGAGGCTTGCTCACTCAGGGTCGTGGCAATTTTGCCTACAAGTCATCAGGCCGAGGTGGGCTCCTCGGTCTTGACTGGGTACCTCAAGTCATTAGGACGAGGAAGGCTCCTCGGTCTTGACTGTCTGGGGTATTTTCTTCTTTTTCATCTTCTTATGCCGAGGAAGATGACTCGTACACAGGTTTTAGACGCGTGATGCTTGTAGTCGTTGTGACAAGGTGTTTCCTTATCCTGACGTAGGGCAAGTCAACAGGCCGAGGAGAGGTCCTCGGTCTTGACTGTTAGGGCCTGTTAGTCATTGAGTGGAGGTGGGACCTCGTCAGGACGTAAGGCGAGCCAGTATGCCGAGGAAGGGTCCTCGATCTTGGCTGTTAGGGCCTGTTAGTCATTGAGTCGAGGTGGGACCTCATCAAGATGTAAGGCGAGCCAGTAGGTCGAGGAAGGGTCCTCGGTCTTGGCTGTTAGGGCTTGTTAGTCATTGAGTCGAGGTGGGACCTCGTCAAGATGTAAGGCGAGCCAGTAGGCCGAGGAAGGGTCCTCAGTCTTGGCTGTTAGAGTTATAAATGTTGGTCAGGTAGTCGTTTTGACTTTGATATTTTTGTAGGCCGAGGATAGAGTCCTTGTTGTTCCTTGTGTGCTGAAGAGTCGTGGATAGGATCCTCGTCTTCCCATGTTAGTAGTGGCAGTTGCTTTGCACGTTTGAAGAAGTAAATTTCATAAATTGAATTTGATTACATCGAACTGCAATCCTACCATACTCAAAAGGTAAAAGACTAATAGCTGAAAACTAATCTATTACAAAAAATAAACTAACACTAATGATAGTACTTTCGAAGGTTGTCAGAATGCCATGGATGCTTGAGCTCTTTCCCCTCCTTAGTCTTCAATCTGTAGGTCCCTTCTCGAATGACTTGAGTTATAATATAGGGACCTTCCCAATTTGGGGAGAGCTTGTTTTGTTCTGCCTTCCGACCAGTTGCTTCAATTTTTTTAAGTACTCAATCTCCTACTTGGAATACTCTTCTGATGACCCTCTTGTCATGGTATGCCTTGGTCCTTTGTTTGTAATTTAACATCCTCATATGTACAGCTAGTCGCTTCTCATCTATCAGATCTAGGTCTAGGAGCCTATTGACCTTGTTGACTTGCTCATCATAATGGGAATTTCTCACAGTAGGGATGGCCATCTCAGCTGGTGCCATAGCCTCAGAACCGAAGGTTAGTGCGAATGGGGTTTCCCCGGTTGGCCCCCGGGTGGTTGTGCGAACAGCCCATAAGGCTAGGGGAAGTTCGTCCAACCATCTGCCCTCGCGTCCTTCAAGGTTCTTAGTCAGGGCTGTTAGGACCAATTTGTTAGCAGCCTCCGCTTGTCCGTTGCCTTGAGGTCTACTCACGGATGACTTTGCATGACGAACTCTTACTCTTGCCAACTCCGTTGTAAATGCCGTAGAAAATTGGAGTCCATGATCAGATACAATTGTGTGAGGGAGCCCAAATCGACACCAGATGTGGTCGTGGACAAAGTTGATTGCGTTCTCTTCCGTTATCTTGGCCAATGCTTTCGCTTCTATCCATTTGGAAAAGTAATCAACAGCGACTATCACATACTTATAATTGCCTCGGGCGGGAGGGAAGGGTCTGATGATGTCGATCCCCCACATATCAAATGGCTATGTAGGTATTACAAGTGTTTGCTCAACTGCTGGTAGTCTGGGAATGTCGGAGAATCTCTGGCACTTATCACACTTCTTAACATAGGCGTGCGTGTCCTCCCTCAGGTTTGGCCAATAATATCCTAGCGAGATGATCTTGTCAGCTAAGGTTCGGGCCCCCGGGTGTCCGCCGCAAATGCCTTCATGTACTTCAGCCAAGAGGTTCTCAATTTCCTTGGGGTAGACACACCTCAGCAGGGGCTTAGTGAAAGATCTTCGGTAGAGGACTCTGTTCATCACAACGAACCTTGGTGACCTCTTCTTGATAAGTTTGGCTTATGCTTCATCTTCTGGGAGTTGGCTCTTCTCGATGTAGTCTATGTAGTCATCGATCTAACATCTCTCCTCTCCATCTAGGAGCATGACTTGTAGCCTTTCATATGCGGGTTCTTCTGCAAAAACTACATATGGATTGGAGTTAGACTCAGACGCCTCCATAGTCGCTAGTTTGGATAGAACGTCTGCGATTTGGTTATCCTCCCTACCTATTTGCTTGATCTCAAAAAATTCCATCTTCTTTGCCATGTCTAGGACAAGATCTCTATACTTGGTAAGGGTAGGGTTTTAGGTGTTATACTCTCCCTTCACTTGTTTGATAACAAATTGGGAGTCACAGAATGCCTCCACCTTAGTTGCTCCATAGAAGGAGGCCAACTCGATACCAAATATTAGAGCTTCATATTCATCTTGGTTGTTGGAGGCAAGGAACTTGAATCAGATGATGTCTTGCATGGTGTATTCTCCTTTCGGACTTGCTAGTACAACTCCAGCTCCGCTTCTCTCCTTTGTAGCCGATCCATCCATGTATAGGACCCAACAGTTGGACGGGAGTTTGATGGGAGACTCTTCTTCTTTCGAAGTGTTTTGCTTACGGGAAGTGGGGACATGTTCACCCATGAAGGCAGTCTCAACCATTAAGTCAACCAAGGGATGTGCTAGGAGGGTCTTCCTTGGTTGATACGTGATATCAAACTCGATAAGAGCAATAGACCAATTCAGGAGACGTCCGGAGCCATCCAACTTATGCAGAATTTTCTCAACGGTTCATTTGTATATACAGTGATGGGGTACATAGAAAAGTAGGTACGTAGTTTTCTTGAGGCTATAACTAGTGCGTACGCTATCTTTTCCACATTCAAATATCTACTTTCCACGTCTGACAATGCCTTGGAGACATAGTAGACTGGCTTCTGTGTTCCTTCATCGTTTCGTACAAGAACAGCTGCGACTGCATGATCTGTGGCGGCTAGGAAGACATATAGCATCTCACCAGTAATCGAACTGCTAAGCAAGGGAGGGAAACCCAAGTACTTCTTCAACCGGAGGAATCTTCGGAGCATTCGGGAGTCCAGGAGAAGCTCTTGGTACCCTTCAATACCTTGAAGAATGGCAGTGATTTTTTGGCGGATTTGGCGATGAATCTTCCAAGTGCCGCTATTCTTCCATTTAATCTTTGAACCTCCTTGATGCTAGTAGGTTCCTTCATGTCAATTAAGGTTGATCTTTTCGGGGTTCGCCTCTATTCCCCTTTGTGATACCATAAAGCCTAGGAACTTTCCAGCTGTCACTCCAAACACACACTTACTTGGGTTTAGCTTTATGTTGTTTGCTCGTAGATTATTTATTGTTTCTTCCAAGTCAGGGGCGTGCCTGCCCTCCTTGGTCTTTATGACCATATCATCTATGTAAGCCTCCATGTTGCTACCTATCTGTGCACCAAATACTTGATTCACCATACGCTAGTACGTGGCACCGGCGTTTTTAAGCCCAAAGGGCATCATGACATAGCAATAATTTCCCCCAGGTGTTTGGAAGGCCGTCTTCTCGATGTCCTCTTCTACCATTTTGATCGGATGATAGCCTGAATAGGCATCTAGGAAGCTAAGTGTTTGGTGTCCAGCAATGGAGTCAACCAACTTATCGATTCTAGGGAGAGGATAACTGTCTTTAGGGTAGGCCTTGTTAAGATCAGTGAAATTTATGCACATTCGCCACTTCCCATTTTGCTTCTTCACCATCACTACATTGGCCAACCAAATGGGGTACTTTACTTCTCGAATAATTCCGGCGCTAAGTAATTTTTGCACCTCTTCCTTGATAGCTTCCTCCTTGTCCCTTGCAAAATTTCTCCTTGTTTGCGAGATGGTTTTTGCCAATGGATCAACTTCCAAGCGGTGGAGGGCTACTTCTTCATTGACCCCCCTCATGTCCTAGACTTTCCAAGCAAAGATGTCGACACTATTTTTCAAGAGGGAGATAATTTCTTCCTTCTCTTCTGGGGATAGCTGGCCCCGGAGTTTAATTTTTTGTTCAGGATAGTCAGGATTGATGACTACCTCTTCTAGTTCGTCTACTAGCTCCATTTCAGGACCGTCTCGAAATTCCAGAAACTCGATGATGATTTCTCTAATGCTCCTACCCTCATTGTCATTCACGTTGAGGCCTTCTTCTTCCATTAGTTCATCAACGTCGGGAAGATCGGCTATCCTTAAGTCAGGGTTGGCCCCCGAGTTCTGGCCGTTGACGAGAACATGATCTACCTCAGAGACGGACGGAACTATGCCCTGGTCAGCTACAATTTCTAGGACCATAGGCTCTTCATCTAGTACCTCACGGATATAACTCATCCTAGAGCTGGTATGGGTAGTTTTCAAAGACTTAGAGACCTTGATATTATCTTCAGGGGTGTCTATCTCCACGCTTTTAGATTTTTTCCGGCTCATCACGACATGCTCCAAGAAGTCCTTGGCGGTCGCCCTCACGCATCCAATCCCAGCACGAGTAGGAAATTTGACTCGTTGGTGAGGAAGGGAGGCGACCAACCCAAGTTTTGCTTGACTTGGAATGCCTAGGATAGCATGATAATCACTGGTTAGATCCATAACTACGAAGGTGACAGTAGCCTTGGATCGGAATGGATGTTCACCGACTTCTAGCTCCAGTTCAACAGTTCCCTTGGCACCAACCTTATGGTTAGCCTTCCATGATAAGGCTCCAGCATGGTGTCTTTTAAGCCCATCAGTTGGAAGGCAGAGTAGTACAGAATATCACGGGAGGCCCCTGTGTCAACAAGAAGTCTCTCAGATTCAACATTATCAATCCGCCCTTTTATCACCAGGGGTTGTTCACGGGCAGCACGGCTCCCTACCAATTCGTTGGGAGAAAAACTAATGACCTCTTCCGCCTTATGAACCCAAGCAGGAACGTGGTACACCTTGCTTAGTTCATGGATCTGGTCCCTTAGCTTTCTTGTAGAGACTGTCTCTTCTCGAATCACATGCAGCTTGGCCCTAGGAGGCCTCTGTTCCCCGTCCTTGCTCTTGTCATCATCTTCACTTTCCTCTTCCTTCCGCTTCCGCTTGCCATCTTTCTTCATGACGTAGCAGTCGAGTTTTCCCTCATTGACCCACCTTTGGATCATGCCCTTGAGGGATATGCACCTTTCGGTGTTGTGACCATGGTCCTTGTGGAAATCACAGAATTTAGAAGTGTCGCGAGGGAACTTTGGGGTGTTTCTCAGCGGACGAGGTGGGGGAAGGTTCAGTAGTTGCATGATCTCCGTGATGGGTTTGGTAAGAGGGGTAAAAATTTCAGGCTTTTCAGAACCCCTTTTTCTATTCTTCCCCTTTGATCCGTTACCATTCCCATTGCCATTGGAAGCGTGGCGAGTGCCATCCGCTTCTGGTTCCGTCTTGTCGGATCCCCTTCTCTTACTCTTATCCTCTGCCATGGCAATGGCATAAGCTACGTTGTATAAATCCGCCTTGGACTTTGGCTCTCTGGCGGATAGTTCATAAATGAGGGGTCCGGATCTCAATCCGGAGTTGAAACAAACAATTACCTCTCTGTCGGTGAGGCTTTCTTTCACTTGTTCCGCCATGGTTCAGAACCGATTATAGTAGCTGAGAGTGGTCTCATTCTTCCCTTGCTCGATATTGGCAAGGTCAGTCAACCTCTTCTTCCTCCTCCTTGCAGTGGCAAAGTGGTCCAAGAACATTCTCCTCATGCCTCTCCAGCTATCGATGCAACCTTTTTTCAACTCACGGAACCAAGTCAAGGCTGTTCCGAAGAAGGTGCTCGCGAAAGCTTTACAAAGCATGTCATCGGCCTTGGTGAGGAGGTTCATGGTGGATTCAAAACTTGCACATGGTCCTTTGCGTCGGTGGTTCCGTTATATTTTTCAAAGGTCGGGACCTTAAAGTGAGGATTAGGTGGTGCATCAGTTATCCTCTGGGAGAACGGACGAGTGGACCAGTCATCGTCATCTCCATCAACCTTCTTTCCCATATCCATGTCGTTGAGCCTCTGTTTCAAGAGTTTCCATTGTCTAGCTTCCACTCCCCTTTCATTGCTAGAGTGAGTACTGCGTTGGGAGCTACGGTGGGACTTATCTCTAGGGTGACCATTCACCCTACTGTGCTCCTCGTTATTTCAACGGTTTTCTCCTCGTCTAGAGGGTGCTTTGTCTTGCCTTGGCTCTGCTTCGTATCCACCAAGTACCATTCTGTATGGTTGGGGAGTCCTCGGCCTTGCAAACGGATGAGGACGGGGAGAATCACGCCAAGGTCTAGGAGAATCACGCCGAGGTCGAGGAGAGTCACGGCGATGAGGTACCATGCCGAGACGAGGAGGGGATAAACGTTTGGACAGACTGAGCCTCGTTCGTAGGTCTCTCGATTCTACCTCCTGTTCCTTAGAATTCAATTGGCTCCTTAGGTCTATCACCTTGTCGTTTTCCTGATTGTGAGGCCGAGGACGAGGAGCATCTCGGAGGGCCTACTTAGGTGGTACAGCAGGATCACGGGGAGGATCTCGTCGCTCACCCGTTTCCCTTCCACGAGATTTACCTCCTGCATTCGAAGGCATGATGAACTCGGCCATGGAGTTTTCTGGGTCCAATTGCGACAAGGTAGCCTGGGTCTCGTAAATACATTGCAACGTCTCCATTTGTCTATGCAACAAGGTACGTCGGTCGACGGGCTGGGTGCTCTCAGCTCGACCGACGTCGGCGTTCCTCGTCATCTTCTTCCCCATTCGTTTCCCTCGAGGACGAGTGATACGAGGAAGGTTTGCACCTGCCCCCTCGACAGCTGGCTGTCCCATGGAATGGAGAGTCATGGCGAGGGGAGGTGGTCCTTCGGGCTGTGGTGGGAGGAGCACCTCGGTGTTATGCAGAACCTCATCGGATTGAGTTTGCTCGTTAGTAATACTGGCAAATTGTCCGTCTTCCATTGTAACTCAACGATTGTAAACAGTAAATCACCAAACGGATGATTTTCTAACATATCAAGATTTTCGGCCAAAATTTGGAACAAAATTCGACCGCTAACACGAGATTGCAATTTGAGATTTAACAACACCAAAATTTTCGGCCAAACACGATTGTTCCAGGCAAAAATTTTGCAGATTCCGGCGAAATTTGCAGAATCCGGCGAAACCAAGAACAGAGCAAAACGGAACAGCAATTTCCGTTCAAATCTAGAAATTATTTGGCAAGGAAAATGGCTTCAATCGAGCTCTTTTAAGGCCAAACAAAGGGCGTTTAAATTAATTCCCGACAATGGAACCAAACTGATGATGCCAAAATGTCGAATCAGCCCAAATCCAAGCAATCGGTTTGCTCCGGCGATTGCTTAGCCTGAAAATAAGACAAAACACGTAAACTAAGTCGGGGCTTCACCGGCGAAGGCCCTCCGACATGAGAGTAAGTTCACGGTTTGTAGAGAGAGAAACTAAATTGACAGAGTTTCGAAATATCAAAAGTAACGTACCCGAATATGGAAATTATGGCTTGTATTTATAATGATGGATTGACAGAATCCATGTTGAACTTGGACTGTAAAGAGATAAGGTATAATCCTAAGAGGATTATATCTGTTAGAGAGTCCTTGTTTGATCTGAATTGTAGGAGGTGGTTACAATTCTGATAAGATTGTAACTGCTGAATCCTTGTTTGACTAGGATTGTAAGGGCTGCTTGCCGGAAAGCCGAGGAGCACAAATTCCTTATCTCGTCATATGATGATATGCCGAGATGCATGAATTCCTTTCCTCGTCATATGTAGATAAGCCGATATGAAGATAGGCCGAGATGAATAATTTTGTCTCCTCGTCATATGGAGATATGACGAGGTGCGAACTTTTCTCTCCTCATCATTCATGACCTCTCGGTCCATGATAAGTCGGGGAGGGAATGAGCAATATGGGGAGCCCGTTGACAATGTCAAGGCCGAGGAAGGCACCTCGTCCTCTATGGAGGCGATTTCGGCATACGAGGGAGGTCTTCTCGGCCCTTATAATTGTGTCATTAATATGTGCTTGCTGGACCTTGATAAACTTTGGTCGGCCGTGTTGAAGCCGAGATGGATGTACGAGAAGCCCCCATCGTAAGTCGAGATGGATTATGTTTATGGCCCAATCCACTTGGGTCTGACCCGGACAAGCCCATGTTCGTATCTCGATTTATACTGTTCATATTCAAATAAAGAGAATAATAACTAAAATAAAATAAATCTTTCATTAAAAATTAATACAAAATAAATTTATAAGTCAAAACTAAATTCTCATTTAATCAAATTTAAAAATCAAATTATAACAAAAAGTATAACCTAAGAGCACAATTTTTATAAGAAAATTTATATTAAAAAATATATACGAAAAATCAAAGCATAAAAACTTATAGTTTCATATACTATAGTCCTTCACAAATTGTACTCAAAATATTCAAAATAACAAACAAAAAAATTGAAACAAAAAATTACAAAAAAAATATTCTAAAAATACATTTAATTACGAAATAAAATTAAAAAAAAGGCAAAATCTAATTCAAATTACGAAAAGTCAAAAGGAAACATTTTTTAAAGGGGAAAATACATAGAAATCAATTAGTAAATTAGCCCCAAAATAAAATCAAAAGAAAAGCAAAAAATCAAACAACAATATAAGTTTAAAAATAACAAATTAACTAAAAAATCAAAATGAAATTCTTATTTGAATCATGTTGTAAACAAAAATAAAATTGTAACGAAAATCAAATTCAAGAGCATAAATGTATAAAGAAATATATATATATATATATATATATATATATATATATATATATATATATATACTCCCTCCGTCCCAACAATTACTTCCACTTTTTTAAAAATCACGCAAATTAAGGAAATGGGAGGGAAGTAAAGATGTTGTGAGTGTAATTTGAAAATAGGAGAGAGAATGGGTGGAAGGAATAGTAAATTATAATAGTGTTGTGAGTATTAAAATAATGAGGAGAGAGAATGAGTGGAGGAAATAGTAAAGATTTCTTTGCCAAAAAAGGAAAGTGGAAGCTATTAGCGGGACACCCAAAATGGCAAAAAGGGAAGCTCTTATTGGGATCTGGGAGGGAGTATATATATATATATATATATATATATATATATATATATATATATATATATATATATATATATATATATATATATATATATATATATATATATATATATATATATATATATATATATATAGATATATAGATATATATATACTCCATCCGTCCCACACCGATAGATACTTATTTCCTTTTTGGTCCATCCCACACCAATTGATACTGCCCAAAATGAAAGAGAATTTTTACTATTATTCTCACTCATTCTCTCTCCTATTTCACTTTTACACTCACAACATTCTCTCTCCTAACTATTCCTCCCACTCATTCTCTCTCCTATTTAATTTTTCATACTCACAATATTTTCTTCCACTTTTTCTCTCTCTTACTTTTTCTTAATATGTGTGCCCATTTTTTTGGTATCTATTGGTGTGGGATGGAGAGAGTATATAATACTCCCTCCGTCCCACACCAAGGTTCCTTGGTGTGGGTTACACGCTTTTTAAGAAAAAAAAAATTTGTTGTTTAGAATAGAGGAGAGATAATGTAAAAGTTAAATGTGGGGTAGAAAATAGTAGTTAATGATTGGTTTTTTTGAAAATAGTTAGAAAATTAGAGGAGAGAGAATGTAAAAGTTAAAATCTATAGTATAAATGGCAACCCCTCCGTGAACAGTACAATGAACAGTTCCATAAGCCAAATTTCCCATTTTGCCCTCACTAAGTTATCACTTTTCCATTTTGCCCTTAAAAAAAAATTTAATTTTTTTTTTAAATTAAAAAAAAAAATTAATTTTAAAAAAAAAACACGTGTCCTTGGACACGGGCTTTTACTAGTTATTTAATAGGAGAGAGAATGAGTGGGAGGAATAGTAAGTTAATGATTGGTTTTTTTATAAATATGTTAAATTTATAAGGATATAATGAATGATTTTTTTGTAAATATATTAAATCATAAGGGTATAAATATATTCAAAACTTTTCATTTATGGAAGGGAACCTTGAAGTGGGACGGACCAAAAGGGAAAGTAGGAACCTTAAAATGGGACAGAGGGAGTAGTAAGTAGTATCATAACATAAGATATTGTAAATTCATTAAACTATGTTTTCTTTATCAATTTTTTTAATCAAAATATACAAAATAAACACAAAATCAAAGAAAATATTAAAATAGTTTGAAAATGAAAATTAAAATCAAAACCTAAGGTAAAGCAAAACTTGAATAGAAATACAAAAAGTCAAAATCTATATAATCTATAAATATGTTAAAGCAAAGTCGTTCCTAAATTTGGCAAGTTGAAGCCCAAAAATGTCACTATCAAGATGTTGAAAATAGAAGCCTTGGCCGATTTCCAAGAGTGGGTAATCAATTTTTTTTTTAGGAAGAGTGAGTAATTAATGTCTATTATGATTATAACTTTGAAAACCACTTATTATGATTGTTAATAATAATTATAAATTTATGATATTAAAAGTACTACTAATGGTTGTAAAATAATTATCCGTTCATATTTTTAAACCGAAACCATTTCTTATTACCTATAAATTTTATTAGTATTCAAATTGGTATACAAAAATTCTCTCAATAAAAATGTCATACTTTCTTTGAAAAAAATAGAAATACTAAATTTATTTTTTATTTCAAATAAATCTATTTTTTACTCAAACTTAAAAATATTAATAACCTTTTGTTTTGAAAGGAAAATATTAATTACATTAGAATCAAAAGGTGCAATTTAATTGTATACCATCTATAAATATATTAAAGCAAAGTCGTTCCTAAATTTGGCAAGTTGAAGCCCAAAAATGCCACTGAAATTACCCGGGTTTCGCGTGGTGCAAAAGCGGTTGTCTTTCGCGGGGTTGGTGTTTGAGACCTCGCTTTCGGGAAGGAGAGGAGTCCCCACGCGGTTTTGTATTTTGAGCCATAACGTTGAAAAACGGCTTTTATGAAAATGGTGTCGTTTTTATTGGTAGCAAAAACTTAGGAAAAGGCTTTTTGAAAAGGGATGTCATTTTTATTGGTAGCAAAAACGAGGAAAAGGCTTTTTGAGTACCAGAGATTGTTAGGTTCGGAGGTCACGTTACGTTTCGGGAAGAGTATTTTGAGATCACCCGAAACGCTTCGTATGACGAGTCTTTCTACCTTTCTCGAAAATGTGTGCGTGTGTGTGTGGGTTTGCATTTTGAAAATGGGGGCTTGAATGACAAGCTTAATCTTGGTTTGAATGTCAAACGTTGATTTTGTGATTCTTTTTGAAAAGGCGAGCGTTTGAATGACAAATGTCGGTTTTGGAGTTTTTTTTAGGAAAAAGTGGCGCGAGTGCTGATTTTAACTGTTTAACTTAACTGTCAAATGTTGACCTTTAAGAAAAGAACGTTTGAATGTCAAACGTCGGATTTTTGAGTTTAAAGATAATCGTTTGGATGCCAAACGTCATTTCGCGCGTTTTTGAAAGAGAGTTCGAATGTCGAACTCCGGTTTTGAACCGGGCATTACATTGTTAGCAATTTTACGGGAAAAAAGCATTAAATGATATGCGATCAACGAATCGTTTTGCGACTCGGACTTTGATAAGTAAATACTATCACGAGCCAAACGGCTCGGACTCGTAAATGACAGTATTTAAAGTGCGGTATCAACGGAATCAAACGACCCGGATTTTAAAGGTGCGTTAAGTAAATAGCATTCAACGGATCAAACGATCCGGACCGTTAAATGACTATCACGAACCAAACGGTTCGGACTGTAAAGTTGCGTAAAGTAAATGACGTTCGACGGATCAAACGATCCGGAATTGTAAATGACATAAAAAGTAACGGAACGGGGCCGGAACGCCGTTTTAACCCGAGATTACTTCTCTTACGGGAAGAGAAGAGGATCAGGGACTAAAACGTATCGGACCCCATTGACGGTGGCGTCTACATTTCAACAACGTTCGTCCGAAACGGTTGTAGCGACTGGCGCGTAAACCGAGACGGAACGAGTGTTTAGGGAGAGAGAGTGTTACCTATGGCTAGGGGTTGACTCTTTTGGCTCGGGAGGCGTATACGGGATACGAAAAGGTGTTTGGAATGGTGTTTCGAGGTGGTGTGGCTTGTATTTGGTTGAAATATGGAGTTTTCACGCAAAACGAGGTAAAACGGGGCTCGAAAGGGGGTGAGACCAGTTTATGTCGTGGCTTGGAGAGAAAATGGTTAATGTTTTTCTTTTTTTTTTATGTTGACATCCCTCTGTATTTATAGGGTAAAATTGCAAAAGAGTCCGGACGGACTAAACCTGAATTCCAGGGGGTTTTGTAGTATTTTTGAAATTGGAGGGACTTGCTGGCATTTCTGGTTTTTCCTGCAAAAGAGTCCGGACGGACTGGGACTGCATCCCAGGGGTATTTTGGTCTTTTCACACTGAAATCTGATTGATGTTGATCGGAGGGGCGTGGCATGCGTGCCACGTGCCCCTGTGACTCACCAGGGCATATGTTTTCATGCCATTATTCCCGTTTTTGTCCTTTTTTAAATAATTTTTCGGAAAATGTCCGAAATGCCCCCGAAAAGTGCCGGAAAGTGCGTTTTTCAGGAAAAGCTGTACTTTTACGTGCGACGACGTGTGTTGAGTACGCTTCGACGTTGGAATGCACGGGGCAGTTCCGGGATGTCTTGTTGGCTTGTGAACGGGGAGCTTAACAGGTTCCGGTTAACCTGGAGCGGGCCAGTTAATGGATTTCGGTTAACTTCTAATGGATTTTGGCGATCCGGATTTGGGTACTTACAGTTAGCCCCTCAGCGACGTCACTTCCGAAGGAAGTGGGGTAGTTGAAAAAGATAAGGATCCAAATCGGGGGATGCCTTACTTTGAAAGACCTGGGCGGTCAGCTGGCTAGACCCTTAGCGAAAGGATTCCTACGTATCCCGAGCGGGAATCAAGCCGATCGTAGTTCATAGGTGCATGGACCGCGCGCGGGGACCTTAACCTAAGCGAGACTGTTGTGAGGCGTCTGAACGCGAATGAAGACCATTGTGAGGTGTCTGAACCTGAATGGAGACTATTGTGAGGCATCTGAACCTGGGATTACTGAAACCTTTGAGGGCGTGTGGCGCCTCAGACCAAGATAGCTGAAACTTACGAGGGCGTGTGGCGCCTCAGACCGGAGTTACTGAAACATTTAAGGGCGTGTGGTGCCTCAGACCGGAATTACTGAAACATTTGAGGGCGTGTGGCGCCTCAGACCGAGATTACTTGAACATACGAGGGCGTGTGATGCCTCAGACCGGAGTTACTGAAACATACGAGGGTGTGTGGCGCCTCAGACCGGGATTACTGAAACATACGAGGGCGTGTGGCACCTCAGATCAGAGTTACTGAAACATACGAGGGCGTGTGGCGCTTCAGATCGGAGTTACTGAAACATTTGAGGGCGTGTGGTGCCTCAGACCGGGATTACGAGGATGCGTTGGTCCTGAGATGAAGGCGTTCGTGCCTTGAGATTGATTTTGTAAGGCGTTCGTGCCTTGGGTGCTGGACTTATGATGACGGCCAGGTTTTAACTGCTGGGGATAGGGTGGCCATGATGTGAACGGTCGCGTCAGATGGATGTTATAACAACACGGAAGGATTGGCGTTCTAACGACGGGGTTAGGAACGGGATGTGGTCTCGGGAGAGACTGACACATTGCTCGGGAAAAGAGTCAAGAGTTCTAACAAAGGCAGTTAGGAACTGAGGGGATTGATTGACGTTTCTTCTTAGACGGATGGTTTTAGGATCCCGCTGGGGAGGAATGTTCGAGCTTACGGTGATGGCCGAAGAGGGATTGTTGTGCGGGCTTACCTTGATGGCCGCTGAAATGGGATGATCGGGCTTACGACTAGCGGCCGGGGAAATGAACGTTGGTGAAAATCAGTGGGAATTTTGACATCTGGAGACGGAATTGAGATTTAATGTCCGAAGACGGGACTGAGCGTTTGAATGTCAAACGTCGGTTTGGGGCGAAAATGAGCGTTTGAATGTCAAACGTCGATTTGAGATTTAACGTCTGGAGATGATCGTTAGTGAAAACTAACTGGAAATTTAACGTCTGGAGACGAATGTTAGTGAAAACTAACTGAAAATTTAACGTCTTGAGACGATTCGTTAGCGAAAACTAACTGAAAATTTAACATCTGGAGACGAACGTTAGTGAAAACTAACTGGAAATTTAACGTCTGGAGACGATTCGTTAGTGAAAACTAACTGGACTTGACCTCGGGGGAGGGGGTGTTAGAAAGGTCTAACTTGGGGAAATTTTACACTTTTGGGGGCCAAAAGGGGTAAAATTGAAATTGTGAGAAGCTGAGGGGCCAAATTGGCAAGGAATCTTTTCAGCTGCAAAAGAGTCCGGCCGGACCCTTTTTCAAATTTGACAGATTTAAAGCAGCACCGTGGCTGACGCTGAAATGGCCTGAAAAAACCATTTCCAGCGAGAGAGAAGCGAGAACAGAGAGAAAAATCTCCCCCATTTCGCGAGTTTTGTTCAAATTTTCGAGGAAAATCATCATGGATGCCGGTTTGGGACCAATGGCTCGCCATAGGAGGACCGAGAATGAAAGAACGAGGTTGGTGAGGACCATTCGAACCACCGCTCTTCCCGTGGATCCAACGGAGTTTTATCCGGCTCGGGATACTCACAAATTCAAGGGAGGGATCGAAAGACAGGTAAACTTTCTCTAAATTCCGTTAATTTTAAGAATGTGCATTCTTTAAATTTTAGGAATTCGACTAGAAATGAGTTAGGGATTTTGGTGCCCGAATTGGGGCTTTTGACTTTGCTATGCGCCTTTGTTGAAATTGACTAGAGTGTAGTTCAATTGACGTTATGGGTAGATGACATAAAAATTTTGGTTGCAAAATTCCATGCCTAGGGGTGTTTTCCGAAATTAAAGCAAGTTTAATTCGGGACGGAGTAATTTTTACGAAATGTTCGAAATGTTTCGAAAGTTCCGACTTCGACGGATTTTTCGAGATGTTTGGAAAGTTTTGAATTCGACGGAGTTTTCGAAATGTTTTGAAAGTTCCGAATTCGACGGAGTTTTCGAAATGTTTTGAATGTTCTGAATTCGACGGAGTTTTCGAAATGTTTTCGAAATGTTTTGAAAGTTCCGAATTCAACGGAGTTTTCGAAATGTTTTGAAAGTTCCGGGTTCGACGGATTTTTCGAGATGTTTTGAAAGTTCCGAATTTAACGGAGTTTTCGAAATGTTTTGAAAGTTCCGAATTCGACGGATTTTTCGAGATGTTTTGAAAGTTTCGAATTCGACGGAGTTTTCGAAATGTTTTGTACCTTTTTGGGATTTTGGACCGTTAATAGTCCAACTGGGATGGACATATTTTAGGAAAATGAGAACTATATCCGTGTTTCATCATTTCGACATGCATTCATGCACTCTGTTGATGTCATTTCTGTATTAACGTACTTTTTCCGTGTTCACCTGCAGGGGCAAGGGTCGGTTGACGTTCGCAACTTGAAGAGCCGGGGAGCCTTCGAGGCAGTTTGATCACTGTGGGAGTGTTGGGTTTTATGGGTCCATGTGCAGCGGAATTAAGCATCTAAATAACACAAAAACCCAAGAGCCTAGGATCCGTTCTATACAATTAATTTGAATTCCTATGAGATAGAAATAACCAACCTTGAACGCTTTCCGTTCTTGAGCTATCGAACGATTTAATAATGTGATTTCGAATCAGAAACTTCATTCTTCAGATTGCTTGAACTCTAGGCCTTGATCGTTGAACGAGCTAAGATCCTCTTTCGGTATCCACACCTTTGAATGAACCAAGAATGACTTCTTGAAGATTGCTAGATCTCTTAAACCTATGAAGAATATTGAGAATATATGTTATGATTTTCTTTTCAGAAAAATCGGCTAGCTTTTTAGGGTTTTACAGACCTTATATTTATACTACAATAGTATTGGTATATGTTTCCTAATCAAATTAGAAAACTGTCTGTCAAAACCGCCTTAGGCTTGAAGTGTCGCACGACCAGTCGTGTCCCATGGACAAGTTCTGTCGCACGACCAGACGAGTCATTTGGACAACTTTTGTCGCGCGATGACTTATGTCTGATCTGGAATTTCTCAATCATTCTTCCATTGGTTTAATCAATTCATTCTAGTTGTGTGTGACACAAATATGATTATATTATGTTGGCAATGAGCTCGATCATATCGACTCTCATAAGACATAAGCGGACTCTAGCAAGCCATTATGTCTACCCAAATAATATAACGTAAGAGTTCACGTTTTCAATGGTGTACTTCCATTTCTCCCTTTGTCTCACGATGTTATATTGAACACAAGTCATGGTCCTCGTCAACATGTCTTTGTTCAATGCTTTCTAGGTTCTTGAGTATAATGATAATCCAATCGCATTGGGGTATGGCCATACACTTTCATCATTATTACTCATCGAGGGGCCCAAGCAAAACATCTCTCTTTCGAGGGACAAATTCCATCTTGACTTATCATCATTCCCATCATGAATCCAATCATGCCAAAGATAGCCTTTATAAATATCGTGTTAAGATATCGTTTGACTAAAATCAAACATGACTTTCATCATATGTAAGGTCATGATAATCTTTGGTAGGGACTAAATGAAGTGACCATATGAGATTTAATTATGACATTTGACCATGACATAAATCTCATACGGGTCAAGTCTAGTCACTTGTTCTCTAACAAGTACCCATAAATTTAATGTGCATCTCTATGCATATATCCATCATATGATTATCCATTAACATTTATACTAATTATTCTCTTAATAATTAGGGACGGAGATTATTACAGACAAATATGCAAAACATATAATAATCAAACGATAAACTTTTCATATAATAATAAATAATGTCAACACATAAGTTTATCAATTATAGGCCTGGGGCATAACACTAACAGGGAGATACTCCCAGATGAGGCTCGAGACGGAGAGAGGAGTCCACAGAAGTTTGTGGTTGACTCCGGTTTGGCTGGATTCATTAGCGCAGTAGCCGCGGTGGCTTCGATGCAGAGGGCGAGGGCCTTGTACATTGCCCTGAGTAAGTACTGGTGGGACACGACCCACACTTTTCACTTCGGGTGGGGGGAGGCGACTGTGACTCCTAGTGACTTTACGGCGATTACGGGGTTGCCATTCTGGGGCAACACACTGGTGTGGGTGGATGGGTATACCCCGGGGCAGTTGTCGGAGATGCTGGGTTTTGATATTACCGATGCCAGGTGCTTGGGTATTCAGTATGGGCCGATGGAGGCTCATCTGAGGAGGGGTATTATTGCTTATTTGGAGGGGTCTCCGAGGATGACCACAGAGCGTCTGGCTCGAGGGTTCATATGGTTTGCTTTGTCAGCGACCCTATTTCCTACTTCTGACACATCATCTCACTTCCCTCTGCTTGGCTCGCTGACTAATCTGGACGCCGTGGGAGGGTTCGCATGGGGGGAGGCTGGACTGGCCAAGCTCTACCATGCTTTGGATAGGTTTTCACGGGGAGAGGAGAACACCTTATGCTGATTTTCGTTTGCTTTGGATGTAAGTTTCCGTCTTTTTCTCTTCCTTGTCTCATTTTGTACTCGTATGTATCTGCTCTGTAGCTGACATAACTTTCCATATGCTTGACAGGTGTGGGGTTTGGAGGTGTTCCACCTGCAGAGGTGGGAGATCAAGGAGGAGTATGAGTCCTTATTCCCTGCCACGCTGATTTGGCAGAAGGCGGCGAAGAAGCCGGCGACATCGAGGGAGGGTACTCGGTTGACTTACGATGAGGTGTCTCGGGACCTGAGCCGAGAGTTTTCCGGGCGGATCCAGCTGACTTGGTAGAACCGGATTAATGTTTTTGTGGTCCAGGCTGCTAGGGAGGTCACACGTCGGCGGAAACTGCTGGTGGGACTTCACTATGACGCGATGTATTTGGGGGAGAGGGTGACCTATCAGCATGGTCCGGGGTCCCTTCCTATGGTGCCGATAGACCCGCCTCCACACATGCAGCATCCTTCGTTGATACCGATGGAGGATCTGGAGCGGTATATACAGGGCGTGTTCTATACCGAGTTTATCATAGAGGGTGCTGACTATGACATCTTTCTGAGGACGAGCCTGAGGAGTCCGCAGGTGCTGCACAGGGAGGGCGAGGGCCCTACATATCCTCGGGATTACCCGCTCCCTCGCACTCGGCTGGCGTATGAGGGGCTGGATGGTTCTCGCAGGCGATTGGTGATCCCTATTCCGGAAGAGGCGAGACCTCGGTACAGAGTGGACCCCAATGCTATGGTGAGTGCTTTGATTTTCTGTACTTGATAGTAGCATTCTGCAAATGTTGCATCTGTGTTGTCCGTTTGTTTTTTTTTTTGACGACTTTTCTGATTTGCAGGTGTCTGGCCGTACGTACAATCAGGCCGTGAGGCGTTTGGACGGGTGGGCCAACTATGCCAGGAGACTCGTGGAGTTCCTGCGGTGTAATTCCCGGAGGAGTGCGGCTGTGCATGAGCCGAGGCCGTCTAGGCCGAGAGACTCGTCTGCCTCCACGACTGGTGGGGCAGAATTTACGCAGGGATTTGGCCAGTTCTTTGGTGAGATGGCGGGGTTCGGAGCTCGTCACTCTTCGTTCTCGGGGTACGAACAGGGAGAGTCCTCGGAGTCACATGCGCAGAGGCGGCCTTTCTCGTATTCCCGCCTGGAGGAATTTGGAGATTACCTGTCCTCGGTAGATTCGGCTGCTGCGGGGCAGTATTTTGAGTGCTCGGATGACGAGCAGGACTCTGAGTAGTCCTCTTTTGATTTATTTTTAGACAAAATGTGTGTATTGTCCAAACAATTTGACCTGTACTTGAAAGGGCCTTTGAGGCGGAACCTTGTATTTTGCACATTTATTTAGTTATTACCTTCTGTTATTTTTGGCAAATAAGCAAGTAGGTTGATCAAAAATAAATAAAAATGAAACATGCACAAAAATTTGAACTGGTCAAAATTTATGTCTATATGCACTGTTATTTAATTAATTGCACTGTTGCACGAGCCCGGGGCGGAAGTGGTGTTGGCAGTGGTTGATTGAAACCATGGGTGCACGTAGTTTCAATGAAGCTTGAACAGGGTATGGTTTGGAAATGTTTCCAAAATTGAAGCAGCTGGCTGCAGAGTTGACCCAGTCAACTTGAAAAACAGTCCGACCGGACTTGGACTCAATTTCCAGATTCTTTAAATTGCAGTTCAGTTTTTGCAATTGTGAAAACAGCACGTTTGCTTCTGATCAAACACTGAGTTTCTCTCTTAAATTCTTGAAGGTTTTCCTTGCTCTTTCCATGGCTTCATTTCCTAGGCTATCGTCTCAGATGCAAGAGCGATACTTGGACAATTTCCAGTCGTGGGTACGGCACCACACGAGGCAAAGCAAGGGTTTTTTCGAGGGTTGTTACGGGATGAAATCGGTTTGGGCTCTGAAGGAGCTCATGCCGGATTGGGATCTTTTGAGAGCTGCGGCTCGTTTTTGGGACGTACGGAGGCACGTGTACAGCTTTTCGTACGACGAGATTACTCCCACGTTTGAAGATTTCTGGGTCATATTAGGAGGATCTGAGACGGAATAGCTTGTTCTTCCCTTGGCGGGTGGCATGGCCACTGTTAAAAAGTTAGTGTCTCTGCTTGGTATCTCGGCTGAAGAAGCATACGGGATGCTAATACTGAACACAGACTATGTCGACATTTCGGGGTTGCCCGATAAATTTGCCGGTGTTGAGGGGAGAGTCTTTGCGTGGGACACGTTTGCTCTGTGTGCGATTGCTACTTTGTTCATGTTCACGTCCCTGGGTGTGTGCCATCACAGTGTACTGGACCTGGTGAGGCAGTGCCGGAATGGGGGAGACATCGTGCCTTTGATCCTAGGCGAGACGTTCACAGGCGCCAAGGTCGGATGGCGACCGGCAGCCGATACATGTGGGAGGGATTCCCGCTATGCTCATTATGTGGTTTGAGAGCGATTGCAGATGGTGCCCGAGGTGCCAGTGTCTTGTGACCCTTGGTCCTTTTCTCAACGTCCCTCTGGTGATAGGGGCGATTTGCCGAGCCGAGCTACGGATGGCCGACTCCGCATGCATCACTTGCGATGGTGGGTTCTTCATTGGAAGCTACAAACTTGTCGGACCGCCAGAGGGTCTTCTGTCGTCGAAGTACCGGTTGTCCCTGCACGTCTTTCTACATTCCATCATTGGTGCTGCGACAGTACGAGCTGGAGCAGGTGCCACTGACGGGTTTGGGTCATGCTGCTACCTTCGAGGTGGGATCTCTTCCGATGGAAGATCCTTCGACGCTATTGCTTCTCACACGGTTGTGGCAATAGACGTCCTTTCCTGCCGGTTCTCTTTCACCGGAGAGGGGGCATTGTTCTGTTTACGCAGTATCTGAACTGGTACGAAGAGTGTATGGGGGAGACACAGATGGCCATTTTGTGGAGATGGAGGGAATTGTTGGGTCTTGATTACCCTGACGGCTCGACTTTGAGGAGGGCTGAAGCGGGGGCTAACCCTCAGAATCGTACTGGGGACGATATGGCTGACTATGAGGCCAATGCTGATCGGGTGGCCGACCAAAGCACGATCATGATGACTCGAAGAGAGGCAGCTCAAGATAGAGCTAGAGAAAGGGCTGCGTTGGCAGCTGCTGGTTTGATCGAGGCATCGGAAAGGGTCCCTGAGCCAGGTAGAAGGACTACGGGAATATTCCCTATGAAGGTGAAGAATACTCGCCGCGGAAAAGGGAAGGGGAAGAAGGATGAGGGACCAAGTACGGGAGACTAGGTTGACCTTGCTGTCCGGAGTATCCACCCACTGTCATTGCAGATAAATTAATTGATTAATGTTTTATCGTTGTTTTGCTAGCGTGTAGCGAGTCAAGAGTTGACCGTGCTTGAACTCATCAAAGATTGTTTTAACCGTAATGAATTTGTAGGTTAATTTGAAAAGTGTTTTTCGAGACACAAGAAATTGATGCTTATTTGTTTTTTTTTTGTTTTTGAGACCGAACCAATGATGGCTGCCTACGTTCCCCTTTTACAATTGGACTAAGGGGCTCAGGTCACCGTAGTTCGACACTTTAGGTGATTTTTGAGAAAAATAAAGACAACATAAGTATGACCCTGTTTTTACCTGGATCATTGTTGGGAATGTATCCAGTTGGGTATTACTCTTTTAGCACTTTAATTTTACTGAGGGGTGGTGTATGGGGAAGGAGAGTTGACTCGTGCTCTTCCTCACACGAAGTATCTGCGGAGCTTACTTCCGTTCACGGGATTAACGAAAGGGTTCCCGTCTAAATCTGCTAACTTTATGGCTCCTCCGAAGAAGATTCTTTGTACCACGAATGGGCCTATCCAGGTAGGCTCCCACTTTCCGAGGGGATTGGTCTGCGTAGGAGGCTTTTCCTTTAGCACCAAGTCACCTTCTCTGATGTCTCGGACCTTGACTTTCTTATCAAATGCTCGAGCCATTCTGCCTTGGTAGGCACGAGTATGCTCCATGACTCTCAATCTGCGCTCGTCGAGTAGAGCCAGTTCGTCGTGACGGCTCTGTAGCCATTCGACTTTATTGATCCCATTTTCCAAGAGGACTCGGAGGGATGGAATTTCCAATTCCACTGGTAACATTGCTTCTATTCCGTATGTAAGTGCGAAAGGAGTCTCCCCTGTGGCGGTTCTGACTGATGTTCTATATCCCCAGAGCGCTAGATGTAGCTTCTCGGGCCAATCCCGACCTCTGACGGTCATCTTTTTGATTATCATTGCGAGAGTCTTGTATTCTGCCTCTACTGCACCATTAGTTTGCGGTCTGTAGGGAGAAGACTTGTGGCGTGTAACTCTGAATTCGGTCAGCAGTTGATCACAATCTCCTTCAAAGTGGGTCCCATTGTCGGATATGATCTCGTTGGGCACCCCGTATCTGCACATGATGTTCTCTTTGATGAACTCGGCCACCTTCTTAGAATTCAGTACCTTGTATGATCTGGCTTCTACCCACTTGGTGAAGTAGTCGACTGCGACTACTATGAACTCGTGACCATTGCTCCCTGACGGAGTGATTTTGCCGATGACGTCGATTCCCCATGTGGCGAAAGGCCATGGCGTAGTCATGCAATAGAGTTCATGAGGAGGGATGTGATTGAGGTTGGAGAACCGTTGACATTTGTCGCAGCTTCGGACGAACTAGATGCAGTCTGTTTCCATTGATATCCAATAGTATCCCATACGGAGGATGATCTGTATCAATGCTCTGGCATTCATGTGCGGACCGCAGGTTTCGTCGTGAACTTCGTTCATTAGCTCGCTGGCTTTTTCTTTATTTACACACCGAAGGAGTGGCCCTTGGTGGTGCTTCTTATACAACATACCCCCCAGAATGACGAAATGGGATGCCAGGCGTTTTAGTGCCATCATGTTTTTGGCTTTGATCCCTTCTTTGTATTTTCCATCTTCACTTGTGAAGGAAGCTTCTCCATTTTGGAGGTACTGGTAGATTTGATTGTACCAGGGTTCGTCGATCGGTTCATTTTTAACTTTGATCTCACAGCAATAAGCGGGTGTTTCCCGTCTGCCTATTCTGAGGGGTTCTACTGATTTTCCGTCGGGAATTTCGACAAGAGATGCGAGGGTAGCCAGGCATCTGCGAAGCGGTTCCTGTCTCTTGGCAAATAATGGAAAGAGATGTCCTTGGGCGAAGCGATGAGCTCCTCCAGTATACGTGTGGTACTTTTGGAGGCCAGAATCTATCGTCTTCGATTTGTTGGACACTTGATTGATGATCAATGCTGAGTCTCCTTACACTTCCAGTTCTGAGATGTTGCGCTCGAGAGCGGCTTCTAGACCGGCTGCGCAAGCTTCATACTCTGCTGCATTGTTGGTTGTTTCAAAATTCAGTTTGATGGTTATGGGAGTGTGCTCGTCCTTGGGATCGACAAGGAGCATTCCAATACCATTTCCCTTCTTGTTGTCTGCCCCATCGAAGAAGAGTTGCCGGCGGTTTGTCTTTGTCAAGTGAAAAGATTTCGTCATCCAGCTGCGGATCAGACCCTTGGGTTCACCGCTCATGAAGTCTGCCAGCTGATTTGCCATTACTCTGCCCTTTGTTGATTTTCTGACCATGTACTTGATGTCGAACTCAGCCAGGAAGAATGACCACTTGGCTAGTCGCATTGACAGGGGTGGCTTGTCAAAGAGATATCGGGCGGGGTCCATCTTGGAGACCAGGAGCACTGAATGTGACTGCATGTAGTGTTTCAGTTTCCCGACTACCCATACCAAGGCGGTACAAGTTTTCTCTAATGCTGAGTAGCTGAGTTCACTTCCTTAAAGCTTTCGGCTTACGAAGCAGATTGCATGCTCAACCTTGGAATCTGCCAACATTTCTCCGATTGACGTGTCTGTTACTGTTAGGTACAGGAGAAGTGGCTTGTCTTCATGTGGCGGGCACAGAATTGGCACTACTAGAAACAGGCCTTTTACCGACGGAAATTTCCGTCGGTAAATCCACTTATCCGTCGGTAAATGGTTATTACCGACGGAATGAGTCCGTCGGTTTCCGTCGGAAATAATTGGTTGGTAATACCGACGGACCAAATTCGCCGGTATTTCCGGCGGATTTTCCGCCGGAAAATATAAAATTCCGCCGGAAATCGTCCGTCGGAAATGAGTGATGCCGGCCGGTTAACCGGAGAGATTGCCGGAGTTTACCGATGGAAATATCCGTCGGTAAATATCAACAAAATAAATAAATAAAACCCATTACCGACGGTTATAACCGTTGGTAAAAATAAAATTTACCGTCGGATATGTCCGTCGGAAATCTAAATCGAATCCGACGGATATATCCGTCGGTAATGGGATTTATTATTTAATTTTTATTATTTTCCGACGGATATTTCCGTCGGAAATTAGAATTATTTATTTTTTTAATTATACTACCGACGGAAATATCAGTGGTCGATAATCTGACTTGATTTTAAAAAAAATTCTATTTTATTATTAATCCACACAGTAAACTGTCAAACTGTTTAAACAAATCCCAAAATAAAATAAACGCAAACAACATACCACCATCAAACATACAACCATCAAATAAACTCAAACCGTATCAAGCAACCTAAAGCGAAAGGGGAAAAGGGGAAAGGGGAAGGGGGAAAAGAGGAAAGGAAAGGGAAAGGGAAAAGGGAAAAGGGAAAGGGAAAGGGGAAAGGGAAATTGTTTCGCTTGGGGAAAAGGGAAGGGAAATGGAAAGGGAAACAAAATATATTTGTTTACATTACATGCCGACCAAATAAAATGAATGTCAATCAACCACGACCCCGACCCCGACCCCGACCACGAGCGCCGGCCGCTACCGCTACCATCGCCACTACCACCGCCACTTCCCTAAGGGTAATCGGCTTATCGGGAAAAGCGTTACCGCTATTACGTAGGTGTGCATGCGTCACGTTTTTGTTTGGGCATGTTTACACCACTGCAAATTCATGGTAGCAAGTATTGTTGTTGCAGCCCGTCAAGCTGTTGAGCCAATATACTAGCCACCCGGGCCTCCACACAGGTTCGCATGCGGGTCTGCACTCGGGCCTCCACCCGGGCCTCCACTGGCTCTGGATCTCTTCCACTCGCTTCTCAACCTCTCTGTTCACCCGCTCATCAAACGCTTCTTGATCCACATGATGACCGCCACGGAGGAAGAAGATGAAAAGTATGAAGTAGTAGAGCCGCGGAATGGCATGTTAAAATACCCCGCACCATGTCCTCCGAATCCGGGCAAGCGATCTCCCTTCGGTTGCTTGCCGTCGAGACAATGGCCGCCCAAAGCTTTTCACGAAAGGCGGGCCGCTCGGTGCTCTCGGGAGCCAAACTTCCTTCTTCAATAGCCTCCTCACGAGCCCGCCTATCATACTCTTCCTGAAAAAAAAAAAATACATTATACACTATGGTAGAAAATAATATTTCTTTAACTAAATAATGTATTATTTACTAATAGAAAATATATAATTTACTAATAGAAAATACTATTAACACTTACAAAAAGGGTGCGTAATAAGGATTGACCCATTGTGGCCACGAGCCATCGCCGGCCTCCGTAGTATGTGTAGCCGAAATACAAGAACAAAGCATCAGCCTCATCATTTCCGTGTTTCTTAATCTTAACATATAAAAAAAATTAAAACTTCAAGATATTGCTTATCAAATAATAACAATATATGAATCAAATAAAGTAATAACAATATATGAATCAAATAAAGTATTGCTTAATTTACAAACGGATAATAAATGAAGTAAGTTTACCATTACGGACCAAGTCTCGGCGAAGTTAATTGATCCTCCGGTGTGCACACTCCCCCGCCCCTCTTGTGTGTTCCTATTCTTCTTTGCAATTTCTGAACTTTTTGAAATTTCTCTTTGCTCAAATAGGCTTCCCACTGCCTAATGCTGCGGAGAAAGTAGGGAGGCAAACCATCAATTAGCCACTTTGCTCTCATGTCGTACACTTTCCCCGGCGTACCGCTTAGCAACCAATTTCTTAAAAGCCGTCTCGATTTGCAAGTCGGTAAACCTGTAAACCCGGGGCATGAATATACGTGCTACAAAAATAGTAAAAGTAGTTAAATAAACAAGGGAATAGTCTACAAACTTTACAAAGGAAAGAGAAATTAAGTAATTTTACAAAGCTGGCTATACCGGAGATAGCGTACACCTCTTTTGATATCGACTTGGGGGTGGGATAAAATCCCTCAAAATTATACCCATTTGAATAAATCCCCCGAACCATCTAGCGGGATCTCGACAACCACCATGTATAAACCTATAAGATATTAATTGAAAAACAATATATCAATATATATACAAATAAAAGACAATAATAAAATGTAAACATTACAATTAAATAATACTTCACTGGGAGAGATAGATATTTCCATTTTTCCATCCTCATTAATAATTGCGTCCAAGTTAACCCGTCCGGATGGTTCACTCCTTTGGATACCTTGAGCTTACATTACCTTGGCTCGATTCTTCATACATCCTGAACCGGACGTGAGCCCTCCCTCCAGCCACTTGGAGAAACAAGACGATGGACAAAACCCGCAACCTTGCCTCTCTTTGAACGATTGCCACCTCGACCCGAGCATATCTAAACTAGTATATTATATATACAAATAAAAACAATATATCAATATATATACAAATAAAAGACACTTCATTTAGGATGTGAATAATTTTAAATATTAATATTTAATTCTTTGTTGTTAAGTATATCATTCTCTAGGGTGAAAGGACAATTCATGTCCATTAGGTTTAGAATTGGGGTCGGCTTCTATCCCAAATTTGAAATACACGTATGAATTGCAAATATCACTTTGTCTACTTGCTTTATAATCGAAAATCAAGCAATTTTAATAGACAATAATGATATTTACAAATCATATAATCGTGCATAATTTTTATTTTTATTCATTACCATAACATGCATAATTTTGATCAATAAACAAGATGAGAGTCGTTATCATCCACAACAATCAAAACCCTATCTCAGCTTAGACCAAGAAAGACAGAGCAAATAAGTTCTTGTCAGTTTGAGCAAAGGATTTTCTGTTTAATATAGGTTTTTTCAGTTTCACTGTCCTCCTCTCTAAGGATCTCAAACATCACAGTCATGTTCTTATCTTATTTATATATATATACATATATGTATATTTATTATTATTATTATTATTATTATTTATTATTATTATTATTTTATTATAATTTATTTTATTTTTTTATTTATTTTGTTTTTTTTATTATTTTTATTTTTTATTTTTTATTTTATTTTTTATTTATTATTATTATATTTTATTATTATTATTATTATTATTTATTATTATTTTATTTTATTATTTATTATTATTATTATTATTATATTATTTATTTTATTTTTTTATTTATTTTGTTTTTTTTATTTTGTTTTTTTTATTTTTTATTATTATTATTATATTTATTATTATTATTATTATTATTATATTTATTATTATTATTATATTTATTATTATTATTATTATTATTATTATTCTTATTTATTATTATTATTATTTTATTATTATTTATTTTCTTTTTTATTTATTTATTTTTTTTTTATATTTATTTTATTTATTTTTTATTTCATTTTTTTAGACATTCACCCCCTCACCGTCCCAATATGAATATCCAAGCCTACCAAACTCTTACATAAACCAACAATCTAGACCATATTCAAACCTTTTGACACCTAAAAATGCAAATGAAACAACTAGCACATAGAAAAAGACTACATAATTAAACCCACATAGACGCTAATTATTCAATCCAAGCCTACCAAACTCTTACATAAACCAACAATCCACACACGGCCGCACACACTCACACTCACACGCGTAACACACACACTCACAAGACACACCAAACACACCCTGCGTAACACCCACACACACAACACACACGCACAACAAGAAACACACACACACGCACAACATACTCACACACACAAAGACACATCGGGAACACCTTCTACACACACCAAAACACACACCGCACAACAAGAACTCCATTCTATAAGAGATCAAAGAAAACCTTGCAAACATAACAAAATCCAAGCACGGAAGGTCACACATTATGATAGTACTTCAAATGTCATGACCAACAAAAAGATACGATTCAAGATGCTTACGTATTTAAATATAGCAGATTACATTAGAAAAACTAGAACTTAACATTCGTATTTTTCATCAAAGAAGAAACATCTTCCACATTTCCCTCTAATGTAAGTTTCCAATCTCTTCTTTCAATTGTAACTTTTACTTCATCCCTATCTAAGAAGACGATCCTTCTTCGAAATTGACATCTTCGAAAGTGCAAAAGCTTGTGAAACCGGAGGTGCAAATAGAGGCCTTTTTTAATAGCCTTGGCCGCATCAAGAGAATGAAATCCCTTGTACACGTAATTGGAGAAACCATTTACTTGTGCTTTACATGCATCCCGGCTTGTGTAGATGCCCGGATGCGTCCGACCTGCATACAACATAATAACAATATGCCATATGTTTCTATAAAAAAGAATGTGATTTGCTAATCAACTCTACATTATATAAGAGAATATTATTTGAATTTTTTTATTTTTTTTTAAAAAAGAGCATCGAAACCCTAATCGAACAAAACGCAAGGCAAACTTAAAATTCACAAAATATACCAATACCAAAATCACAAGAACTCAAATGCCATGAACAAAACTCAAAGAGACCTAAATCCAAAATCACAACACATGAGCTATGAAAACAGAAAAATCAAATGAAAATCAACAAATAAAAGGCATACTTTCGTAATCAATACTTGAGAGAGAGAAAGAGAGCTTACCGGCGTAGGAGACAACGACGGCGAAGGCGGGTCCGGGCGGCAACGCGAGCTAGGGCGACTGCGAGAGAGAGAGAGAGAGAGAGAGAGAGAGAGAGAGAAAGCGAGTGAGAGAGAGAAATCGAGTGAGAGAGAGAAAGGGATCGAGAGAGAGAAAGAGAGCTTACCGGCGACGGAGACGGCAACGGCAAACGGCTTCCACGGCAGAGACGGCGTTTGTTCGTGAATTACTGATGAGAGAGAGAGAGAGTGAGAGGGAGAAATCGAGTGAGAGAGGAATTAAGCGATTGAGAAGAAACTTACCGTAGACGGCGACGGCAACGGCGGAGGCGATAGGTTTCCGTTCGCGAACTGGAGAGAGACAGGAGAGGGCGACGTAAAATGAAGAAATGGGATCTCGTTACATTATATATATGGCGTGTTTACCGACGGATATGTCCGTCGGTAATACCGACGTTGATAGTGTCCGCCGGCAATACCAATGAATTACCGACGGACTTTTAAATTACCGACGGCTACACGAAATTTTTTAAAAATAATTCTAGGTAAAATGAAATTAATTTCCGTTTAATCGGGTTTTTTTCCGTCGGTATTACCGACGGACAAGGTCCGTCGGTAAATGTCCGTCGGTAAACACACTGTTTCTAGTAGTGTGGGGGATTCACCAAGTATGTTTTGATTTTCTCGAAAGCTGCCTGGCGCTCGGAGTCCCAGTTGATGTCGGCATTTTTCTTCATCAGCTTGAACATTGGCTCACAGAGAGATGTCAACTGGTTGATGAAGCGACTGATGTACTGAAGTCTTCCCATGAAACTTTTCACTTCTGTCAGTGTCTGATGTGGCTTCATGTCGATGATGGCCTTGATTTTCTTGGGATCGGCTTCGATACCTCTTTCGTAACCATGTACCCCAAGACTTTGCCTCGCTTGACGCCGAAGGTGCACTTCGCAGGGTTCAATCTCATGGAGTGCTTTCTGAGTCTGTTGAAGAACTTTTTCAGATCTGTCATGTGCTGCATGTCTGATCCTCTGGAGTGGATGATCATGTTGTCGACATACACTTCAATTTCCTTGTGAATCATGTCATGGAAGAGGGCTGTTGCAGCCAGCTGGTAAGTGGCCCCAGCGTTCTTCAAACCGAACGGCATGATCGTATAATAGTATGTCCCCCACGGAGTGGTGAAAGCAGTCTTGGCTTGATCTTCCTCGGACATTTTGATCTGATTGTATCCGGTAAACCCATCCACGAAGGACTTTACTTTGAAATTTGCCGTGGTGTCGACTAGCATGTCGATGTTGGGCAGTGGGAAATCATCTTTAGGGCTGGCCTTGTTGAGATCCCGAAAATTTACGCAGCATCTGACCTTTCCATTGGCCTTGGTGACCGTCACGATGTTGGAGAGCTAGGTCGGGTACTCAATCACTCTGATGAAATCGACGCGGAGCATTTTCTCAATTTCTTCTTTCACTTGCAAGGACCACTCTGGCTTGATCTTGCGCAATTTCTGTTTGATAGGCTTGGATTCTGGATCCAGGGGAATTCTGTGCTCCACGATTGATGGATCGAGTCCTGGCATGTCCTGGTATGACCAGGCGAACACGTCAACATACTCTTTGAGGAGGTCTGTTAGGGCTTCTTTTTCTGTATCGGCGAAGAAACTGCCCACTTATGTCTCTTTAGGATCTTGCACTGACCCTAGGTTCACTTTAGTCATAACCTCTTCGGCAGCTTGGGCTCGGTTGTCCTCTTGGTCTACTACACGCTTAAGAACTTCTTTAATGTATTGTTCATTTAATGTCTCTGTTTCTTTATCAAGTGAGTCAATATTAACGTCTTTTAAGTTGTTTGTTAACTTATCAGTTGTTAAAGTGGCAATGAGGGGATACTCCGAAAGGTCAGACTTTTCATTAGATGTGAACGGAAATACATTGTTGTCTACACTATCATAGTCTTCCGGCGTAAGGCCGTTGGACGACTCAGAGGACTGGACTTTAACTAGGACTGACTCAGAGGGTTCGAGACCGGGTTTAGGGAGATGTGGGTGCAGCCCGGCCTTGTCTTCCATTTCTCGTCGCTTGCCCTTGGTCCGATGAAAGTTACCCGCTTTTCCGCATTGCTGATACTTGATGAGGGTTCGGGGTCGAGAGGCTTGGCTTCGCTGTCCCGATCATGGCAATCATGCCGCTTTGAAGCCCGTGTCAATCGTGTTTGGCACCTCCATGACTTCTTCAAATCAGAGCGGGTCCACCGAGAGAGTCTTCCATGAATTCCGGTTCCTTCGCTTTGGAGTTACTATCTCGAATGTGGCCTCGCGGCCGACCCGAACACTGCTTTCCCGTGAAGAGTGTCTCGAGTTGCTCTTCCAAGTCTCGGGATTCCTTTGAATGTGTACTCATGCCGAATCGTGGTGGCAATTAGTCCAGTAGAGTTGTGATGTCGAGGAACGCTCCCCTTATCTCGATTAGCCTCAGTCCTCCGAAACGCTGAGGTCCCGTGCTAGCTTTTCCATCCTTTCGTAGTCTCGTGCCGACTTTCCCCGCTTCTTTCTCATCTTCATCGGGCTCCACTTTCGGTCCCCGCCCGCCGTCGGTTCCGCCCTCGTCGGCTTGGTCCCCTCGCCTCGTCGTTTGCTCGCTCGGTCCCCGCTCGCTGTCGGTTCCCTTGGTGAAGTAATGAGCGAGGTCAAACCGTAAGGTCGGAGGTTGGGTGTGCCGTTGAGGTTCCCTTGCGGGCCGTCGCTTGTGCGGGCGAGCCTTTTGTTTTCCGATATCACCGGTGTTGGCACATAACCGAAGCCCCGGACCGTGGTGTGGTCCTTGACTTCGATGACTTGGTGTTGGCCTTGTAACCTTTTGCCGAGCCCCGCCCCGGGATGAAGTTCATGAGTTTCATCATCTTCATGGCGGGAGGGATTTTGTCCCAAAACAAAGGGAAGGTCCACGCCGCATATTTGGATCTTGGAGGTTTCCAAGGTGAATCCAAGCTAATGCCATATCGTCATCATGCTTGATCTCTAACACCGGAATGCCGTTGGTGCCGGGTCCCCTCGGTGGTGACGCCTGTCGCCGTAGACGTGGTTAGCTTGTTGCCTTGCATGAACTTGATACACCGTGAAGGGTAGATGCCACGCCATTTATTTGATGCAGCTGTGGTCCCCCAAGATGGCCGTGAAAGTGATAGGAATGTCCAACACTGGAATTCGCTGGGATCATCCGCTTGCCGAACCGTATATTTAGAGTAGCAACCCCGAGAACCGTGCGGGAAGTGGAGTCATAGGCCTTGACAAAGGTGGGATCAAGGCTTCAGATCTCGCGGGCTTGATGTCAAGCAGTCCATCATCTTGGCGGGCAAGACATTCATTCCGAACCTCCGTCTACCAACACACGGGAAGGCGACGCTCGTCCGCACTGGATCGTGATGTAGAGCGGCTCATTGTGATTAGCCCCAAATTTTGGCAGTCCAAATCTCGTGAAGGTGATAATGTTGCCGTAGTGGATGTTGCCGATCATTTGAATTACTTTCATCTGGGGTTGCGCCCACTGGCGACCATGGCGCGGGCCAAACTTTCCTCTAGCTTCGAGCTTGTGAGGATATGAGGATGTGAGCAGGGACCAAAGGGAAATGTTCGCCCGGGTCTCGCTGAGCCGAGTGAGGATCGGGTCCTCTTTCACGGAACTTGTGTCTTCGGCCGGGCCGGGTTGCGGCTTCCGGCCCGTCGGCTTTTTAGTGGCTTTAGGTGGTAATGCATGGATTTGACCCGATCGGGTCAGACGCCGACATCGTGTTTGGTCCCTTCGAACAGTGTCGCTCCGAGCCGAGCCATAGTCGAGGAGGATTCCTCGAAGCATAGGGCCAAATGTCTTCTCTCAATTCGTTGATCCGTAGATGCATTCCTGGGAGCTTCGGCAGCCTTTCCGGATTCTCGTCCCGTGATACCGGCTTCGGGTGCCTCCGTGGGGAGGGAGTTTATGGTTTGTCGCAACCGCTCGAATGTCGTGCGCAACAGGGTTGCCGTAACCGAACCGTGCGGGTTGCCGATCCTTCGGGAGGTTAGAGAGTTCTTGGTTCATGCGAATCCTCTCTTGATCTCTTCACGATAT
This sequence comes from Adenophora triphylla var. japonica, assembly GCA_022495995.1. Lineage (NCBI taxonomy): Eukaryota > Viridiplantae > Streptophyta > Magnoliopsida > Asterales > Campanulaceae > Adenophora > Adenophora triphylla. The sequence continues at coordinate 353,249 of JAFEMH010000336.1, forward strand.
ACCGCACTTCTTTCCTTCTTGCCGAGCATGCCTCAGGCATTCTGGAGTTGGGTTAGGCGATAGTCATGGTTTGCTAATTTTCCTCCACTCTTGGCCCGCATCAACTTTCTTGCAAGAGAGCCTACGCCGAGAGTTAGCGCCCGTGTTTCTTCCCACGCGAGAATAGCCAAGGCTTCCTTGAACCGTATGCGGCAGCCTAGATAAACTTCCATCGGGAGAGCTTTCCTTCGCTTTATCTCGAGTGGCGGGTATGTCGGAAGGTGAGTACACGGCTTCCCGAACATCTCGCCCATGTAACCGGCCGTCGTCCCTGCTGATCGTTTTCGTAAACGAATGCCGCAGCCTGGAATCTCCCCGAGTAGTCAGCCGGAGATGTATTTCCATCTTTCTTTTCTTTTTTAATAGACCTTCCTCCCTCAGTTGGCCTTTTAGTTTGAGAGCGGAAATGATCCGTCCCCATCCTCCCAGGACCCTTGGGATTCCGGTTTTGTTGACCTCATGATCGGCTTGGAAGAGAATGGTTTCATCGTTTTCGCCGTCGCTTTCACAGAGAACTTGCTTTCCTCGGGGAGGTAAGCGCTGGTATTCTTCATGCTATTTGGCTAGTTACTCCTTGTGCTGTGTCATTCCATCTCCTAGGTCGTCGGGACCGTTGACCGCCCTCCCTTGCCAGAGGGGGTTGGATGAGAAAAGACGGTAGTCCAGGAAGTTGCCGTGAGCAAAACCCTTGAGGTCGAACTGGTCTAGAGTGGCCTCTAGCTTTCTGTCTGAAGCTGCTTGTGACACTTTAAGGGCTTGGTCCCTGTGGGTCCTCTGAGCTTGGTTTTTGTCCCAGAGACGGTTCTCTTGAGCGGCTAGTTCCATGAGGGCTTTCCTTGCGAGAGCTAAACAGTCTCCATAGGTGCGCACCGTCTGACTAGTGTCTAGAACTGTAATCACATCCAAGTCCCCGAATGGCGGAAACACTTGGATTATATTGACGAAGGAAGTCGGGCTGGGACATTCCATGCGGCCTTCCTTGATCTCAGTTACCAAGAAGTTCGCCCATATCTGCTTGATTGAACCCACGGGGGTGTTGAATTCTGCGATGTTGATAGTCTCGTGATCTCGCTGGATCGCCAAGTCTATCAGAGCTAGCAGTTTGCTGGCGGGATGCCTGAATCTGTGGCCGTGACGACTGGGAGCAGGATCGAACTTGAGCATGTTGATGCTGAGGTGATCATTCCTTTCTTCGGAAGCCGGATCTGTCTTGCGGGGAAGACTTTTACAGATGTTCTCAGGGTAGCTACTGGAAGCGTTCCCGAGGTTGATCTGATTTGTAGCAGGGTGAGGAGCTTTGTCTCCTTTGCTGATGCCCTTGGCCTTGGCGGCGCTTGTGGCTGTAAGCTTGACTGACGGCACGGGCCGGTTGCCACTGGGGCTGGTAGTCGGAAGTGATGATGAGCTCTGAGCTCGATTGGCCAGGGCCTCGTTTACCATGAGCAGGCAGTCGTCGAGGGTAACTTTGGCATTGCAGAATCTGATAATAAGGACCGGATCCTTGGTATCATCGGGATATCTGGAAAAGATAATGTTGACGAAGTCGCCGTCAGTCACTTGATCAGAGGGGTTCTTTGTCGTGTCAACCAGTTGTTTCCATTCGCCGGATAACCGCCTATACGGGATGTTGAGCTTGACAATTTCCATGGTATTGGAGCCCTCGTCGTAGGTGACATTATCGGAAGTGCCATCCTCGAAACTAAGCATATGTATGTAGGGATCTTCCCGCGGATCTGCCGCATCTTCGACTCCGGAGAGTCCTGATTCGTTGTTGTCTGACGGCTCAACCCAGACATAAGGACGCCTCGCGTCCTGCCGCAATGCTGGAGCTGCTAGAAACACATCATGCCCTTCGCTTGAGAAGAGGGGTTCGGCGGGCAATTCCACATGGAGGACATCCCATACGATTTCCATACATTCATCACGAGTGTGACGGTGCTTGTTGACCTTCATCACGAAGATTTCTTCGCCTGGATGGGCCAGAGAGTAGGATTGAATGATGCTGACAAATCTCCGATCGGAGACAAGGGGTTTATGTGCCCGCATCATTGCGATGCTCAGGGTTTCTTTCCAGACTGCTTCCAAGTTTCGGAAACGGCAGTTGAACTTGATGAACCTGACTGCTCTGTGGTCCGCCCGCTCGAGGACGCGACATAGTTAGCATCTCCGGACTCTGAGGGATTCTGATGAGATTTGCCCCGATAGTCCCTTGGTCGGCTTGAAGGAGGTAGCCCCGGTGCCTGGCTGCGGGCACGCTTGGCTGTTGTCTCGGCTTCGTTCCCTATGAGGAAACTGTCTCCTCTGATGACTTCAAGATCTCCCTGCCGGTTAATGAACTTGACGCACTGATGGAGAGTGGAGGCTATGGCTTTCATGTGGTGTAGCCAAGGGCGTCCCAACAGAGCTGTGAATTCGGACGGAATGTCCATCACGTGGAATTTTGTTGGCACCATTCGGGGTTTCAACCAAAGCCTGCAGTCACCGTCCCCAGGATGGGATGAGACGTGCCGTCGTAGGCTTTGATAGTCTGGGCAGATGGAATCATGTGGCCTTCATTGATGCATAGGGCTCGCATCATGCTGAGAGGGAGGACGTTGACTGCTGCTCCGTTGTCTACCAATACTCTGGGGAGAGATATGGTGTTAAGCCGGAGAGTGATGTACAAGGCTTCATTGTGCCCTGAGGCATCTCTCGGGTGTCTTCATCACGTAAGGTGAGCATACCGCCATACGCCGGGAATCATAGATCCGGTCTCTTTCCGGAGAAGGAGAGTCATCAAGCCATCCGTTTCGTCTTCCTCTTGCGAGGTAAAGCTTTGGTGGTGCCTCGGGATTGTGTTGAGGCCGCCATGGCGGTGGCCGCCCTTGGTTAGCACGTTGATTGAGTGTGAGTGCCAAGTTGATTTTGACTTTCCTTTGCCGCCCATGCCCCGAAGTCGGGCAAATTGAACCTTGGCCGATCCCGCGGGGTTAAGGCTTCGACCGGGCCGTGAAATTGTCAAGATTTGAGGTATTTCCTGTCCCGAGGCCTCGAACTCGGTGTCGCCAGGATTTTTTCGGCTTTCCCACCCCCGTCTCGCTTCTAAAGATGCGTGGCCCGGAGGAAGGGAGGACTGGCCGGAGTAGAGTACGTAGTAATCGAACTTCCCTGATGGCTCTCCGAGCGTACTCCACACCGGTGTCTCCACTTCATATCTTTCTCTCGCTCGTCGAGAAGACTTCTTCTTCTCGCTTCGGGAGAATCACCCCGATCATGTCTTGGGACTCGTACTCAAGGCATTCAAAGCAATCACAAACATCGTAACTGATGTGGACATTCGATGAGGACCTGGCTGGAAGAGGCGGAGGAACTGGCTCCGCGGCAATCTTCTTTGGCACCCATTCAATGGAGTTCACACTGTTGTTGTTCGGAAAAGGGTTTTTGACCGTATTGGGTCCACGAGGACGGTCCAATTTCCCTTCCTCTATCAAATTCTGAATTTCGTACCGTAACCCCAACGCTAGCTTGTCGGTGGTATGGCCATGATATCGGTGGAAGGCGCAGCATTTGCTTTTGTCGCCGCTGACTACGGGATTCTTGGGTTTGTAGTTGGCAACGGCTCAGGAGGCCTTCCTTGATCAACCCTTCCAAAGATCTTACTCGGGCCGTATGTCCAACTTGTCAAGCAGTACGGCATTTTAGCTGCCGTGGAGTTGCCAGCTTTGCATGGATCGCTTCGTGCCCGCATCAGTCGTCCCCGGGCGATGTTAATGTAGTTGACGATCTTTCCTTTCGCGGGGCCGGTGCGGGATTGAATGCACCGCTGACGGTGATTCGTATGGGCTGCGCCACGCGTGGCTAATTTTTCCTTGAGATCCTTCTCGAACTGTGAGCCGGTATTTTACCATGGCTCGGAGATCGGGAAGAAGTGATGGCCGATGAGAGTTCTCGATGGACGGCCTGCAGACTTGAAGATCCGCATCTGCTCATCCTTGGAGAGTGGCTCCACGATCTCGGAGAGTTTCCAACTCCACCTCTTGTAGAATTCTCCGACGCTTTCATCTCGCCGCTCGGTGGTGATTAAGTCCTCACGACTTGTTTCCCACTCTAGGTTGGATCTCGTACCGCTCTAGGAAGATGTTACCGATCTGATCCCTGTGTACGGCGATCCGCAGCTCGACCCTTAGGAACCATCGTAACGCCGAACTCTTGAGCGTATGCTGGAAGTGATCGGCCATTTGTTGCAAGGGTTGCTCCTTTCGCTCTCATGCCGAGAACGTAGGTGTCAACATGCGCTCGAGGACATTCGGTTCCGTCGAATCGGTCCATCTCCGCATTCTAAACTTGGCAGGAGAGGCGTGACCATTCCCTGATCTCGCGGATCCGAGCGTTTCTTGCTTTGAGCCGCTCATACTGGCTTTCTGTGTCTTTCATCCGTTCAACCATCCGTGCTAAGGTTGGGTCCAAGGTGGACTTCGAGGCTCGACGCCTGGTGCTACCATGTGAGTGGTAGTGATTCGAGGTGGAAGGCTCGATATATGGGGATATACGGGGCCTTTTCTCGGATCAGACGGGTTTGTCCCAGTGTTTTGGGATTCGTGTATAGGCAATGGGATGAACCCTGTGAGGGTATTGGAGGATATTGACATCCGTTTGAGATGGTCCACGGTGCGCAAGGTTGTACCGAGTGATGCAGAGTAGTACCGGCTTGGCCGTATATGACAGGTTGCCTCGAGAGGTGGCAACATGAAGCCTAGGTCGCTCATTGCTTCCTTGGTTCGAAGGCATCCCGTAAGTTGGCGGGGAGGAACCTGGTTGAAGGTTTGAGGAGTCGGTTTCGGGAATCGTCGCCCTCCGACATTAGGACGAAAGTACGCGCAGTCCCTCGACCGGGGATAGGTCGCTATACCTCGTCTCATTCGGGGTAAGTCTGCACTACGAAATTCCGCCGATCTTCTTTCTCGCCTTCTTGTGAACCTCACAAGCCCGATGGCTTCTTCCAATGTCATATACGTCGTACGGGTGGAAGTGGGGTCCGTCCCCGTCACGATTTCTCGGTGAGCTTCGATATGCCTGGATAGTTCCGGGCCGAGGGAACCTAGAGGGAACCGAAGAATCACCGACGCCTCAGGCCGGTGAATCCGTGACTGCAAGGCGCCTCGAATTTAATTCTGAACCACTTTCACGCTCGCCGTCGGGAACGAAAGGCGTGGGTTTGGAGGCTTCTGAAGAAGGGTATTTGGCTCTGTGGGTTTTCGGGCTAGTGCAACGTGCAAGGGGGCTAATTACATGTTTACTTAAAAACGCATTTTCTCGCAGTCCTAATCGATTGGAAAAGATCGTGTCTTCTTTTTCGCAACTAACCTAAGGCTCCCTGTAACGTTGATCTCGTTTCGTCACTACGTTTATAAGCCCCTCGTTTTTCCACTGTAAATCATCTTCTCCTGACGAACAATCCCGAGCGAGGGTCTTTATAAGGCAAGCGAGTTCCACCGACAAAGGAAAAAAAGTGAACTTAAGGCTACCCGATCACGCAAACTTCAACGTATGTGACACGCGGGCCACAGCCTAAGTCAACGTCCTTAAGTTATATGTGGGATCGTGCCAAAATTTCCTGTAGCATGACCTTCTCCCCGACCCGCCAGCGCGAGGGGCCTTAACTTTGGCGTCGCGGTTGTGGGCTGTATAACAGACAAGCACATTGTCAGGACACTTGTTTATCAATCCCTGCATATTTTTCTAAGAAGCTCACAAAGTCAAGGTCGAAAAAGCTCAAGACTTCTGGCTCAGGAACGACCTTTTCAGCTCAATCTTTCGAGCTTGACTTGACTAACCCGACGTAAAACATACACCCAAGCGGGCGACACTTACTGGGTTAAAAATATTGAGTATAATGAAGGTAATCCAATCACATTGGGGTATGACCATACACGGCTTTCATCATCACTCACGACGTTAGTGCGGTCCAACCGTAAAACATCTCTCTTTCGAGGGACAAATTCCATCTTAAATTATCATCCTTCCCATCATGAATTCGATCATGCCAAAGATAGTCTTTATAAATATCGTCTTAAGATATCTTTTGACTAAAATCAAACATAACTTTCATCATATGTAAGGTCATGATAATCTCAGGTCTATGGACTAAATGAAGTGACCATATGAGATTTAATTATGACATTTGACCATAATATAAATCTCTATACGGGTCAAGTCCAGTCACTTGTTTCCTAACAAATACCCCGCTGTAAATTTAATGTGCATCTCTATGCATAAAATCATCATATGATTATCCATTAAATATTTATACTAATTACTCACTTAATAATTAGGGACGAAAATTATTACAATAAATATGCAAAATATATAATAATCAAATAATAATTTTTTCTATAATAAAACGATAAAGATGATACATAATTGGCTTTGGGTTAAACATAACTAAAGCAGTAGCCACGCGGCATTACACCAATATATATAAAGATTCTTTGTCATTTTAGGAAAATGATGCATTTACTCTGAAATAGACTAAAAAGAACTTAGACGGATACTGATCTGGGCATTTTTTGACATGACGACATCTTCGCTTGATCCCGCATAACGAGATGTCATTACACCGTAAGTATTGTTTTAAATATTTACTTGTCCAATATTTCCTAATATTATTATTCTTATTTTTCAAGAATTAAGAGAGGAATGCGGAAACAACCTTCAAGCACGTTCAATGTACCTTCAAACGGCTAGGCGACTTGGTCTCACTGAGGTTGAAAAGATAAACCACAATGCCGAGATTGTAGGAACCATATTTGACTCTTTCTTAGTTACTTGTATTTAAGGGGAAATGGAGACGGAAAATGACACTCATGCTCATACGCACACACTTTACACACAAACTCTTGTAATCCTCTCCATTATCTTCCGAAGTTGTAATTGTGATCATTATAGTGGAACCTTTAAGGTTGGAGACCTAACTCCCTGGTTTTTTCCAAAGAGGTTATCACCTCCAAGGTTTTCCTCGTTAACAAATCGCGTTGTCATTGTCTCGTTTTTCATTTTCTTGTTCCATATAATCGAATTCCATAGTTCCCTCCTTATTATTCAATCCACACACTAAACATAGTTAAGATTCTACTCTATTGTTTTTTCTACCAAAACAATTTGGCGCCCACCGAGGGGCCTCGTGGTTTATCGGTTATTTGAAACATTTCCTAATCGAATTCACTATGTCTCGCACCCACCAATGTGTCCACCGCCGGCAAAGGTCCCACCGTTGTTCCCACATCGAGGTAGAACCACTTGTTACCACCGCCTCCTCGACCGGATCTCGCCCAACTCAACCTACGAAGACTCCACAAAAGGGGGCGACCTCTTCCAATGCAGATGCCGACATCCTGAGTATCCTAACCAAAGTTGAATCAAAGGTTGGACCAAAGAAGATAACAATTCGAAGGTGTTGACCATTCCATGATTAAGATGCGTAAAGACCAACAACTCATAGCATCTCGGCTTGAAAACATATCACCATCGCGCGCAAGGGTTCTCAATCTTTGACAACTCCGTGAGGATCTACATTTAATGAATTCATTCCAATGGGCAATCCTCCTCCGCCGACATCTTTCATGATGTCAACATCTTTGCCCTAGGACACCCCGACACCATCTTCTCGCAGATTCACTCCATTCATCCCATTTATAGACAAAGACTGTCGTCACGACTACTACTGACAACTCGGTTTGCTTAATAATCTTTTCAATAATAATAATTTCAATCGTATTCCTATGGCCGACCCTTTGCATAGAAAACCCACTAGCTAAACAGATGCAGGATCTCGTAGAATTAGTAATGAACGTACTGTGTGACTCCTCCAATTCAACCAAGAACGCAAAACCGCATACACCGCCTCGGCTTGTCCCAAAGAATTGCAAATGTCGACATACCGAAGCGCTTCAAAGGTACCATCTATGGTTGTACGACGGCACCACGGACCCGCAGGAGCACGTGGCACACTATCAAGAAAAAGATGGACATAATCCATATTCCACTTCAATTCCGGGAGGCTTGCTTATGTGGATTTGGATCCACCTTATCTCGGACCAAATCTCTCAAATGGTTGATTAGGCAACCCCTAGGTTCAATTGGTTCATACGCCCACTTCATCAACATGTTCTATAACCAATTCTCATGCAATGACAATTTGAAAGGTTGACAAGTGACCTTTACAATGTAACTCAAGAAATTTAATGAAACCCTAAAGGATTACGTCCACCGGTTCAATAAAGAGGTGCCGGAAATTCCCAATCTTGACATGTCGACAAATTACGTAAGCATTCAAAATGGGGTTGAAGAAAGATTCGCAAGATTACCAAGATTTGGTAATGACTCCTTGTAAGCGGCTGGAGGAAGTCAGAGTGTGGCATTGAGATTCATAAGACTCGGAGGAAGATGAGCCGCGAAGATCAAAGTCATCATCCAAGACGTCGACATATGACCATCCCGATAGAAAGACCGAATCGTCCCATCGCAGAAACAACCGTCCCAATCCTTATCCGAGAATTGACACTAGCAAAATTAATTCAATAGACGGTGAGGATGAAGATAATGATAATGTGCCTAACATTTCGATTATTGTTTTTCTCGTTGATATTTCAGTGTACTTTGCGCAATGGGCAACCCGGGAGACAAAGCCGTATGGCCAAAGAAAACGGACAAAACCACAGGATGGCGTGACAAATCAAAATGGTGTGCTTACCATGAAGACTTTGGGCATGTTATCGAAGACCGCATCGCATTAAGAAAGGAGATCGCCACTTGCTCTCGAAAGGACATCTTAAGGAGCCGTTGGGATCCGTAAAGAAGAAAGCCGAAAGTACGTAAGCTCCTCATGAAGCCGAAAGACCGCTTTCTCCCCAAAGATCAACAAAGGTGATCAACTTCATTAGTGGAGGCTCGTAAATATGTGGAACATCCTATTCTCGCCGCAAACGACATGCTAAGGAGTCAAAAGATGAAAAGCCAGAGAGACAGCCCGTGATGTCGATACCTTGCCTGCACTCCAATTGTCTTTGATGAAAGTGATCGTGATAACTTGCCGGAACCCCATCATGACGGTCCGGTCATTTCCTTGCAGACGCTAACCGTACTCATACGACGTATTCTCGGTAGATGGGGGCAAACCCGTCAATCTTATTATGTTGGGTACCCTTAAAGAAATGAACATCCCGGAATCGGAGATTGTCAAAAATCTTCAAGGCCGGTAGGCTTCAAAGGGCGAAGTCAAAGAAACAAAGGGGGGAGATAAAGCTTCCAATATACTCAAAGTGGCCTCAACACCGTGGAACGGTTTTGTGTAATTGATTGCGCAACATCTTACAATGTAATTCTTGGAAGACCGTGGATTCATGGAATGAAGGCCGCACCCTCCACTTACCATCAATGTGTGAAGTTTCCAACACCTTGGGGTGTCGCTAAGATTTACAAAGTGATCAACAAAGTGGCCAAGGAATGTTACAAAACTTCAATGAAGGCGTCTACATCTCCAAAACAAGCATAGCAATTACCGAAGAAAGTACGTGAAGTCCTCGGAAGCTAGGGAGGATGATGTGAAAGAAGTATTGTTAGATCCTTCCAACCCGGACATCAAAGTACTTATTGGCACCGACATATCGTCGATATAGAGGAGAAGCTTGTGAACCTATTAAGAAGCGTAATAAAAAGTTTCGCTTGGAAACATGATGACATGACCGGCATTAGCAAAGATGTCATCACTCACAAACTTAACATAGATCCCAGCTTCAAACCAAAGGCACCGTAAACGTAGAAAGTTTGCGAAACCGTAAATCGATCATCAAGGAGGAGGTAGAGCGCTTACTCAAAGCCAACATGATACGAGAGGTCGATTATCCAAGATGGTTGGCAAATGTGGTTGTGGTAGAGAAGAGAAACGGGAATGGCGAGTTTGCGCCGACTTCACCGACTTAAATAAGGCCTCGCCCAAAAGATCCTTTCCCTTTGCCGCACATAGATTCATTAGTTGATGCCACCTCAGTCACGAACTCCTCACATTCATGGACGCGTCCTCGTGATTTCAACAAATTCAGTATGGAACCATCTCGACCAAGAAGACACCGCCTTCATAACCCCTCAGTATTTATTGTTATATTGCCATGCCTTTTGACTAAAAAATGCAGTGCAACGTATCAAAGGCTCGTCAACAAGATGTTTAAGGATCGATTGGGGACACAATGGAGGTATACATCGACGACATGGTTGTTAAGTCTAAGAAAGCCGAGGACCACATTAGCAATCTCTCTCAAGCCTTTGACATCTTGGATTGTTTCAATATGAAACTTAATCCAGCTAAATGCAACTTCGGAATGAAAGCCGGCAAGTTTTTGGGCTATATGGTCACTAAAAGAGGCATTGAAGCCGCCTGTAACAAATACGCGCCATTCTCAACCCGTCATCACCTCAATCCGTCAAGGACGTCCAAAGACTAACAGAAAAATTGCCGCACTCACTAGATTCATTTCAAAATCCTCGCACCGATGCAAACCTTTCTACGACATCTTAAGAAAGAACAAAAAGTTTCAATGGGAGGACCAACATGAAAAAGCTTTTCAGAACTCAAAACTTACTTGTCGACACCTCCCTTATTGGCCAAACCTCGATAGAAGAACATCTTTACATCTACCTAGCAAGCATCCGAAGGCGCCTGTAAGTGCGCCTTGATAATGTAACGAGATGGCAATCCGCAACCCATCTACTATATAAGTAAGACACTCTTAGATGCCGAGACCAGTATTCTCATTTACAAAAATTAATTTTAGCTTTGATAACTCAGCTTCGTTAAATTAAGGCACTATTTTGAAACACATACTATTATTGTACGCACTAACTATCCTATTAAGAATGTCATGAGAAAACCAGAGATGTCAGTCGAATGGCGAAATGGTCTCGTACAGCTTAAGCACATACGACATCAAGTACGAGCCTAGAACCGCAATAAAATCTCAAGCCCCGGCGCATTTTGTGGCCGATTTCACCCAACCCTACAACAAGAGGTGGAATTGGAAGTACAAAGAACTTCAAGATGATGACATTCTAAAAATTTGGACTCTCTACACCGGACGGTGCTTCCAACATGAGAGGTACAGGTCTTGGAGTTGTACTAAAATCGCCACAAGGGGACATAATACCACAATCTATCGCTTGCAGCCTTCAAGGCTACCAACAATGAAGCGTAGTACGAGGCACTTATCGCAGTTTAATGAGCCCAAGACTTAGATGTCAAGCATATCCGGGTGTTCATGGATTCATTACTAATTGTTAATCAATACAATGGGTCCTACGTCGCGAAAAATGCTAAAATGACGACATATTTGGAAATTGTAAAAATTATTTCGGCCAAATTCAAAACATTTTCCTTGGAACAAATCCCGCGAGAAGAAAATTCTCAAGCCGATGCTTTGGCAAATTTGGGTTCGGCCTTCAAAAGCTTCTCACAAACCAATATCCCAATCGTGCATGTTGACATCCCAAAGAATTGACAATCTCGAGATGTTCGTCCTAGATGTTGACATACCTTCCTCTCCCGCATCAACCTCTTGGACAGCTCCCTATTATCAAGTATCTCTTAGATGATACGATCCTGGCTGAGGAGAAGAATGCGAGAGCCTTCTGTGGTAAGAGTATCTAAATATGTACTTATTGATAATCTCTTGTTTAGAAAATCACGGCAGTCACTACTTAAGGTGTCTAGAAGCGTATAGAGCCCATCAAAGTTCTCAAGGAGCCGCATGAAGGAGATTGTGGAAATCATACCGGGGCGTAAGTTTACATACTAAAGCTCTAAGGTTGGGCTATTTCTCGGCCCACAATGAGAAAAAGACGCCATTGACTACGCAAAGAAATGCGATTCCCGTCGCCGACATGGGGACATCCCCGCACCACCACCGAATTGCTACATCCTATCCCGTCACCTTGGCCGTTTATGGTTTGGGGAATGGACATTGTAGGAAAACTTCCCAGCAGCACCAGGGACGAGTATTTCTTTTGGCCATGACAGACTACTTTTCTAAGTGGGTAGAGGCCGAGGCATATGTGCAAGTTCGTGATAAAGAAGTAATATCTTTTATCAAAAGGAACATATTTAGCCGATTTGGAATTCCATCGAAATAATTTGTGACAACGGCTCTCAGCCCATCGCAAGAGGACCCAAGATTTCTTGACAAATTGGGGTGTTAAGATGGTAACGTCTTCGCCTGCTCACCCTCAAGCCAATGGACAAAGCAGTAGTCTAGCAACAAAATAATAATCGCAACTTAAAAAAGAGACTAAACCGTAAAAGGACGTTGGGCGTAAGAATTACCAATGGTCCTATGGGCCGACAGACGACATCTAAGAATGCTACCGGTCAAACCCCTATTCACTTGTATTTGGAACCGAATCGTTATTCCAAAGAAGTCCTTGTACCTACGGCAAGATACAACTTGCCGACATCCGAAAATAATAAAGACATCTTGATACATTCCCCGGATACCGTGGACGAGCTAAGGGATATGGCCAAAGTTCGCATGGCAAAGATATCAAAGGGTAGCCCGATCATACAATAAAAACGTCGTGGTCGAAGGTTTCAAGTAGGAGACTTAGTCCTACGAAAGGCATTCCAAAATACCAAGGAGTCCAATGCAGCAAGCTCGCCCCAAAATGGGAGGGACCCTACTTGATAGATGCACAAGCCGGAAAAGGAGCATATCGCCTTGCAACCTTGGATGGCCAAATGATACCCCGAAGTTGGAACGCCATTCATCTCAAAAGGTATTACATTTAAATATGACTTCCCATGAACTCATCTTTCCGTGTATGAATCGTATTTTAATTCTTTTTCTCCTATGTATCTTTTAATTATTTACATGATAAGATGTCTCTAACATGCTTTGTGAGAGACGTCAACCTTAGTTGGCGTCCGTTTTTAACGTGTTTCTATCTTATGAGGTATTGACACATTTACATGGGGACATATCGAAAGCATGCAAAGAACAACGATTCCTCCTCAGTTAGAGACCGGCCATCTCTTCTCAAGTAAAGGTACACAATCCCTTCTAAGGTTTAAAGAGTTAATTACCTCTTTCTAAAGAAGTTAGGTTACCACACCTTCGCCCGGAGCGCAAGTTATCTCACTAATTGAGGTGTGGGGTGGGCCTATATGGGTAAACTCATATAGCTTACCCATTCCCACCTCGGCTAGATGATTGATCTTAAGCATTATTCTTATGGTTATGGCATATTCGTGTCATCTTAAGTATCTACGGTTTATGGCATATACGTGTCATCTAAGTATCTACGGTTTATGACATCTACATGTCATCCTAAATACCTATTATTCGACATACTATCATGTCACCATATGTGAAAACATACGAAAAATTATCCAAAAAGAAACAAGCCTTGACGTGCTTGAAAACCATTAAACTGCAACTAACTAAAGTTACCCTAAAAACATCCTTAAAAAGTTAAAAACAACATCAAACCACCAAAGTAAAAGTGCAAAAGTGTTGAACCAACCCAACACTTAAAAAAGATTGTCTTTGGCCCTTAAGGACCTATTACAAACCAAACCAAAATAAAAATTGTCTTAAGGGATTCCACCTCAAAGAACATTCAAGAGCAAGTTTATTTTACCTTTTCGTGTGGCATTTTGTTCTGAGGTATCACCTCGAATAACTTCTCCTAGAAATCACCCCTGTCGGTGTCCTCACCAAACACCGCTTCTAGATCCTTGAAATCATCGATTGCTCTTTTCCTCGTGAATCCGCCGCAAAGCCATCTTCTCTTCACTCAGTTCCAATTCACATGCTCTCCGCTTGATATTCCTCAATCATTCGGATTCTAGTTTCAAAGACCGCTTTTGCGGTCTCATGCACCAAGTCATCCCGAAATGCTTCCATCTCCCTTTCATGATCGATATCGACGCTTGCAAGCCCGGACCGCCATTTTAATATCTCTTCATTCTTGTCCCCGATCTCCAATCCCCTTTCCCTTATTATGCTTCTGGGTAGCCTCCCTCAAATCCTTCTCATATTCAAATTTTACTCATGTCAAATGTATCACACTTTTCCCTCAATATCCCGATCTCTTTGGACATTAACTTGGCCATCGAGACAATCTATCATCAACAAAGGAGACATTTTACTAAAAATAAAAATCAAGGTGTCTACGATCCAAATTAACTCTTACCCGATTCTCCAACACTTGCTTCATTCCAAATTTGCTTCTCCACGCCGGGATCTGGTCCAACCTTTTTCTTTTCGGAGTAAACTTATTATCCATATCAGGTATGGTCTCTTCCGCTTTCATCTTACCTTTGTATTTGGCCACAATATCATTCATCGTAAAGCCGGATCGAGTCACTACATATAAGGACATATGTTAGCACGGATTTAATAGAGTCGCCAATGCAATGACACGTAGATTTTGACTCACTTTTTTGAAGAACGTCGTGACTATGTATTTGAGAAAGAAGGATAAAAATTGCACCCTTTAAGGCTACTCTCACCATAATATAGTAAGAGACGTCTGAGTTGGATAAGAATTTGAAGAAGATTCGATGATAACGATGGTTATCAAGAATTACGGTTGCTAGTTTCTATCGAGACTCTTTTTCTTTCTAGCCGCCACGTATCCTTAACCGTCCCATCATGAAAGCTGGCAGTTGAGCATTTATTGGAGAAAAACATTTGCCTCTTCAGTTGCCAAAATAGCCAAATGTTTTTGGGGACAAATTGTTGTGGGTATTTTTCAGCATGGTGACATCTTCAGTTGCTCCTGCATGTCAAGATGTTACTCCACTGTAAGTATCGTTTTAATATTTACTTAATTAATATTTCCTAATATCTTTATTATTATTATTTTCCAGTGGATAAGAGAGAAGAATACGGGATATTTTTCTAGCACGTTCAACACATCTTCAACGGCAAGGATGATTTGGTCTCACGGACTTGAAGAAGATAAGACTAATCCCGAGATTGTAGGAACAACTTTTACCCATTCAAACTTACTTATATTTAAAGGAGATGGAGATGGAAAAACATACATACTCTCATATACTCACACACTCTATGCACATCTCTCTTGTAATTCTCTCCATCATTTTCCACAGTTGTAACTCAATTATTATAGTGAAACTTTTAAGGTTGGAGACCTAACTCCCGGGGTTTTTTCCAAAGAGGTTATCACCTCTAAGGTTTTCCTCATTAACAAATCGTGGTGTCATTCTTTATTTTTATGTCTTTGTTCCATTTAGTCGAATTCCACAGTCCCCTCCTTGTTATTTAATCCACACACTTGTCAAAGTTAAGATTCAACACTATTGTTTTTTCTACCAAAACAGTAGTGAATTGAAACATCAACCTCACAAGACATAAGTGATCTCTAGCAAGTCATTATGTCCACCCAATTAAATATAACATCAAAGCTTGATTCCTTGATATATCATTGTCCACAATCCCTTTGTCACACGATGTAATATTGAACATAAGTCATGGTTCACGTCAGCGTATTGTTCAATGCTTTCTCGACACCGAATATGTTGATAATCCAAGTGCATTTGATCTCTATCAAATCTCTTGAGTATGACCATACATTTCATCAACACTATTCATCGAGGTGCCCAAGCAAACATCTCTCTTCATGATGGAAAAATCCCATCTTGACTTATCATTCTTCCCTGCAAGAATCCAAATCGTGCTAATATAGCCACTTATTGCTTATCCTATTAAAGATATTGTTAGACTACATCAAGCGCTTAACGTTCATCATGTGGAAGATGATGATAATCTCACGCACTAAGGATTCCAATGACACGACTATCATGAGATTTAATCATGACATATATGACCATGTAGAACATGTCATAAATCTCATATATGGAGTTGGTCCAAGACCTTGTTCTCTAACAAGTTCCCATAAGTGTAATGTGCATCCCCATGCATATAATCATCTCTATGATTATCCATTACCAACTTATACTAGTTATTCACAATAACTAGGGACACGAGAATATTATAACAAACATGTAAAACTTATAATACTCAAGATAAACATTCTCTATTATAAATGCTAAAGACGATTATATAATGGTATTAACTTTGAGTCAAAATAGTTATACGCATAGAGCATAACACCAACAATCTCCCACATGTACTAGGCCCAATCTCATATATATCGTATACCCTTGGACCTAACATGACCATCATGCTTTGCTTGAGTGAGGGGCTTTATAAGCGTATCCCCTATGTTATCGTCGGTTGATACTTTGAATATCTTAAAGTCTCCTCATTCTATGAATTCTCGAGTGAGGTGGAAACGTCTAAGTATGTGTTTGGATCTTTGATGTGACCTTGGTTCCTTTGCTTATGCAATGGCACCATTGTTGTCACAATAAAGTTCTATCTGATTAGTGATACTTGGAACGAGTTCCAAAATACTAATGAACTTCTTGATCCAAACTACCTCATTAGCTGCATCGGATACCGCTATATATTCGGCCTCAGCTGTAGAATCGGCTATGGTACTTTGCTTTGAACTCTTCCAACAAATCGCACTTCCATTAAGCATAAACATAAACCCCGATTGCAATCTAAACATATTTGTCAGTTTGGAAGCTTGCATCTGTGTAACCCTTTAAAACAAGACCATCTTCCATCCCTCCAAAGACCAAAAATGCATCCTTAGTCCTTCTTACATACTTAAGGATCGTCTTAACTGCCATCCAATGGTTTTCACCAGGATCAGATTGGTATCAACTCGGCATGCTTAGAGCATAAGAGACATCATGTCTAGTACAAATCATGGCATACATGATAGATCCAATTGCCAAAGCATATGGAATCTCATTTATTCTCTTTCGCTCACTAGTTGTCTTAGGACACTAAGTCTTGCTAAGAGTAATACCATGGCCCATTGGCAAGCTTCCTCTCTTAGAATTTTCCATCTTGAATCTTCTAAGAACTTTGTCAATGTTAGTACTTTGACTCAAACCAATCATCCTTTTAGATCTATCTCTATAGATCTTGATGCCAAGGATGTAGGCGGATTCACCCATATCCTTCATTGAGAAACACTTCCCTAACCAAGACATGACAGTCTGAAGTGCAGGAATATCATTTCCAATAAGTAAGATATCATTGACATACAATATTAGAAATAGTACTACGCTCCCCCTGAACATCATGTATATACATGGTTCATCTTCGTTCTTGATGAAATCAAACTCTTTGATTGATTCATCAAAATGAAGATTCCAACTCCTAGAAACTTGCTTCAACCCATATATGGATCATTGCAACTTGCATACTTTATTAGAATTTCTTGGATCGACAAACCCTTCAGGCTGTGTCATATACACATCCACAAGTAGCTTCCCGTTTAGGAAAGCTGTTTTGACATCCATTTACCATATCTCATAGTCATAATATGCGGCTATGGCAATTAAAATTCTAACAGGCTTAAGCATTGTAACTGGAAAAAAGGTTTCGTCATAGTCAATACCATGAATTTTCCTATATCGATTTGCTACAAGCCTAGCCTTATAAGTATGCACCTTCCCATCATGTCGGTCTTCATCTTGAAGACACACTTGCACCCTAAGGTTATTACACCTTCTGATAGGTCAATCAAGTTCCAAACTTGATTATCATGCATGGATTGTAATTCGGATACCATGGATCCTAGCCATTTATCCGAATCAGGAGTGGACTTCGCCTCTTTATAGGATGTAGGTTCGTCATTCTCAATGACTTCCACTTCATTACTTTCCAATATGAGTGATCCAATTCTCTTGGGTTTGGATCGTAACCTATCTGATCTACGATGGACTTGTGCATCTTGAACTGGTTCCACAACTCCTTGTGAACTTGGTTCTGTCTCTACTATTGGTTCCATGTTATCTTCGGGCTCTTGAACTTCTTCAAGATTACTTTTACTTCCACTAGATCCTTTATTGAGAAACTGTTTCTCAAGAAAAGTACCATATTTGAGCAACAAACACTTTGTTCTCTTTGCGGTTGTAAAAGTAATATCTTTTTGTTTCCTTAGGATAACCAATGAAAATAACTTTGTCAGATTTTGGTGCTAACTTATCGGAGACAAGTCCCTTCATATAAGATTCGCAACCCCAAATCTTCATGAAATACAAACTAGGTTTTCTTCCATGTCACATCTCATGTGGGGTCTTAGGAGCCGATTTAGTAGGGACTCTGTTCAGTGTGAACAAAGCAGCCTCTAATGCATGTCCCCAAAAGGAAACATGATGGTCAACTTGAATCATCATCGAACGAACCATGTCCAACAAGGTTCTATTCCTCCTCTCGGACACACCATTCCATAGTGGAGTTCCGGGTGGAGTCAACTCTGAAACTATTCCACAAATTTGGAGATGATTGTCAAACTCTTGGCTCAAATATTCACCACCTTGATCGGATTGAAGTACTTTAATAGTTTTGCCAAGTTGATTTTGTACTTCATTTTGAAATATTCTAAATATCTCAAATGATTCACTTTTGGACTTCATCCGATAGACATAGCCATATCTAGATAAATCATCAGTGAATGTAATGAAATACTGAAATCCTCCCCTAGCAATGCTACTTAATGGTCCACATACATCCGTATGTACTAGGGCCAATAAGTCACTAACCCTTCCACTACTCTTAGTGTAGGGTGGTTTGGTTATTTTACCGAATAAACAAGATTCGCATACCTCATATGATTCATAATCATGTGAGTCTAAAGGTCCATCATTATGGTGTTTAGAAATATGTTTCTTATTTATATGACCAAGCCGGCAATGTCACAAGAATGTGTTGTTCACATCATTCGGTTTAGATTTCTTATTTACATTATAGATATCTTCAATATCATTTTGTTTCTCAATCATCAAGGATATAAAGGCCATTAAATGAATTTACAATACAATAAAGCATATCATTTAAATAAATATAAAACTTCTTATTCTCAATAAGAAACTTATATCCTTCATTATCCAAATAAGATACATAAATAATATTCCTACTCAAATCCGGAATGTAATAACAATTGTTCAAAACAAGTATTAGTCAACTAGGTGAAGTGACTTCATAAGTCCCTACGGCTAATGCAGCAACTCTTGCTCCATTCCCCGCACGTAGGTCTACTTCACCTTCTTTGAGTAGCTTTCTATTCTTTAGTCCTTGCACATTTAAACAAATGTGAGATCCACATCCGGTATCCAATACCCATGAACTAGAATAGAAAGAAAAATATCTATCATATAAATATCTGAATCAGTGGCAATCGTATTGCCCTTCTTCACTTTTAGGCCTTCCTTATTAGCCTTGCAATTTCGCTTCCAATGACCAACCTCTTGGAAATGGTATCAAATTGCATCCTTTTGAGACACTTTGGGTTCAGCCTCTTCGGCATTGGTAACTTTTGTCTTAGGTTTAGCAACTGATAAGTGACTATTATATAGTCATTTATCCTTAGATTTATATACTTTTTATTGCATAAAACATCATTTCTCATTTCATTTCATATACTTTTTAGTTCTTTTTCCATATTTTCTAGATTTTACGCTTTTGGTATATTTCTTGCATTTAAAGACAGGTTTTAGGTTCATTTTTATCAAAAGGATACTTGAACACTTCAAGGCAAAAGACATGAAAGAGCACCAACCAAATCAAGCACACAAAGCTAAATTTCAGATGGAGCGGCCGTGCAGCCAAGATGGAGCGGCTGTGCACTTGGCCTTTTTCAGGCCATTTGTGGCCCTAAAACATAGAGTGGCCATGTCTTGAAGAGGGAGCGGCCGTGTCATTATATGGAGCGGCCGTGCAGCTTGGATAGGAGCGGCCGTGAGAAGTGTCAAAACTTAAATTCAAATCTGGCGCCAAGGGTCACACGGCCGTGCAACTTCCTTGACGCGGCCGTGCAAAACGCGACTGCAGACGTAAAGACACCTTTTGATTGCACCCGATTGAAGAGTCTCCTCCTTTTTATAAATAGGACCCTAGTGATCAGTCTTAAAAACGAATTTTCAGAGAGAAATTACTGATATTACATAGATAGAAAACATTTGTGACAACAATTTTCCAAAGAAGTTTGAAGATCAAAGTCATTATTTGTTCTTGGAATCACTATGGAGGAAAAGCAATAAAAGTGAAGCATTATTCTCAGCAATCATCTTCTTTATTCATAAGTCTTTCTTACTCAATCTTTATTTCTACTTTTATGTTATCAATGGCTTGTGAGTAATCCCCCATATTCTTGGGGTTGGAAACTCAAAAGCATGCTTATTCATCATTAAAAAATGTTTAGTCTTGTCTTCTTCCTTCATCTAAAACAATCTCTTTATATTATTCTCTAAATGCCTTACATTTTGGAGATATCCAATTTGTATGATTCAGTCAATTGAGAGAAGTACCTAGCGGAGAATCTCGATTGACGAAACCATATAAAGAAACTAGGTTCATTGATCACGAGAGTAGTTCAATGGCCTAGGGATGTTCCTTTAATGGAAAGTATGTTGACTTCCGTCCTTAATGGATTCTTACTAATTATGGTCAGCTAGAGATAAGCCGGAACGCCCGTTTGTGACGGGCGGGAACAACGTAACGGAAATCTCAAACGGTTAGGACATAATTAGTGAAGAATACAAACGCTATTGTCTTAGCCCGAAGTAGCGTAGGCCTAACATACCATCCTTGCTTTTTATGAAAACCTTTTATTTCTAAGACAATGACAATTTGATGAATAAGATTATGTGTATGATTTCCAATCCCGAGAATGCTTCATTTTATAAGATTTCAATTAAAGTATTTTCTGTTTATGCTCTCTCTATTATTCTAAAGCAAATTTTATATACCCCCAATCTTTTCTATATTTTCTAAAGACAAAAATATCCCTTAAGTAAACCCTGTCTCTGTGGGATCGACCCGTACTTGCACACGCTATATTACAATAGCCCGTGCGCTTGCGGAATTAAATAAACCGTTAGGTTTCGACCGAACAAGTTTTTGGCGCCGTTGCCGGGGATAACGATTTACTTTTTATTTTTGTCTTTACTACAAAATTTTTAGTTTTTATTTTATTTTTGCTATTTTGCTTTCTCGTCCTGTAATCTGTTACGTTTAATTTTTCTTCAAGTGTTTTTCTTGTAGTTTATGAAACGATCTCGGACATTCGTTGACAACTTTGATCCGGAACCCGAAAGAAGCTTTCACGAAAGATTAAGGAAATTCAGAGAAACTTTGAAAAAACACATGGACGGAGAACCGCAAACACCTGCTAGGACCCTACGGGACTTTGTTAACCCAAGTACCCCGGGAACTAGATCCCCGATTGTTATGCCGAATGCCGGAGCGGCAAACTTCGAGATAAAGCCGCAATTATTGCACATGGTTATGAATAACCAATACGGCGCCTTGCCTTCGAAGATCCCCATCTACACATCCAAACATTCCTTGAATATTGTGATAGCACACGTATTCAAGGTGTTACGGTGGAAGCAATCCGGATGCGCCTTTTTCCTTTCTCTCTTAAGGATAAGGCGAAACAATGGTTGAATTCGGTCCCCCAGAATTCATTAACAACATGGGACCAAATTCGAGAAGCATTCCTTGGTCAATTTTTCCCACCAAGCAAGGCGCCGAGATACGAACAAAGATCACTAACACTGTCAAACAGATAGTGAAACTTTGTATGACGCATGGGAACGGTTCAAGGAACTTCTCGGAATGTGCCCCACCACGGGCTTGAAAAGTGGTTGATTGTTCACACCTTCTACAACGGTCTCATATTCAAAACAAGAGAGACCATTGATGCCGCTGCAGGAGGAGCATTGATGAACAAAGGAGTCGATGAGGCATACGACCTTATCGAAAACATTTCATTGAACCATTACCAATGGTCAAGCGAGAGGGAGCAGCAACAAGGTACGCCCGGTAAATATAATGTTGATGCAGTTACTCTTCTCTCCTCTAAAGTTGACATGCTTTTGAAAAAGTTTGAAAATCTTAATGTCAATCCCATTGCTAGTGTAAATGTGTTATGCGAACTATGTGGGTCTAACTCACATAGTACGGATAACTGCGAGTTACTTGACGTTACTTCTAACGATCAAGTGAACTTCGTTAATTCTTTTGGGCAAAAAGGGGGGATGTATTCTAATACATACAACCCGATTGGAGGAATCACCCCAATTTTTCCTATAAGAATAACAATGTTCTTAACCCGCAACCATCTACACAACCCCCGGGATTTGCACCTAAGAATTTCAACAACAATGCAAGTACCTTCCCCCCTAAATCTAAATTGGATCTATAATGGATTTTGTAGTGGAGAATAAAAACTCCCAAGAAAAGATCAATAATGAATTTAGGGAATGTTTTAAACTACATAATGCTAGGTTTGATAACTTGGCAGCGCATAATAAGATGCTAGAAACCCAAAAAGCTCAACAGGCTACCCCATTGAATAGACCACAAGGGAGTCTTCCCGGTCAACCTCAAAGGCCAAATGAGCAAGTTAATGTGGTAAAAACTAGGGATGAGCAAGAAAAGATAAATGAATGCCCTAGAAATAATCATAGTCCAATCCCTCCGATGATTGAGACTAGTTTGGGGACGGAATCCCCTAAAGAAAAAGGCAAGGATTATGATGAATTCCTTGATAACCTAGATGCCATTATGTAGCGATGCGTGAATTTTGAAATAACAGAGTCGCCACCTATATTATTTGTTTGGAAACATAGGAAAACCATTTTGAAAAGAGATTTGAGGATTCGGGGGTTAAGTTATCGAATGGGTAGGTCGAGGAGCATCCATTCCACCCAATCCGGAGATCGGTCTTGCCAATTAAGTATTATCAATCTTTTTAATTACTAATTAAATAAAGAACAAGAAATTCCTAATCAATTTCTTGATTAGGAATGTCGGATTGTACGCTTCGAGATCGCCTTCATCGATTGAAGGGACTCTAGGCTAATCCTTTTGATGAGATTACACCACTCTAAAAGCCAATAGAGAGAGATTAAGAAGAAAAGAGTAAAAGTATAGGAGTTTACCTAGTTTAGGGAGGATTTGATTTAGAACGTGGTTCTAAGATGTTTTCTCGATCGAGAAGTGATTTGGGCAGAGTTTCGACTCAATATGAGAGTCAAATCTTGATGCGGACAGAGCTTCGCCTCAATCCTTGATTCGGGTTTGGATGTTTGTTGATCAACAGGGTTGATAAACAAACTTTAGGTGATTTTAGGGAGGTTTTGTGAGTGATTTGAAGGAATCTTTCGTGGAGAGAAACCAACAAATTGTGTGTGTTGTGTGGAAATCTGGACCTGCGAAACAATGGAAGTCACCAAGTATTTATAGGAGTTTAAGAGGTAGAGGTGGAGAGGTAAAACACTCCTAGGAAGCTTCCGTAACTCAATTCGATTGGAGAACCGGATTAGATGAGGTTTATCAAGAAAGGAGGTTGAAACGGAGAAGGAGAGTGATTTCTGCACATCCTGTCGAGGGGATATCTCGCGCGAGATATGATATCTCGTGCGATATATCTAGTCTGATGACTATTTTGTCCTCTTCAGTTTATTCCGTTAGTCAGTTAGGTCCAAAAATAACGAGGTTAGTTAGAAACTTAACGAAACATGACGAAATTGATACGCTTTCATCAAAACATAAAAGAGAGACGAAGAGTAGTGTAATCATGATTTATTGGTTCAGAATGGGGTGTCTACAGAGCCCCTCGGCGACAGGTCTTATGAAAGAAGAAGTGTCGTCGATAGAAAAGACATCATTCTGAACATTGGGATGGTCGTGCCGCACGGCTGCCTACGTATCTCTAAGAGAGAATCAGACCAAACGTAGTTCGACTCCAAAACACTAAAAAGGCTATTTTAGGTATTTTGAAAAGCATTTTTGAAAATCGAAGAGGGATTTTTTTTTTGAAAAGGTAAAATCATACTGAGGAATCAAAAGACTTGACCCAATTCTAAAGATACCCATTTGTTGATGAAGTTGTTGAAGTGCGCCGTCCGAGGTTACTGACGTTGCCGTTGTTGTTGCCGAGGTCACGGACTTGAAGTTTACTGCCGTCACAGACTTTGAAGTTGTCGCCGAGGTCACGGACTTGAAGTTTGCTGCCATCACAGACTTTGAAGTTGTTGCCGAGGTCACGGACTTGAAGTTTGCTGCCATCACAGACTTTGATATTGTTGCCGAGGTCACGGACTTGAGGTTGCTGTCATCACAGACTTTGTTGATGTCGCCGAGGTCACGGACTTGAGGTTGCTGCCATCGCAGACTTTGCTGGTGTTGCCGAGGTCACGGACTTGAAGTTGTCGGTTGAGATGGAGGTTCTGTCGGCCCCTATAATGCAAGGATATATGCATGCGGATCTCGGATAGACCCGAAAGATTCTTACATTTCTGTACCTGTCAGCACATAAAGATTTCAAGTAGAATTTTTTCAGATTTTAGTTGTTTGACTGGACTTACATGGTGGTGCTCACGTCTGTTCGTGTAAATGGCCGGTCGGATATTTTGGTGGTGAGTTTGTGTATGAGAATATGGTATATGAACATGTAGGGACATGTGTGTATGGATTTGTATTTGAGATGGGTGAATTGTATGGGTGAACTTGTGTTTGACAAGTTGGGACCAAATCAGGTTTATGCAGAATTTGTTGCTAGTCAGCGAGGCTGTATTGTTGTAGAATTTCGTTTGATGAGTATCCTTGTGTGAACACATCTAGGTCTGTTGAGAATTTTCATTCTTACATCTCCTTTGAGTCGTGTCTCTAGGAGGCAAACGACTACAAATCTGTCGATTGTCGTAATGGCTTTATGTCCAAGGCCCTTTGGTGTCTCAAGCCCCAAGTTGTTTGCAAGTGGTAGATGACTTTGTGAACAGGCTTGTGAAGCTGCTCTCTTTGATTTGAAGGTGATCGAAGAAGACTCTCCTTGTTGATTTGATTTGAAGAAGATCGAATGACGCTCGATGAAGAAGGCTGAAGAATACTCTCCCTTTGTCCTTTGATTTTTTTTTTTTTTTTTAGTGCGCACCCTGGTTTTTGCCTAGACCGCCCTTTCGGGTTTTCAATCTAGCGGGCATCTCTTTTGCGTCTTTTTTTTTCATTTTTTTTTTGAATAGTATGTAACTCGAAGAGAACTCAGAGAGAGAAAATCTTATTGAGGAGAGAGAAATGAGATCTCAAGTTAATTTAGGAGAGACGAACTCTATTCATTGGAAGGTGATCCAAGCATTGACTTTTTGGAGAAGTGTATTCTCTAATGATGAGAGTGAGAAACAAAGAGGAAAGCCCCTAATGCAGATTTGATTATTTTGAAGAGTTGAAGTACAGATTGACTGGGGGAGGAAAGGTGAGGAAGCCCCAGTTTTGATGCTTGGATTTCAAGAGTGTGTATGAGAGTGGCTAACAGGAAGCCCCTAGACTCAACAAAGAACGCTTCATGGCTCAAAGGTCTAGAAAAGTTGTTCTACTTTTAATGGACCTTGCTTCATCTAGAAATTTCTAAACAAGATTGAGGAGAAAGCCAATCATTAGTATGACTTAAGGGTAAACATTTTTCTTGATACTGAAAGTCTTCTTCACTTGATGTAGGAGGATTTTGAGGAATCCTCTTTTCTTTTGTTGGTATCACTTGACTCCTCTTCTTTGTGGGAGAGTCCTTCTTGCCTTTGTTGAAATTCCATCCTTGTTGTGGGGCGATGAAGGCTTGAGAGGCTTTTTTTTTTTTCGATGCTCTATTTTTGCCAAGGACGAATTGAGGATTTTCGTCCTAGCGAGCTTTTTATTTATTTTATTTTTTTGTACTCTCAAAGCCTTGAGTTGAGTAGCCCCACTTTTTTTTGGATGAATGTTGACAACAGCACCTTTGGCTTTCTTCGCTTGTTGGTCTCTAACTTTCAGTAGGGGTAATGTTTAACCCTTAAGCCTCCTAATGATAACTTGCTTCTTAAAGTCACTTAGAAGTCTCTATTTTTGCGATGATTTAGGGAATGGAAGGTCCATTATTTTGCATGAGTTGAATGACATTCATGAGGTAGAACAACTTTAGGGAAAGTGTTTAGGAAAAGAATTTACTTTAATTTATTAAGAAATTTAAGAACAGACTCGATAGTTTAGAAGACACAAACTAGAGGAGGTGAGGAGTACTAGAAAGACAGAACGACTCTTCGAGTTCATACTTGGAAATTTAAAACCTAATCTACTTCTATCAAAGGAGAAAGGGAGAGGATAGTGGTAGCCCCAAAGTGGTAAGTGTAGATTTCTTCTTGGAGCTTCATCTTCTTCATGGATTGCGAGGGAGAGGATTGGTGATGACGTTGGGACGTTCTAGATCTCCATTATCAAAGAGGTCTTGGATAATGTCCTTCAAGTGGTGGCAAGAGTTGGTGTCGTGGCCGGTGAAGTTGTGGTACTTGCAGAATAAGTGATGAGCATGATTCGGACCCATATCCTTCGGAGGACCACCTTCCCTTGGTTTGATCTTTTCATTCTGGACAAGCACATCGAAGAGTTCTTCTTGAGTGATTCCTTCAATTTTGTCATAGTGCCTCTTTTTCTTTTCGGTAGGAGGGACAGCAGAATATTTTCCGGTGTTGGAGCGGTTGACTGCAATGGCATTGACCGAAGCATCCTTACTTGTAGCGGGTTTGTTGTAGCGGAAAGTACTTTCCTTCTTTTTGTTTTTTAGGAAGTCGTCAACCCTAATTCCGGACTCGAGGAGTTCATTGAAACTAGGAAAGTAGTTACCGGCGAGCTTCTCTTGAAATTCATCACGAAGGCATTGAAGGAAGATGTGGATTTGCTCTTTGAGAGTAGGCCTTTCGACGATTTCAGTGAGTTTGAGTCTCCATCTTCTAGCAAATTCAGCGAAGGACTCATTTGCATGTTGCTTGGATTGTTCAAGATCCCTCCTAGTAGGGCGGTAAGTGGAGTTGTCTTCAAACTGCCTTTGGAAGACCAAACATGCGGATGACCAATCAAGCCTTGTAGTCGTAGGAAGAGACATGTACCAATCCCTTGCAGCACCTTCTAAAGTTTGAGGAAAGCATTGGGCCAAGATTGTGTTATCAACGTCCATTGGAAGCATGGCCCAAGTGTAGGTCTCAACATGAGCTCGAGGGCAGGTAGTACCATTGAACTTGGCAATATCGGGTGTCTTGTACTTGCGAGGAAACTTGGTGATGGATTGTTGAAGAGCATCGGGATCAAATGGAACGAATGACCCCTTGGAAGTGTCAAGAGTCGCAAGCTTCTTCTCGAGGTAGTTCTTAGTAACATGGTCACCAAGTTTAGTAGTTTCACCACTGCCTTCTTTCTTGGTTTTAGTGCCCTTGGAGGTATGTCCTTCGTCATCGGAGGATGATGAGGAAGAGGATGAATCGGATTATTCCTTTTTCTTGCTTGTCTTCTTGGGTTTCTTATTCTGCTTGGTATAGGATTCCTCTTCATCGGAGGAGGATTCCACTTTCTCGCTTTTTGTTTTTACGCTCTTTCTTGACTTTCAACTCGTGGAGTTCTTTCATGAGGGCGGCCATTTGGCCATTTTGCTCATCAATTTGCTTACTTTGTTCATCCAACCTAGTCTTGGCTTCGATGAGTTGAACCTTAGCATCGTTGAAATCGGCCTCGGTGGTAGAAGGAGAAGCAGACATCGTGTCGAGCTTTGGCAAAGAACCTAGACGTGTAGCAACCGGGTTAAACCATGATCGAGTCCCAACAAGTCGGCTGAATAGGGTGAATGAAGGCTTGAAGGTTTGAAGGTTTTGGTCAAAACACGAAAAGACCGAACACTTATCTCGTACGAGACAAGTAGTCTCGCGCGAGACTTCGCCACGGAAAGTCACAATTTTCTGATTTTAATCCTAATTTTGGTCGGACGGAAAATCCGTTTTGGGGGTTTCTAAAGTTCAAGAACCAAACCTAGGGACCTAGGGGTCGGAGTAATCCAAAGTAACATCAAGTTTTGTGCAATAATTTTGATGAGAAAATTTTCTCTTTTTAGGGGCAAATCCGAAGGGACAACCGTAGGGACGTTTCCGAAGGGACAATTCCAAAGCGACAATTTATTGATTTCTTTTCCGTGGATTATTGCACAAAACGATCTTGACAAGGGATTACAAGGACTCCAAGATCAAACCGACCGGTCAAGGAGTGTCTTAAAAAGTCAATCTACATGATATGTGGCGATGCCGGGAAGCTAGGCTCCCCGCGATATGACAATCTAGGTGGATTGAATACGCGGAGTGGGATGATCCAACTTCGGAGAGACCGGCGACTAGGTGGTTACCGTCATCCGTCCTTAGTGTGGGTCCCGGGTTTATAGAGGGTATGTAGTGCAATGACAGTTATAGTATGAGTGCGCGTGTGTGAGAGTCAATCTAGGTGATAGAGTAAAATAGAAAGTTTTATTTTTGAAAACTAAAAGAAAAACAGATAGTGGCCGCACCAAGTGGTTGCCTACGTTTCTCCCAAATTAGGAAGACTCAGGCCGTCGTAGTTCCACTTAAAGAGATAGAGAGCGAGAGAATAAATTAATTTAAATTACAACTCCCGAATCCTCCATGGACCGGACTTTAAATTAAAAAACCAATCGCACGCAGGTATATAGTTCAAGTAATTAAAATTATTCTACCCTGCAAAGTTAGCACAAGCAAAATAATAATAATAATTTATTTTGAATTTTCTGAAATTTATTTTGGAAATTTCGGAACTGTTTTTGATTTTTTTTTTTTTGATTTTTTTTTTTCAATAAGGTCATACTTCGACAAAAGTTAAATGACCTAAACCACCTTTGTTTTTAATGCCTGCGGTCAACATTAGAAAAGTCAGCAATCCAAGTTTTTTTTTTTTTTCAAACTTTTAAAGAATCCTTTAAAAGTCACCTGGATCCTTTTCTCTTTTTTGCAGTCAACGTGGCATAGTATAATAGTATAGGTCAACTGACACAAACCTTGTTTCCTTTTCAATTGCCGCCGCCAGTGGACGAAACGCTTGTTTTTAAAACCGTAAAATTATCTCGCGCGAGATAAGTTTACTCGCGCGGGATAAGTATTCGGGCAGTAATTTTTTTTGACGAAAACAGTACAGAAAAATTTCAAAAATTCCAGAAAAATCAAATTTTTACAGAAAAATAAAAAGATTGATAATAATTAATTGTGCGCAAGTCTAACCCTCTTAATTAATTGTCCCCAGCAGAGTCGCCAAACTGTAGCGATGCGTGAATTTTGAAATAACAGAGTCGCCACCTATATTATTTGTTTGGAAACATAGGAAAACCATTTTGAAAAGAGATTTGAGGGTTCGGGGGTTAAGTTATCGAATGGGTAGGTCGAGGAGCATCCATTCCACCCAATCCGGAGATCGGTCTTGCCAATTTAGTATTATCAATCTTTTTAATTACTAATTAAATAAAGAACAAGAAAACCCTAATCAATTTCTTGATTAGGAATGTCGGATTGTACGCTTCGAGATCGCCTTCATCGATTGAAGGGACTCTAGGCTAATCCTTTTGATGGGATTACACCACTCTAAAAGCCAATAGAGAGAGATTAAGAAGAAAAGAGTAAAAGTATAGGAGTTTACCTAGTTTAGGGAGGATTTGATTTAGAACGTGGTTCTAAGATGTTTTCTCGATCGAGAAGTGATTTGGGCAGAGTTTCGACTCAATATGAGAGTCAAATCTTGATGCGGACAGAGCTTCGCCTCAATCCTTGATTCGGGTTTGGATGTTTGTTGATCAACAGGGTTGATAAACAAACTTTAGGTGATTTTAGGGAGGTTTTGTGAGTGATTTGAAGGAATCTTTCGTGGAGAGAAACCAACAAATTGTGTGTGTTGTGTGGAAATCTGGACCTCTGAAACAGTGGAAGTCACCAAGTATTTATAGGGGTTTAAGAGGTAGAGGTGGAGAGGTAAAACACTCCTAGGAAGCTTCCAGAACTCAATTCTGATTGGAGAACCGGATTAGATGAGGTTTATCAAGAAAGGAGGTTGAAACGGAGAAGGAGAGTGATTTCTGCACATCCTGTCGAGGGGATATCTCGCGCGAGATATGATATCTCGTGCGAGATATCTAGTCCGATGACTATTTTGTCCTCTTCAGTTTATTCCGTTAGTCAGTTAGGTCCAAAACTAACGAGGTTAGTTAGAAACTTAACGAAACATGACGAAATTGATACGCTTTCATCAAAACATAAAAGAGAGACGAAGAGTAGTGTAATCATGATTTATTGGTTCAGAATGGGGTGTCTACACATTAATGTTAACATTCCTTATTTTAGAAAAGATGAAGATATGCCTTTAGCCGTTAAACCTTTGAAAAAATTAATTTTTGAAAAAGAAAGGCTAGAAGAAAATAAGAATGTTATGCTAGCAGAGGAAGTAAGCGCTGTTTTGCAAAATAAAGACCCTCCGAAATTAAAGGATCCGGGTACATTCACCATTCCTTGTTGTGTTGGAAGAATAAACATAGATAACGCTGTCCTTGACCTAGGAGCGAGCGTTAGTATAATGCCATTATCGATTAGCGAGAAGCTTGGTATAGGGGAACTCAAACCCACAACCATAACTCTCCAATTGGCAGACCGATCTGTTCAATACCCCGTTGGTATTATGGAAAACTTTCCTTGTCGAATAGGGAACTTAATCATCCCTGTCGACTTTGTTATCTTGGATATGGCGGAAGACCATTATATTCCCGTCATTCTAGGAAGGCCATTTCTTGCCACTGCGGGGGCAATTATAGATGTGAAAAATGGCACATTTTCCCTAAATATAGGAAAAGAAAGGGTCGAATTTAGTATGCATAGGCCAGTTCTCGAAGACCCCTATCTCGAGGCCTATACACCTAGTGAAGAAAATTGGACCCCAAATGAAGAGACCTACACCCCTAGCGAAGAAAATTGGATTCCAAGTGAAGAAGATTTAATGGGTGAGGAACCAAAATCAAAGGAAGAGATAAACAATGATCCCATAAAAATTGAACCTTTGATTTGCAATGATGTTATAGATATTTATGCATGTCCCGAAGCTAACAATGCAGTGAAAGAGTAAAAAAGAACAAAGAAGGAGGTCACTTCGAATTTCCGAAAGTGCAAAGACTATAGGTCACTTGTTCTACCCAAGAAATCGGGATGGAAGAAATGTCTACCGCAGAAGATACTCATTACCCCGGAAGGGTTTCAATGGCAAGTTGTCAGTGACAAAAGGCCAACCAAATATCATGCATCTCCTACTACCGGAAAGGGGTCAAGCTAAGGACCTAAAACAAGCATCATCGGGATGGTAACCGATGGATTAATTTTTTGCTTTATTTTTTTTCTTTTATTTTAGTTTTTATTATATTTGTGCTAACCTTGTTTTGTAGGTGTAAAAGAGAAAAAGAAAAAGATTTAAAAATGGTGAAATTCTGGTTAGCACGGCCGTGCATTATACTTGGAGCGGCCGTGCAGCTCATATCGAGTCGAACGGGTTAACTCAAAGAAAGGGAGCGGCCGTGCAAGTCCCTTGACACGGCCGTGCAAAACGTCCGGGAGTTGCGCTGCTCCAATCAAAAAGACGCACCCTTCTCCCTCCTCCCTCATTCACTTCATCTCCTTCACTCTTTTCTCTATACCTCCGCCCCACCCACCTTAAATACCCATCTCTCTACCATTCTAACCCACATTACAACCCTCAATCATCCTCAAATCCACCACTCAACCATTTCTCCCCCACCAAAATCAGTCCAAAAACCCTCCTAAAACCCCGATTCCAAAAATACCAAAACACTTCACCCATTTCAAAAAATTCGAAGGGATTACTCAAGATTAAGGTTAAGGAGGAGGCTCTTGGACATTTCAGTGGCTGGGCATCAAAGATTTCAGGTTTATTCAGCAATTTCTTCGGGTAAGAACTCCTTCACCTCTCTTGTCTTTCAATTTTTCTGGGTTTTGAGATAATGTCTACCAAAGGGAAAGGGAAGGCTACAGAGAGAGCAACAAAGAAGTCCCGAAAAGAGCAAGGCTCTTCCTCTAACTTTAATCCTACTCTCAATACTTTGGGGATTGATTTTAGAAGCTCAAGGGAGACGGCACGTTTTGTTGCCTTGAGTTCTAAGAGGATTAGGCCAACCCAGTTTCCTGATAGGCTTGCCCTGAGAACATTAGGACTTTACGGGGATGTTCTTACTCTTTATATGGGAATGAGATCCGATGGCTTCCTTCAGAAGCATGAGAAAACCTATGAGGTCCTTACCTTAGAATTTCTGAGTACATTTAGGATGAAAATTGTGGAGGAAACTTGTAGATTGACAGGAAGGGTTTTTAATCAGTTCCATTTGGACTTTCGCCTTGGAGGAAGAGAGCTTCATTTGACCGGGGCTGAGATTAGTAGAATTTTGGGATTATCATTTCAAACGGAGTCTTTTTCCGACATGCCCATTGAATACAATGAGACTATTTTTTGGAACCAAATTACCGGCCTTCCATCCTATACATCCCGAAGTGCCAAAGCTTCTTCTATCATTCACCCATCCCTCCGCCTCATACATAGGATGTTCGCTTGTACCATCTTTGCTAGGGAGGATAAGGGAACCGTGAATAGAAAGGAGTTGTTTGTGTTATGGTGTTTTGTTTGGGAGCGAAGAAGGATAAATCTTTGCAATTTCTTCTTTGAGTTGATTGGTGACATTGTTTCTCCCACCTTTAATGGAGAAATTCATATGGGAGGAATTGTTACATTATTTGCCAAGCATTTTAATTTTGAGATTCCAAATGAATGGGTAGAGGTGAGAGGGTCAACAAAACTGGATATTCCAACCCTTCGAACTATGCAACTCATTTCGGTAAGGGGAATAATGAGTATAATTGATTAGTAGGAGCGGATAAAACGCCCTACATTGTACTCCCAAGCAATAATCTCCCCACCATCCGGATAAGAGAGCCCGAGACTTGGATATTCCCAAATGCCATTGGAGGAGAAGGCCAAGAAGAAGAAGAAGAAGAAGAAGAGATTCAAGCCCCATTGCCACCCGACTTCTACCAAAGGTTCGATCAAATGTTTGCCCAACAAGGTCAACTACTTGAGCAAAACGCTCAAATCCTTCAACAACTCGGCCAAATGGATGGTCGTATTCAATATGCTCAAGGAAGGATTGACGACATTTACAACTATGGGGCAAACTATTGGGACAACTTTCCACCACCACCACCACCATTTTAGTAAGTTTTTCTCTTTACCCTCCCGGGATTTGGCATTGTTCCTTAAAACATTGAGGACAATGTTCATTTCAAGTGTGGGGGGGTATATCTATCCTTTTATTTTTTCGCTTTCTAGTTTTAAAATTTTACTTGCTTTCTAGGTTAGATTTAATCGCTTTCTAGTGTAATTTTTTTTTCTTTTTAACTTAGTTGCATTTTTCTTTTATGCATGTATAATAGTATATAAAAAAAATAAATAAATAAATAAAAAAAAAAATAAATAAATAAATAATAAATCCCTATGATGATCAAAAATCATTATCTCTATGCTTGCCATTTGCCCTAGTATAAATGCCTATTTATCTTTCCTCTCATATTTTCTATAAACTTAGAAATCTATAAAAAGAAAAAGTATAAAGGATATTTTTTTGGAAATAATTGAAAGCCTCATAAGTTAGTATAGCACAATATAGAATCTCATCAAGGAAAATGCATTTGATTAGAAGGATTTCTTTTATGCTTGGTCATTTATGCAAATTTTGAATATATTCCTTTAAGATTGTACATTTTTTATCTTTATTAGATATTTATTCCCTTTTTAGAAGCACCTTCTTGTTTGCATCCCTTGAATCACACCCTTTCATAAAATTTCATCCTTCCATTTTTCAAATCAAGTCAAAGTAAAACACTTCTATCTTATTACTAAAAAGAGTGACAATTGTCACCAAGCCTTAAAAGCAAAAAGAAACATATTATCTCCTAAGTAACTCGGGGCACGGCGTTCGCTGTGTCGATGCTTCCTTGCCAAACGGGAGTAATATCCAAAAGTATTCTTGATCTAAGTATTAGGAACATGGGGTTCGTAGCCACAGTGTCTCCTACTTGAAAGGATCAAAAATAACTTAGGTCTTTTGCAAAAATATAACACGTGCAAAAATAAGATAAATTTGTTTAACTTTGATGAGATTTTTCCACTACCCTCATCCATTTTTCACCCTTGTGATTCAAAGAATGTAATACAATTCTTCGGAACTTCTAAATTGTGAATAGATGATTATACCTTCTCTTGTACGTCTTAAAGAAATAAAATTCATCTTTTCTAAAAAATCACTCTAAAAAGTGACAGCTTTTTCTACCAAGAAATAAATCTAAGATTCTTCCTTCTAGCATGCTTTACTTGGTCAAAATTCTATATATGCTATATTAGGTTATTGTCTTGCATTTTATCTCTTTAAAATATCCCTAAAATATTTCTTCCTAAAATAAATTTTTAAAGGTATTAAAAATATGATTAGAAAGATAAAGGCATTATCTAAAAGGCATTTAAGGGCTTGCTACTTTATTTCTGAGGGATCAATCTTGTTTTTTTTTCTTCTTCCTCTCTGTATTTTCATTCTAAGTTTGCTTGGGGACAAGAAAAAGCTTAAGTGTGGGAGAGTTTGATAAGTGACTATTATATAGTCATTTATCCTTAGATTTATATACTTTTTATTGCATAAAACATCATTTCTCATTTCATTTCATATACTTTTTAGTTCTTTTTCCATATTTTCTAGATTTTACGCTTTTGGTATATTTCTTGCATTTAAAGACAGGTTTTAGGTTCATTTTTATCAAAAGGATACTTGGACACTTCAAGGCAAAAGACATGGAAGAGCACCAACCAAATCAAGCACACAAAGCTAAATTTCGTAGGAGCGGCCGTGCGGCCAAGATGGAGCGGCCGTGCACTTGGCCTTTCGTGCCATTTGTGGCCCTAAAATATAGAGTGGCCATGTCTTGAAGAGGGAGCGGCCGTGTCATTATATGGAGCGGCCGTGCAGCTTGGATAGGAGCGGCCGTGCGAAGTGTCAAGACCTAAATTCAAATCTGGCGCCAAGGGTCACACGGCCGTGTAACTTCCTTGACGCGGCCGTGCAAAACGCGACTGCAGACGTAAAGGCACCTTTTGATTGCACCCGATTGAAGAGTCTCCTCCTTTTTATAAATAGGACCCTAGTGATCAGTCTTAAAAACGAATTTTCAGAGAGAAATTACTGATATTACATAGATAGAAAACATTTGTGACAACAATTTTCCAAAGAAGTTTGAAGATCAAAGTCATTATTTGTTCTTGGAATCACTTTGGAGGAAAATCAATAAAAGTGAAGCATTATTCTCAGCAAACATCTTCTTTATTCATAAGTCTTTCTTACTCAATCTTTATTTCTACTTTTATGTTATCAATGGCTTGTGAGTAATCCCCCATATTCTTGGGGTTGGAAACTCAAAAGCATGCTTATTCATCATTAAAAAATGTTTAGTCTTGTCTTCTTCCTTCATCTAAAACAATCTCTTTATATTATTCTCTAAATGCCTTACATTTTGGAGATATCCAATTTGTATGATTCAGTCAATTGAGAGAAGTACCTAGCGGAGAATCTCGATTGACGGAACCATATAAAGAAACTAGGTTCATTGATCACGAGAGTAGTTCAATGGCCTAGGGATGTTCCTTTAATGGAAAGTATGTTGACTTCCATCCTTAATGGATTCTTACTAATTATGGTCAGCTAGAGATAAGCCGGAACGCCCGTTTGTGACAGGGCGGGAACAACGTAAACGGAAATCTCAAACAGTTAGGACATAATTAGTGAAGAATACAAACGCTATTGTCTTAGCCCGAAGTAGCGTAGGCCTAACATACCATCCTTGCTTTTTATGAAAACCTTTTATTTCTAAGACAATGACAATTTTATGAATAAGATTATGTGTATGATTTCCAATCCCGAGAATGCTTCATTTTATAAGATTTCAATTAAAGTATTTTCTGTTCATGCTCTCTCTATTATTCTAAAGCAAATTTTATATACCCCCAATCTTTTCTATATTTTCTAAAGACAAAAATATCCCTTAAGTAAACCCTGTCTCTGTGGGATCGACCCGTACTTGAACCCCTTTCCTATTTTAACCAATAACCATTAACACATTATACCTCTCTTGCCTAGCTTGTACTTGGAACCTTTCCTTTAAGCGTTGTGCTAGAACAAAAGCTGCTTCCATGTGTTCAAGGTCCTTCTCAAGACCCTTACACATGGTGGAAAGCATAAGGCAAGCAACTTCATTAGAATCATCAACATGTTTCTAATGTTGCTCCTTATCTGCCCTTGCAGCATCGGCAGCGGGTTCTGCAGGAACGGGTTCATCAAGAACGTACAATTTTGCCTAAGAACAATTCTTAAGCTTCTGATCCAATCAGAATAATTTGTACCTTTCTCTTCGAGCTTTTCCTTCTCAAGGACGAATCACAGTAACAAGGATTAATTATTTTTTGATGCCATTCTACTATAAGATACACATACAATATGAGCAGATATAAGTATCAAACCATTTACCATCTAAGAGACAAATAATGTATTTCACAAATACTCCCACTAAATTATACACCTTCAAATACAAGCATGTATCATATAATTATAATGAGCTAAGATCCATATTTCACTTGATTTTTGTTTAACTGAGTCAATGCCCGAAATCAAGCTATTTATGTAGATAACACTTATCATCATATCATATATGACTCTTAGAACTTTTATGAGATTCAAGACATCTTATGTCAAAACATGTTTTAATCTCATCTATGCCTTGGGTCAAAATTCTTTCGAAAGCACCAATTAAATTTAACCCTTTTCAAACGTATGAGACACAGAACGATGCACCTAACAGAGTCGAAACTACATCAACCGTTATATCATCTTGATCACATATTAAGATATAATGATTTACCCAACTGAGTCGAAACTACATCAAAATACCCGAATATTTCACAAGTGTTCTAATCAAGGGGTGGCATAAAACATAAATATTTAAGAAGGTTTTTCCATATAGCAACAAACATCGCATGGTTGTATATGAAACTTATGTGTACATAACCATGAACATGGAATTTCATATAATATCATACTTTAGGATCATACAAATAATCATGTAACAAATAACAATTATAAATTACATAATTATTCAATTCTCAAAATTTAAGGATTCAAATAATCATGTTAATCAAATTAAATATGAACATCAAATCCTAAACAAACCATGATGCGCCCCGAACCGTGGTCCTACTTGGCCCCACGCCCGGAACACGCTCGAAAGACGCCTTTAATTTATAAAAACTTTCGAAATGTCCTTTCAAAAACATTTGCTATTTAAAACCTGTTTAACTTAAAGAAACTTTCATAACATTCCATTAAAGGTAAAAACATTTAACTTCAATCCAAACTCAACTTCACAAACCATTTACAAACCAAGGAACATAGTTCCAAAACTTATAATATTTACAATCACTTAAGAGTTTCAAAATAGTAACAACATCTCAAGTCTCGGGTAAACTACCCCTTGGTTCTACATTTACGTAATGCACCATTACAAAAATACCTTGCCCAAAATACAACCCAACTCGGCGTCCTCTCCGTGCTCAATGTGGCCTATGCCCTGGCTTGCCCCTATCTAAGAAAACAATAAAATGACGGGGTGAGATAAATCTCAATACGCTATTATATATGCAGCAATATGATATGCAATCACATTATGAAAGCATATAACATCAAACTTCTCATATATATATCACAATCTTGTCAACACAAAGAAGGATATATACAATAACACATAAGTGCAATAATGTAACACTTAGAAGGATACTGAGCCAAGGTTTACTCCCAAAAGGATATAACAATCTGAACAGCATCAACAGCTGAAGAAGCGGTTTCGGAACCTAGTAACAATATCAACAAATGGGTGAAAATGACACAAATTCATACCCCAGTGTGCAACTAGACCTCACCCAAAAAGGGGAGCTAGACCACAACCCAAACCATGGCCAATGGATGGGAAAAAGGGACCCAGTGTATGGATTATAATGAACTCGGCTCGGGTGCCATTATAATCCCATACCACTGCCCGAACAATCAAGTATCAGCTGGACTTTAAATAAAAGCAAAGTAATAAATACTTGCTTAAACAACCAATAGATGATTCCAAAGTAGGGAACCATACCAAAAAATATATCATAACAAGATAATTACAAGATGATAACAAGTATCACTCATAAGTAGCACAATGGCTAAACAATCCTTGAAACAATTCACTTTAACTTAGGATTCCAAAGTAGGGAACCCTATCAAGCAAACCATAAAATATGTCAAACAATTCCATAATGTGTAACACATAAGGTCTACACACTTAATATAACAATTCAAGAATATAATATCAACCATATAAAGATATAGAGCCATTTAGGTTTAATGAAATTCAAGTATTCAAGCCTATTTTAACCAAGTATTTAATAACCTTCCAAATATCACAATTCGTATGTAAAGACATCCTTTTGTAACTCATATGTTGTACTTTGATTATAGTGTTCAATTGGTTAAAATATATGTTAGATAGTTAGCCTTACATTGCTTGGAAAATGATGCAACAAAACAGGGCAGGGCACGACTTGTGCCCTATGGCACGACTCGTGCCCTATGGCACAACTCGTGCCCTTAGAAACCAGCACGAGTGCAAAGAAATGCACGAATCATGGACACGACTGGCTAAAGGGGACGACTCGTGACAAGGGGCACGAGTCGTGCCCTTCACTAAAAATTCAGCTTGTGTGCTGAAACATCAGCAGTCCTTTGAAACCATTTACATGACCAATTTTCCAACTCTAATAACAACCCATAAACCCAAACTTCAGTTCAACTTATACCAAATTTACCTCAAACCATTCCAACCAAGCCAAAGGCCAATTCTACCATTCCAAACTTTAGAAAATGGTCAATTATCACATGCAAATATATAATCAAAAAATTTAACTTCAAACATCAAATGAGAATACATTGAAGGAAAATATAATAACTTACCTTCAAAATAATACTAAAGCTTGAAAACTTCAATCAGATAGAAATGATCCCCTTTTCCTCCTGAACATTTAGAAGCGAACGGATCGAAGAACGGATTTATCTTTAATTAATGGTGGATTTTTAAAATGGAAATTAGGTTTTGGACCTTTCTCTTGGAAGGGAAGAAGGATGAACTTTGGCTGGGATTTTTGGTTTTGTTAAATGAAAAATGACTTCTCAATTAAACAAACAAGGATAAACATGAACTATTAACACTTGGGCTCCTCCATGGCTTAAGCCTTTCACCATTACATTTCTTAAGTTATAAATTCTACACTTTAGCACCTCATTTGTTTTATAAGTTTCACAATATTCTTATTTCACTACACAACTCCTAATATTTTCAATAAGACATTAAATAATTATATTTAATTTATTAACATACTTAAATATCAAATAAGTTATTTAAAATGTTAAACTAACACATAATTGTCACAAACAAAATGCGAAACATTAAATGATATGCAACGCACGCCATAAATATGAGTTCAAGCATGCATCAAAATAATGCCTAGGTTTAGGGTCGTGACAATCACTCCCCCTTAAAGAAAATTTGACCCGAATTTTAGATTGACTTACCAAGAAGATCAAACAACCACGGATACTTCCGCTTCATCTCCTCCCAAAGTTCCCAAGTTGATTCTTCCACATCATGGTTCCTCTAAACGACTCTAACGAGGGGAATACTCTTATACATCAACTCTTGAACCTTGGTATCAATCACTTGAATCAGTTGCTCCACATATGACATATCCGGTTCAATATCCTCCGGTATTCTTGGCAACACATGAGAGGGGTCATACAAATACTTACGAAGCATGGAAACATGAAACACACAATGCATCTTCTCAAGAGAAGGGGGCAACGCAAGGCGATAAGCAAGATTTCCCACTCTTTCCAAAATCTCAAAAGGTCCAACGTACCTCGGAGCTAGTTTACCCTTCTTAACATATCTCTTAATTCCCACCTTAGGCGAAACCCTCAAAAATACAAAGTCTCCCCTTTGAAACTCAAGGTCTCGCCTCCTCTGATCGGCATAGCTCTTCTGTCTACTCTGGGCCGTATTCAATCTGTTCCGAATAATCTTGACTTTATCAACTTATTTCCGAACCATATCAATACCCCAAAGCTTGGCTTCCCCGACTTCATCCCAACAAATCGGAGATCTACATTTCCTCCCATACAAAGCTTCATAAGGGACCATCTCAATACTCGACAGATAGCTATTATTATAAGAAAACTTAACAAGCAGTAAGTGAACATCCAAAGAATCTGAGAAGTCAACTGAATAAGCCCGTAACATATCTTCAAGAATCTGAATTCTTCTCTCGGATTGGCCATCGGTTTGAGGATGAAACGCCGTGCTAAATCTCAATTCTGAACCCAAAGCCTTTTGTAATGCCTGCCAAAATCTAGAAGTAAATCTAGGATCACGGTCTGACACAATACTAACCGGAACCCCATGCAATCGCATAATTTCATGAATATACAATTTCGCAAGCCTCTCCATTGAATAGCCAATATCAATAGGTAAGAAATGAGTGGACTTTGTCAATCTATCCACAATCACCCAAGTTGCATCATGCTTCCTACTAGTACGAGGCAATCCCGTGACAAAATCCATCGTGATATGCTCCCATTTCCACTTCGGAATCTCTAAAGGTTAAAGCAAACCTGTGGGTCTTTGATGTTCGGCTTTAACTTGTGGACATGTCAAACACTTTGATAGATAATCTGCTATTTCTCGCTTCATATTGTTCCACGAAAAATGTTGCTTCAAATTCTGATACATCTTGGTACTTCCGGGATGAATGGTATACTTGGACTTGTGGCCTTCATCAAGAACTTGGCGTTTCACTTCATCAAGGTTAGGTACACACAATCGGCCTCTATAAGATAGTACTCCATCGGAACTAAGAGAGAAATCCTTGAATTTTCCATCAATAGTTTTATCCCCGATTTTCTTCAACTCAGAATCATCCTTTTGAACCTCCTTTATTTGTTGAATCAAGGTTGGCAATGCACTAATATTTGCAAATATAGCTCCATGCCTCGACTCCCGAGGACACCAATATCGAGCATCTTCTAACATCTTCCATTCTTGAACCATCATTGAAGCTACATAAGACTTCCGACTAATAGCATCCGCCACCACATTTGCTTTGCCCGGATGATAAGAAATGGTACAATCATAGCCCTTCAAAAGCTCCATCCACTACCAGAAACAGGTCATTTAGCGACGGAAAAAACAGCGACGGACAGATTCCGTCGCTATTTAGCGACGGAATATAGTATTTAGCGTCGGAATTATTTTGGCGTCAAATTTAGCGACGGAATTTAATTCCGCCGCTAAATTCCGCCGCTAAAAAGAATATTCCTCGAATATTCGTTTATTTCCGCCGCTAATTTGGCGGTTGATTTACCGACGGAAAATTCCGCCGCTAAATCTTTAACAGCGACGGAATTATTCCGCCGGTGAAATTAAATGGTTTTTTTTTTTTTTTTAATAAACACCGACGGAATATTTCCGCCGCTGATAATTTAATAATTTTTATTTATCGGCGACGGAAATATTCCGTCGTGTTTAATAAAAAAAAATTCAAAATTTCCAGGAGAAAGACCGCCGCCCACAATGCAAGGGCGAAATGGTTGTACAGAGAAGAAGGTCTTGGAAGTGGTTGTGGAGAAGGGTATGCAAAATGGACAGAAAATTACATTCCCGTGAGAAGCCGATGAAGCTCCCGACACTCTTACTCGGCGCTCATTTAAAATTTCAAAATTTCCGAACGAACAACAAGCGAGATAATCCAATTCAAACTTTCAAACCAAATTAATCGTACACCTAGCCTCTAAATCCCTCACTCCCATCCTCTCTCTCTCTATCTCTCTCCAAAGAATTGAATTTGAAAAAAACAAATATCGGAGCCGCTTTCTTACCTCCGTGCTATTTCATCTTTAATTTCGGGTAATTCCACATTTCAATTCTCTCCCTTCCCGTCTCCGGTCCGAACTGGGTTCGACTTATGAGACAATAATCTCCCGTAGTGTTGTCTAATAGTTGGTTAGTTTCCTAATTTTGGACTAATCTTGTTTTTGTTTTATTTTGGATAAAAATTTTAAAATTGTATGCAATTTACCAATTTGGGAATAGCTACAAGAACCCTTGCAATTCTTATATCCACTAACCCCCAACCCCTAAACCCTAAACCATAAACCCTAAACCCCTAAACCACTAAACCCTAAACCCCAACTAAGCCCCTAAACCCTAACCCTAAACCCTAAACCCTAAACCCTAAACCCTAAACCCTATACCTATACACCCTATACCCTGACACTCTTACTGGAGACATAGTCTTTGTACTACAATAGAAAGAGCACCCAAAGTTCAAGCGAAAGGGTGATGACATATTTGTTGAGCACGCGTTGACCCTCATCGAGGCATTATGTGGCTTCCAATTTATCTTGACTCATCTAGATAACAAAGTAAAACTCTCCTCATCAAATCCCAACCCTGGGAGAAGTTGTTATAGCCGAATCAATTCAAGGCAATAAATGCACGAAGGGATGCCAATGTCCACCAAAGACTATTCATGACGAGGGCAAATTATACATCCATTTCTCGGTCGACTTCCTCCCGCATTCCTCGACTTCAGGCAACGCAACGCAAGGCCCTGCAGGCGTGCCGCAGCTCCTAAGCCTTCAAGCCTTCATTCGCAATATTGATTACCAAGTGGAGCCACGAGCTGCGAGCGCGAGGAGACAACCCTTCACGACGTCAACATCAAGCTACGAATGAGAGGACACACGACGGTGAAGGTTGGCCACTTACATGCACTAGGGCGCTCTGCCGTAAGCAGTGCAAATATGGGTCTTTAAGAATCCGGATATCAGGGTCTTTAGTTTTCTCGGATATCGAGACAATAATCTCCGTAGTTGCTGGTTTACGAGACAATAATCCTTAACCCTGTTGCCTAAACCCTAAACTCCTAACCCTGAAACCTTAGGGCCAAGTGGTATAGGCATATGGCATGGCATAAGTATAGGCATGTAATAAAAAGGCTGCATAGTGGCATAGGTAATGTAGTAAGTATGTGGCATGTGTGGCATAAAAGTACAGTGGTATAGCAGATAATGTGCATGTACAATGTGGCATGTAGTGTGGCATGTGTGGCATGTAGGCATGTACATGCATAGAGGTATGTAAGCATGTGGCATAGATATGTGGTATGTGGCATGTAGCCATGTGGCATGGGGCATCCGGTGGCAATAGGATGAGAGGCAGTAGGGCATAGGCAGGGTATATGGCATGGTAGCATGGGTGGCATGTGGCATGTGGCATAGGCATGGTGCATTAGTGCCGTATGTGTGGCATGGTGGGCATGTGGCATGAGGCATGCAGTGGCATGTGGCATGTGGCATGTGCCG
The DNA here is from genome assembly GCA_022495995.1 of Adenophora triphylla var. japonica. NCBI lineage: Eukaryota > Viridiplantae > Streptophyta > Magnoliopsida > Asterales > Campanulaceae > Adenophora > Adenophora triphylla. The sequence continues at coordinate 396,854 of JAFEMH010000336.1, forward strand.
CTCCCTATACATGTATAGGCAGGGCATAGGTATAGGGAGCTTGATGAGGGCGATGTGGTATGTAAGCATGTGGTATGTGGCATGTGAAGCATACGGGCATGTGGCATGATGCATGTACAGGCACAGGCATGTAGGCATGTGGGCCATAGTGGCCAAGGTGTGGTTTTCCATGTATAGCAGCATGTACATGTGTGGTACTGTGCAGCATGTGGTATAGTAAGCTATAGGGTATATGGTATGAGGCAATGGTATCTGCATGTAGTATAGTAGCATAGTAGTATGGTCGGGCATGTGTGCATAGTGTTCAGGCTAATGTGTATGGGTGGCATGTGGCATAGCATGGTGGCATGTGGCATAGGCATGGTATAGTGGTATACAGGGCATGTATGTGGTATAGGGTGCATAGGGCATAGGCATGTGGCATGTGGCACAGGGCATAGGCATGTGGCATGTGGGCACTGTGGCATGTGGCATGTGGCATGTAGGTATGTGGACCCTATGTGTGGTATGTGCATACGCCAGGTGTATGTATATTGCAGTATAGTGGCATAAAGCCATATGGTATAGGGTATAGGGGGTATAGGGTCCCCACTCCCTAAACCCCCAAACCCTAAACCCTAAATGTGTCCCCAACTCCATGGGCCCTAAACCCCAAACATGTGGCTAAACCCCTAATCCCCTAACTCCTTAACCCTAACCCCCTAAACCCCAACCCCAAACCCTAAACCCCAACTCCCTAACCCAACCCTAACCCCTAACTCCCTAAACCCTGTGGCCCTAAACCCCAAATTCCCAAACCCTTAAACCCTAAACCCCAAACCCTAACTCCCCAACCCCAATCCCCAAACCCCAACCCACATTAACCCCAACTCCTTAACTCCCTAAATCCTTAACTCCCTGTCCCTAAACCCCAAACCCTAACCCTAATAGGCATGTAGCCTATGTGGCATGTGGCATAATAAGGCATGTGTAAGTACAAAAGCATGTGGCATGTGGCATAGTGGCATAGTGGCATGGGGGGCATGTGGTATAGGGCATGTGGCATGTGTTATGTGCATAAAAGTATAGTATAGTTATATGGTATAGGTATAGGCAGTATGTGGCATGTGGCATTGTGCATGGGCATGTGCATGTGGTATAGTATGGCACTGGAAATTTCGCCGCTACACACACACACACACACATTAATAATAATATTATTAATAATATTAATAATAATAATAATAATAATAATAATAATAATAATAATAATCATAATAATATTATTATTATTATTATTATTATTATTATTATTATTATTATTATTATGTATTATTATTATTCATGTATTATTATTATGTATTATGTATGGCATATTATTATTATTATTATGTATTATTATTATTATTATGTATTATTATTATGTATTATTATTGCATTATTATTATTACATATTATTATTATTATTATTATTATTATGTATTATTATTATGTATTATTATTATTATTATTATTATTATGTGGCATAGTTTATTATGTATTATGTATTATGTGGCATGTATTATTATTATTTGGCATTAGGTTATGGTATTATGTATTATTATTATTATTATTATTATGTATTATTATTTATTATGTGGCATTTATTATGTATTATGTATTATGTATTATGTATGGTATTATTATGTATTATTATTATTATTATGTATTATGTATTATGTATTATTATTATTATGTATTATTATTATTATTATTATTATTATTATTATTATTATTATTTGGCATTATTATTATTATGTGGGTTATTATTATTATTATTATTATTATTATTATTATGTATTATTATTATGTATTATTATTATTATTAGGTTATTATGTATTATTAAGTATTATTATTATTATGTATTATGTATTATTATTATTATTATTATTATTATTATTATTATTACTTATTATTATGTATTATTATTATTATTATTATATTATTATTATGTATTATTATTATTATTATGTATTATTATTATTATGTATTATGTATTATTATTATTATTATTATTATTATTATTATTATTATTTATTATTATTATTATTATTATTATTATTATTATTAGTAGTATGATTATTATTATTATTATGATTGTGATTATGATTAGTGTTATTATTATTATTATTATTATTATTATTATTATTATTATTATTATTATTATTATTATTATTATTATTATTATTATTATTATTATTATTATTATTATTATTATTATTATTATTATTATTATTATTATTATTATTATTATTATTATTATTATTATTATTATTATTATTATTATTATTATTATTATTATTATTATTATTATTATTATTATTATTATTATTATTATTATTATTATTATTATTATTATTATTATTATTATTATTATTATTATTATTATTATTATTATTATTAGTTATTATTATTATTATTATTATTATTATTATTATTATTATTATTATTATTATTATTATTATTATTATTATTATTATTATTATTATTATTATTATTATTATTATTATTATTATTATTATTATTATTATTATTATTATTATTATTATTATTATTATTATTATTATTATTATTATTATTATTATTATTATTATTATTATTATTATTATTATTATTATTATTATTATTATTATTATTATTATTATTATTATTATTATTATTATTATTATTATTATTATTATTATTATTATTATTATTATTATTATTATTATTATTATTATTATTATTATTATTATTATTATTATTATTATTATTATTATTATTATTATTATTATTATTATTATTATTATTATTATTATTATTATTATTATTATTATTATTATTATTATTATTATTATTATTATTATTATTATTATTATTATTATTATTATTATTATTATTATTATTATTATTATTATTATTATTATTATTATTATTATTATTATTATTATTATTATTATTATTATTATTATTATATGGGTGTGAAATTTCCGTCGCCGAATTTAAAATCACGGCGAAATTACCGTCATATGGAGTGCCATGTCATCGATCCAGGAGCGTACGTATCGTTTAGCGGTCGGATATCGACGGAATATTCTCGCCGCTAAATATTAATTATAGCGCCGGAATTTAATTTCCGCCGCTATAATTAATATTTAGCGCGAATATTCCGTCGCCGGTGGAAATTATAAATACCCGCCTATTTCTCGTAAATCAATTACGCCAAATATTTCCCTCTCTCTTCCCCGCTATCTCTCATCTCTCTCGCGAACCGACCTCAAGACGAAGCTGACCGACCTAGAAGAAGAAGCTCACGCCGCCGGCCGTCTCCTCATCGCCATCGCCTCACCGCTGCCGTCGCCGCATCGCTGCCGCCCTCACCGTCCGCTGGAGCTCTCACGCCGTCTCGGATCCGTCCGCCGCCTCTCCACCGTGCTTTCTCTCGCTCTAATCAAATCAAGGTAAATGTTTCGATTTCTTTCAAATAAGTAGTTCTAATTCGAGGATAGGTGTTAATTTGTTGTGAATTTTAGTTGGTTTCGATTTCTCACCGTGTTTCTCTCTTCTCTCGTACTCAACCATGAATTTTGGGTGTCTCGTGAGTGTTTCGTGTGTGTATGCGTGTGTTCCATGAAGTTGTAATTTTGGAGGAAGTGATTGTGTTTGCTTGAGAATGTTTGGAGTTTACTAGCATTTGTTTGAGATTTGTAGGCTTTTGTCGCGGTGGTTTGTGGTGGTGCTAAAGTGGAGTTACGGTGGAGCTCAGGTGGTAGAAAAGGCCGATCTTGGAGGGTTAGAGAGAGTGTTTGGAGCAAAGGTGTGGATCTTTGTTGATAATGGTAGAATGGTAGGTAAAAAATGGTTGTGAATTGGGCGTGTTGTATAGAAATAGGAAAAGCCTCCCCTTTTTTCTCTCTCAGAGCCAAGGAGGGAGTAAATGGGCCGATATGTGTTTTTTTTTTTTTTTTTTTGGTCAATATTGGATTTTTAGAATTTCTACTGGGTTGGAGGACAAGGACGTGAGGCGGATTGATCTTAGCCTACCGATCGGGCGGGTTAAAATCATGATCCGCTTGAGTTTTACATGGAGAGACATCATTTGCTTTTGAATGTTGGAAGGCAAATGGGAGTGGTCGGTCCTTCTTGAAGCTTCTCCATCATCGCGCTTAGCCGCCAATGATGGAGAAAATCCGCCTTGAGTGAGCAACTCGGCAAGTCGTTTAACCTAGGTTAATGAGTATAGATTTAATAACTCTTTAACTAGGCTTTTAGTACAAGTTTAGTACAACATGGTAGAACTTGGATTAGTCCAAAGAGGTGTTTGCAAGAGCTTTAAATATTGATCCAAAGTTGCTTAGAAGGCGTTTCAGCACTTGTATTATTTCAATCTGCAGCCTTGGTCCATGTTTGAGGCATTGGGAACCTAGGCTAAACAACTCGGATTTGAACACTTTTTGATCCTGTATTTAGTAAAACTTTAGTACTATATAATGGAGTTTGAATTGGGCCAAAAGGATATTGATAAGGTCCATAAATAATGTCTCAAAAATGCTTGAGAGGCGGTTATAAAACTTGAACCAAATGTTATAAAACTTGGTTTTTGAACTTGAACCCTAAAGGAAAGTGTTTAATGTTGTATTGTGATGGCGTAGGGCTACTTATATATTATTGTACCCCTACGTGATGACCTATTTAGGTTATTTGCTCTATAGTGCCTAATATATTGCACCTCTACGTGGGGTACCTCTATATAGTTATTGATTCATATAGGGAGTGAAATAATTGTAGCACTCGTTTATTTTGTTGAGTAAGAGTATAAATACCATATGATTGGATTATTGTACTCTATATTGTTAAGTATATGTCATGCTATTGTGAAGGCTTGGCAGATCGAAGTTTAGTATTAAGTTGCAAGTGTGTAAACATAGCAACTTAGTATGGAATTGGTTCCTCTATGATTATAAAGCCGGTACAATATTCGTACTAGGTAAGTGGAGTCTTAAATGACCTAAACTCGATAAAGGTAAGGGCTTTATGATATGCTTTTTATAAAAATATACTGCACACGGTACACAAACCAAACTCATATTTGTATACCGTGTACCAACCAAGAATGCATAATCAGACAAAGCTTAGGCATTAAAGGAAAAGCATCTCAAGTCAAAGACATTTTTAAAATTTTTGTAAATCCATTTATATGAAACAAACTAGGATACAGCTTCGTATATACGTGTCGCGTAAATAAGTAAACCAACATTTAAGGTGTAGTACCCGAAATCATAAAATGTGCTTTGAGAACCATAACCGAGAATAAAGAGTATCTATGAAAATCACAAAAATAATTGATAAAGAGCTAAAGAAAAACGAATAATGCGTAATCTAAATGGTGGTAATAATTAATTTAAAAACGTAATATTCAAGCATAAACAAATAAGTTAGAAAACTCGTGGATGAAATAATTTAGGAACATCTAGTTCTAGATCTCATTTTGGGGCGATTGACGGCATCGCGGACGGTGATTATGTCGCCTACGTTTGAGCGCCCGAAATCAATCCTCGGCACCCTAGATGCACCTTATATGAAACAAATTAGGATACACTTATGTATCCTAGTTTGTTACATATTTAGTAATATTAACGAATAGAAGAAAACATATGCCACTATAAAGAAAACGATAAATAACCGTACTCATAATCAAATATGTAACATGTTATATTTAATAAAAATTAAAATAAAAATATACATATATGTATATATATAAATATCATTTTTGCACAAGCGTAGGTCCAAAGATTGAAACTTTGATTAATTATTATAATAATAAATCTACTTTCAAAGTTTCAATCTTTTGGGCCAAATGCTTGTGCAAACTTGATATTTTCCACCACACTACTATCACGTACAACCACTACCATTGGAAGAGGCCGAGTGGAAAATCTCAAGTTTTTTGCACAAGCGTTAGGTCCAAAGATTGAAACTTTGATTAATTATTATAATAATAAATCTACTTTCAAAGTTTCAATCTTTGGGCCAAATGCTTGTGCAAACTTGATATTTTCCACCCCACTACTATCACGTACAACCACTACCACGGGTTATAGCGCCGAGTGGATATTTTCCACCCCACTACTATCACGTACAACCACTACCATGGGGTTATGCTGGAGTGGAATATCTAATTTTCAAGTCTTTTAAAGTCAAAGCGGGAGGAAGGGGGTGAATGTATCAATAATGTAACATATTCAACCGCACACTACCTTAGTATGGTTCTAGATCCCATTTTGGGGCGATTGACGGCATCGCGAACGGTGATGTAATATCGCCTACGTTTGAGCGCCCGATATCAATCCCGGCACCCTAGATGCACCTTAGGGTATTGTGGTTGGTGGTTAACATCTTAAAATATAAATAAGATGAGAGCCTTTCTCACCTACGCCTATCAAAATCCGTCCATTTCGATCAAGAAAGATAGAGCAAATAAGTTCTTGTCGCTTGAGCAAAGGATTTTCGCTAATAAGAGTTTTTCCAGCCACTCGTTCTCTTCTCTCTAAGGATCTCAACATCACAGCCATGTTCTTGTCAAAGAATGCTTACTCTTCATCGGTAGATATGGTCACAGTAAAAACAAGGTAACAAGATAACACCGCTGAAGAGAAAACAAAATCTTCCTCCAATTTTTTAATCTTCCACCTTCCATTTACTTTGAGATCTGATTGCATCTTCTCATGAGCTTGAAAGTCGGTGGCCGCCAATCTCACGGTTGCTTCGCATGTGCAACCGTGAGATTGAGGGCAACACCGCCAGCTTTCAGCTCATGAGAAAGATTCTCGCAATCGTGATCTTGGGTAAATGGAAGGTGGAGATTGAAAAATTGGAGGAAAGTTCTGTTTTCTCTTCACCGGTGTTATACTCGTTACCTTGTTTTTACTTGTGACCGTATATCACCAAATAAGAGTAAAACAGCACCGTCAAGACATGGCCGTGATCTTTGAGATTCTTAGAGAGGAGGACAAAGGGAAACCGGAAAAACCTATATTAAATGTAAAATCCTTTGCTCAAACCGACAAGAACTTATTTGCTCTATCTTTCTTGTTCTAAGCCGAGATAGGGTTTTGATAGTTGTGGATGATAACGACTCTCATCTTGTTTATAAATGTTAATTTAATTCATCGTTGTAAAATTATATATTTTACAACAAAGAATTAAATATTAATATTTAAAATTATTCACAATAGTAATCACGCATTTCGGGATGGGATAGGTTTATCAAACATGCACTTAAAGGACAGAGTAGGTGGTTAGGTAGGGACACCATTATCCTTTAGTTTAGTTTGAACTAGAGCTCAAGATTTGTTGATACAATTATTCACAATATTAATAGGTAAAAGTCCCAAAGAAATTTCCAATTTAAGGCAAGATGGAGCATTACAATGGAGAAATTGTTTCCGCGAAGTTTCAATTTCAACAAGACATTCTTGAACTCACGCGCTTTCACCAAAAACAACACCGGAAACTTATTGACAGGAGGTATAGCATGCCATGCATCCGGTCTCTAAAAGATTGGAAGATTGATTGGGATCTCGCTCCGAGCCGCTTCGTGCTTTTGGGATTCGGAGCGACATGTGTTCACCCTATCGTACAACGATCCGGTGCCAACGATGGAGGATTTTCGAGCACCGATCAAGGTGTGGCCGAGTCGAGGACCGTGGCATTTCCTCGAGACACGACGATCGCCACTTGAGCAACTATCCGAATTCTTGGGATTATCACAGACCGGGTATCGGCATTGTCGTTGACGATAGATTCATAGACTTGACTCATATAGCCGTATTGAGTCGGACCAAACTCTGACCGTTTGATCTATCCACTTCCTTAGATATATTCATGTTGCTCATTCCGTCCGCGCACTACTTCGCGGCTACATCGGAGTGTGTCCAAACACGCCGTTAGAGATCATCAGCACCGAGAGGTGATCGAGGAGTCGACATCCGGCATATTCAATCCGGTCGTGGAGCGAATGGACATCATTCAACCTGCTGCTAGCTGAGACATACCACTAAGATTGATAGATTAGCCTTTGAGGATCCGAGTACATTGGTTCAGCACCTTGACATTACTATCATTGTGGCCGTATGAGAGATTTCGTTGATCTCGCCACCGCGTAGGGGCGACGGCATTACCTTGGGTGACCGGACAAGCAGATATCGAGGGATGCCGCACCGAGAGTTGGCATGAGGTCGGGCCTCGCCCGATATGAGACCGCAAACCCGAACTATTGGATTCCTGACACGGGGATTGCGCACTATGAGAGATATTCAGACGGCCGGCTTATTGTCCGACTTCCGGACTACATGTATCATCCTTTTGCATTCCATCTCTAGCGAGCGACAAAGACGGATAATTCCCGGCAGCTAGACCATTCGGACTTTGAGAGAGCAATGACGACTAATACAATGCCGATGATTATGACCGAGCCTCGTACTACACATTTCTTGCGTGAGCATTTCTAGAGGGCTTTCTTCCGATACGACCACTACTCCGTCATACTAGAGGTAGCACATTTCGACCACCGAGTATCCGACATGGTACGAGGAGCAAAGAAGGTCCCGTACACTGATGATAGAGGCTCGACGCCGAGAGTGTTTTGGGGCGTACTATTCTTCCAAATTTCTGACATTAAGAGGCATGGAGGCCAAGAGCAACCCCGATGAAATCACCTGCGACATTGCACAGCAGATTATGAGAGACGGAGATTCGGAGAGCCGCTGAGAAATGATCCCGAAGTGATAGCTCGCAGGAGGCCTCGAGGCAGAAAGAGCAAGACTGAGAGCTACCAGATCGATATATCCACCACCACACGATACCCGAGCCAGACGAGGTTCGACCGACTTTTTCAACATACCTAGACCAAAGACCTCCTGGGGACCGAGGCGGAGGAAGAGTAGAGATTCGAGTTCGGGAGCGGGAACGAGTTCCTAGACACTTTAAGAAGACCTCGTTAATATATTGTTAAATATGAGTTAGAAGCTTTATATTTATTTTAAGAAGATCCGTGTTGCTTTTAAGTTTGTAATTCAAATTTAGGGAATGATAATACGTTAATTACTTCTAAACTGTTAATATATTATGAAATCCAATAATTATTAACATCCCGATTTTGTTTCATCCGTCGATTAAATTGAGTGTACGTATAATATATGGATTGCAATGCAGGAGTGATGTCTCGTTAACGATGATCGTAGTTGGATGTATAAGCGGAAGTTGCCGAATCAACGCGGTATCAATCCCGAGTTTTATAGAGGGTCAAGGGGTTTGTTGAATTTGCTCAATTAAATAAAACCGGTCACATGGATAAGGATGGTAAGATTAGGTGTCCATGCGACAAGTGTTGTAATGTCAAGTATCTAAGCTTGATCGAGACTCGAAACATCTTTTGCGTAACGGGTTTGAAGTTGGGTACAAACGGTGGACCCGTCATGGTGAGCCGAGATTGCGCACAAATGTTGCGAATAATCCCCCGAGAATATTCATGTACCTCCCGAACCCGAACCTATTATTCAGACAATGAAGAACCACCTTTGAATATGGAAGATATGGTTAGGGATGCACTGGGTCCTTCCTTCGATTGGTCGAGAACCAACAAAGAAGAACCAACCCCGCAGCCCAAGAAATTTATTGATGCTATGGACTCGCAAAAGAGAAGGTCTATCCAGTTGCGAGATCGCCGTGTTGGAGGCCGTGGCCGAGCTCCTTAACATAAAGGCCGATTGCAATATTAGCCACTCGCTTATAATCGTATCATGAAAGCAATTGCGGATGTTGCCGAAAGAGAATAAGATGGTTACAAACTTTTATGAGACAAAGAAGTTGGTTGGGCGGATTGGGCTATGTTATGAAAAGATTGATGCGTGTAAGAATGACTCGCATGCTATTCTACAAGGAAGATTCATGTAAGACAGAGTGTTCAATTTATGACAAAGTAGATATAAGCCAAGTCGGAGGGAGTTCAAAACACAAGAAAACATACCACATAAGCAAGCTATTACATGCCGTTGATTCCAAGACCGCAACGCCTCTACGCGTCTAAATCTACCGCAGAGGCAATGCGTTGGCATAAGGAAAGTTTGCGTGAAGATGGTGTGTTGATTCATCCCAAGATGGGGAGGCATGGAAACACTTTGATGAGACTTATCCCGACTTTCAAGGCCTCAAGCAAGAAATATACTGCTATGCATCCGCTCCGATGGTTTCAATCCGTTTGGTCCCGGGGCAAAATCTTACTCTTGTTGGCCGGTTATAGCCACCGTCTACAATCTTCCGCCCGGTTGTGTATGAGTGATCCCTACATGTTCTTGTCGTTATTCATCCCCGGCCCAAATGATACTCGGGAGGAACATTGACGTCTATCTCCGACCTTGATGGACGAATTGAAGCAGCCTTTGGGAGGATGGGGTCGAAAACGTGGGATGCTTTCAAGCGAGAGAATTTCAAAGATGAAGGTCGCGTTGATGTGGACAAGCTAATGACTTCCCGCATATGGGATGTTATCGGGTTGGAGCACCCACGGAAGTTGGCCTCGTCCGTATTGTATGAGTGACACAAAGTCTTTCACGCTCACGCACTCGGAAAACCATGTTGGTTCGATTGCCATAGACAATTTCTTCCTGAGGACCACCCATTCAGACCTTAAGAATGCGTTTAAAAAGAACAAGATTGACCATGATGAGGCCCCGATTCGTTTAAGTGGTGACACGGTCTATGAGGAGGTATCTAGATTGCCCGATCCCTGGTGGGGGAAAAAGTTTTCGAAGACCAAAATACAAGGGTTTGGGACTACCCATAACTTGGATCAAGAGGAGTATATTTTGGGAGCCGCCATACCGGAAAACAAATCTCATTCGACATAACCTTGACGTGATGCACATTGAGAAGAATGTATTCGATAATGTTTTTAACACGTTGATGGATTTCAAGAGAACAACTAAAGACAACGAAAAGCTCGAAAGGACCTTAAGGAAATATGTAGGCGGCCGGCCTTAGACTTGGTATACGACGTCAATGGTAAACCAGCTTAGACCGATGGCTCAATACGTGCTTACAAAGGAAAAGAGGCTCCTCCTCCCGAAATGGCTCAAGGATTTAAGGCTTCCAGATGGTTACGCGTCTAACATTGGTAACTGTGTCAATGTAGAGGAGGAAAGTGCAGGGGTTTGAAGAGTCACGATTGCCACGTTTTCTTTGGATAGGCTACTTCCGATTGCTCTCGGGGTCTCTTGCCCGACAATATGCAGGTGGCGTTAACGTAGTTAAGTGAAGTTTTTCCGAGCGTTAACATCGACCACCTTTGCGTGTTGATCACATGAAAAAGCTTGAGGAGAGCATCGTAGTGACTTTGTGCAAACTTGAGAAGATATTTCCTCCTTCATTCTTTGATTCTATGGAGCATTTACCGGTCCACTTGGCATACGAAGCTAGAGTCGGTGGTCCGGTTCAATACGTATGGATGTATCCATTTGAGAGGTAATTGAATTTATTCTATTTCTAAATAATTTGAGCGTTAACAATATACCTTCTTTAACATTATTTATGTTTTAATCTACGAATGACTTTTAGGTATCTAGGCCAATTGAAAAGGAAGATGAGCAATAGGGCCATGGTCGAGGCCTCAATTTCGGAGGCCGTTATCATAGATGAGATTGTTGCCTTTGTCGGAACATATTTTCCTCCCGATGTTGATACGAGATTGACTAGGGTTGGCCGCAATTACGATGGTGGTTTTCCGTCTAAGGGAAACATCTCTCGTATTTTCATCCCCTGGTCGGTTGCTCGGCAAACGGGTTGGTACGCGTACGTTAACCGCTAAAGAGTTTGCCGCGGTCGAAACGTATGTTCTTCTTAACCGCGACGAGGTTGGGGAATATATCAAGTAAGTCATTGATGTTATGTTTACGCCTCGTCGATTAAATTATGCATGTTTAATTACCTGCATATGAAATGCCTTGTTTAACCCTATTGCGAATGTTTGAAGATTTAGCTCAGATTTATCTCCGTAACTCATCGCAACTAGACGAAAGAGAATTTCCAAACCGGCTAAGGAAATATGTAAATATTTCGTTTCATTCAAATTTATTCTATACACTTCTTTAAACATTCAATCTTAAAATTGTATTAAATTGGTTACAATATTGTCTTATAGATAGCCGAACATCCTGGTGATGCCAAAGGCTGCGAGGTTAAGACATTTAGCATCATCTCCGTACTTCAACGTTCATTTATACAACGGTTATTTCGTGAATGGCTATGTGTTTCATACCAAAGCTTACGGGGCTCTAAATTGACGTGGAATAGCGGTGTGAAGCTTATAGGGAATGATTATTATGGCGTCCCGAAAGAAGTAGTCGAGGTGGAGTATTTCGGTAGAAACAGTGTTGTCTTGTTCAATTGTGATTGGCGGGATGTCGTGCGAGGTGTTAAGAAGCACCCCATATTTGACCTCGTCGATGTAAAGGACTCGTCCAAACATAATGGCGACGACGTCTTCATCTTAGCATCTCAAGCACAACGGTATACATGACTCCCTACCCTCGTCCGCGACCCGACGGATTGTGGGGCTGTTTGGATGACCAAGGCTAGGAAAATTGATTGACAACTCTACCCTCGTCGACAACTACAGAGTCGTCATTAGAAACACCCTATCAAGAGGATGAAATGCCGAGTGCCACCTAACGTTTCATCGCCTAATCATCCATTAGATGATGTCACTCATATTCCTCAAAATGTTGATGAACCCGAGGAGGATATCTTACCGGTGAATTTGCCAACTCCCCGCCTCGTTCGTGTCATCTCGCGCACATTGATATTGATGAATCGAGAGGAAGAGGAAGAGGAAGAGGAAGAGGAAGAGGAAGAGGAAGAGGAAGAGGAACCGTAGTTTGATTCATCGAGTCCGAAGACGAAGATGAAGAACTCGAGTTTTGTAGTAATTCGTAGTCCAGACGATGATGGGGACGAAGATTAATAATAGTTTAAAGTTTAAAATTGTATTGTGAATGCTTTAGATTATTAGAACTTTTAAAGTTTTATATGTATTGTGAATGCTTTAGATTATTAGAACTTTAAAGTTTCATATGTATTGTGAATGCTTTAGATTATTTTTAATATCCGTCGTTTTATATATATTGTGAATGCTTTAGATTATTAGAACTTTAAAGTTTTATATGTATTGTGAATGCTTTATATTATTAATAGTTTAAAGTTTTATATGTATTGTGAATGCTTTAGATTATTAGAACTTTAAAGTTTTAGATGTATTGTGAATATATTGTTTCCTATTGTTAAAGTTGTATATTTTAATATTTTTACCGTAATACGTGATGAGTTCTAGTAGAAAGGGCAAGGGTAAGAAGACTAAGCCTATTTACACATTGATTGCCGGGACGCAACCGTCCCGATCCGTAGCGATGATGTCGACCCTTCACGTTAAAGAGTACTAGCTCCACCTGCGGGGCCGGTACTCGGACTACCGTCGATTCGAGGGGAGGATATTTGTCGTGATATCATCACTTTATGACCGATAGTAACTCTTCATTAATTTGATATAAGTTGGTTCCTTTTTGCTTTATATATAATTCATTATTTAAGTTAAAATGTTATTGTATAAATATACTTGGCGGGTTTGTAGGTGGATACCCCACCACAGGGACTAAGATCGGCACATGCGCGGTCTCGAAAAATGACCGAGTTTTGGCCCAACTGAAAAAAAATTGCCACAGAGGCGAAGGACGATGCGTGGGATGAGTTTAAGGTAATGTGTTAATGATTTTTATTTAAAACTTAAATGTTAGTTTGTTATTAAAATGTTATAATTAATAATGATTGTACTCTTTTAGTTTTGTAATGTTATCATTATATGTTGTAGGCTAAATATTATTGGGCGCCGGGCATCGCCGATGCGACGGCTAGATATGTTTTCGATGAAGCGAGGCTCACAAGCTATTTAAGGATTTTATTTGTAACATATTTATCTATCCTTAATTAGTTTAATTAACAATGATTATACTCTTTTAATTTTATAATGTCATCATTATATGTTTACGAGATATTCATATTTTTTATAGGTACCACGAAGAAAAATTATTATACTACTCGGCTCGCGGCGGGAGAACAGCCCTTGTGTCCTACTTTTATGACCGATGAGGTGTTTGGTCAATTTTGCGAATATTGGGGGTCGCCTGCGGCGAAGGCTATATCCGAACAGGCCAAGGCCAATAGAGCAGGCTCCTCGGGGTCGGCGGCGTTGCATACCGGGGGGACGCTCACGGTCGCCGAGCATCACGACCGCATGGTATGTATGTTAATTTAAATGTAGTAGTGTATGGATGCTTTTAAATAGGTTTATGTACGTATGTTAGTTGGGAGCCAATGTTGATGCTATGAAATCCATAGTTTTAGTGTAAATGTAGTGTATGCATGCTTTAAAATCAATTTAAATGTTGCATTTATATATACAATTTCAAAGTAATAATCTCGCTTATTTTATTTATAGGAAAGGGAGTATGGTCCGAATATCAGTTTTGTGGATGTTTACGCTAGCACCCATATTCGGAATTCTACAGCGCCCGATCAACCTCCGCAATGGGTTGACGATCGATCTGTTAATGCCTTTGTAAGTAAACTATCATTAAATGACTTGATTTTGAATATGTAAATTTATTTATGTACCTTACATTGTGTATATGATTATAATTGTTTGTTTTATTTTTCAGGCTGCATATCAAGCCGCCGTTGTTCCTCGAAGGAACGCCTCCGCGAGCCCGTCCCCTTCGTGCACGATATTTGGCACGAGGTCACCTCTCGGGGACATCCAAGGAGAGGAGCCCGAGTGTTAGGGATGGGGATTACGGCGGCAATGCCCGTCGCGTCGACCGGCCGTCGGCGAAATGTAGCCCGGCCAGCGTTTCATGATCCGAGGGTCGACACTCTGGAGGCTGCGTTGGAGGAGGAGAAACGCGAGCGGGCAAAGCTTGCGGATGCTTTGGCAGTTCGTACGCGGATGCGGGAGGAGAACGATCGACGTCATGCGAGATTCAAAGACAACATGCAGAGACTCAAAGACAATTGGCGCCGTTGATGGCTCATCTCGGCCGAGACTCCCAGGGTAATTTCCAGCGTCCCCAGGTTGATTGCGGATTTTTTAGACATTTTTGTATTAAATTATACTTGTTTGTAAACATTTGAGACATTTGGTACCCGCGGAGCCCCTCCCCGCCTCTCCCGCTCCACCCCTCGCCCCCCTCTCCCCCCTCCCCTCTCCCCCCCCTCTCCCCCCCTCTCCCCCTCCCGAATTGGTACGGTGGTATTTAATTTTTATTTGGTACGCCGATATTTGAATTTTAGTTTTTATAGTTTTAGTTTTATAAATTGAAATGTTATATCGTGTACAAAAATTTTGGTTTATTGATATTTTAAATTATTTTTTTTAAATTTATTTCGAGAATCGCCGACGGAATTTTCCGTCGCGAAATTAATCTTGAAATAAAAATTAATTAAATAAATTAATTTCGGCGACGGAATTTCCGCCGCTATAATCATTTAATTTTTATTTAATTTTTGATTTCAACGGCGGAAATTTCCGTCATGTAATAAAATTTAAATTAAAATTAAATAATTTCTTGATTTAATTTCACGCCGCTAAATAATTTAATTTTAATTTAAATTTTATTACAATGACGGAAATTTCCGCCGGCGAAATTAATTTAATTAAATTAATTTTTATTACAATGACGGAAATTTCCGCCATTTGAAATGAAAATTTAATTAAATTAAATTAATATAGCAATGAATTTTTCGTCGCCGAAACCATTAATTCACCGGAATTAAATTCCGTCGGTAAAAGAAAAAAATAGCGGCGGAAATTGACCCGTCGGAGCACTGCGACGAGCTGGTAGCGGCGGACCACCGACGGAATTTTTCCGTCGGTGATTTATTTTAGCGACGGAAGTATAATTTTAGCGGCGGAAATTTCCGTCGCTAAATGACCTTTTTTCTGGTAGTGGGTTAAATGAAATGGGTAGATAAAATATTAGGTGAATGAAAAAAAGTGTAAAAAGTGTTGAATGAAATGGAGAAAGGAGAGAAAGTTAAATTATCATGTAAAAAGTGTAAAAATATGTGAGGTTTTTTAATCAAATATACATGATTAAAAAACCTCACATATTTCAAATGATGATTTGACACGAGAGAAAGTTAAATTATCATGTAAATAGACCCCTACCTATTCAAATTCAACAAAGAAAAGTGTAATTATATTTCGGATATATTCAGACGTGTTACTTGGGCAAAGTGTGAGTAGAAAAGGAGGAGCATTTAGTGGTTCTATTTTATTTATTTTTTTTTAAAAAAAAGAGGAGCATTTTGTGGTTCTAATAAATCATTAAATCAATAGTGATCCTTTTTTCGGACAAATCAATTTTCCTCAAATTCCTTATTAAATTAAATATCTCACAAGTTATTAAACAAAAATATATTATATTACATGTAATATGTAGTGTTTAAAAATTATGATACGTCATTATCAATATTACCTCTTTCCCCCACCACCGCCGATCACTGGAAATGACGCCGAAAATCGGTCGTCGATTGCCACATGATGTTATATTGTATTCAGTATACAGAATAATATAACATAATAATACAACATAAAAATAATACAACATAAAAAGTAACTTATTAATCATTATAATACTTTCTTAAAATTTATAATGCATTCTCCCTATAAAGTATGTTAAATAAAGTGGTACCAATTTTTTTTATCAACCTTTTAATTTAAAATATACTATAATCATTTCTTATTTCATCATGTTTTGCTCTATCTCTCTCACAAAAAAGTTCTTATAATGATATAAGGTACAAATTGGAAAAATAAGAATAAAATGAAAGATCAATAGGTATTATGAAAGTAAGAAAAAATAACCATATTGCTACCTCCGTCCAAAAATGAATAATTTTTTTTTGTTCAAGTGAATGGTCTTTTTTTATCTCAAAATGGGTCCTTAATTTTTTTGCCATTTACTTTTCATATTTTATTTTATATTTGAAAATTAAAAGTTTGAAAGTGAATAGCGAAAATATTTATGAATTTTAATTATTAAAAAATAATATATACTCCTATTTTTTTAGAAAAAAATAGTCATTGAAGCATTTCAAATGAAATTTTTCTTTATTTTTTGTTCTTTCTTTTTTGCTTTTTCCTTTTCTCATTGAAGCATTTTCTCATTGAAGCATTGTAAAAAAAAGTCTTCCCTACTATCATCACTTGGTTTAACTTGACATAAGCAAAAGCCATTGTGTCACAGACCTTTCAGGGATGGAGTGTAACAAACCAAAGACATTACTTGCCTTGGTCCCAAAGAAAGTATCATATTTGAGGAGGGTGATATTCTAAGTATATCATAATAAAATAACACCTTTGTTCCTCACATTTTTAATAAAAAACATATTTTTAATGTAATATTATTATACTAAAAATAATAAGAAATAATTATTTAAAAAAATATTACAAATCAATTACAACCCCTATTATAAGATTGTATACTAATTGCTTAAAAAAGTAATGAAGAAATAGATAATTTATGAGCTTTAAAAAAAATTGAGAACTGGAAAAATATACATGTTCAAAAAATAAGAAATAATAAAAGATAATTTACTCTCTATTTTTTAATTTTTCATGGAAGTATAATATAGGTATAATTTCTTAAATTCCCCTTGGCCCAAACAAAAATATATGTAAACTAAAATAATTTACTAAAATCACATAAACCTGAGACTCATATCAAAATTTATTATAAAAACCTGACGCCCCAGTCTCTCCCTCCCCTCTCTCCTCTTTAACACCTCAACCAACACACATACACACACGTGCATTAAAATGCTCGCTCTAGCTATGATTTTTTTTTTCCTATTTTATATTTTAGGGTATGAGAACGGACTAATAAATAAAATATGAGATTTTGTTATTATTTTTTAAGAAAAATGTGAAAACGTAAAAAAAAAAAAAAAAAAAAAACTCCTATACCTTATACCTTAGGTATAAGAGTAATTATAGCCATGTACCTTAGGCATAGGAGCCAACTGATTAATAAAATATAGAATGTTTTATGATTCTTTTAAGAAAATGTGGAAATTTGGGGGGGGGGGGAATATTCTTATATATAAGTGATAAAAGTAGTCTTGTTTCAGAACGGATCGATAGTAGCGTGAGTTTATATGATTTTTTGACAATTTCACGAGTTTTATGGTTTTTGGTTTGACCGAGGAACTTTAGCTGTCAAGTTAAGCTTGGAAGTTGGAACATACAAATATAGTCCTAACCTTGGTATAATTCTAGAAGGTGGTCGCTTTTGTTGAGTTAAATGTTTAATAAATAATTTACATCATTAAAAGCAATTTTCTTGATAGCATTTTCTTTTCCAATTGAATTTCATTATGACAATATGAAAAGCAAATTTTCAAGGAAGACATAACCAGCCTCTCAACTTTTCTCCTAACATATTGTTCCATATTACTCTCGGAAATGCCTATCTTTTATTCTTACGAGGTTCGGATAAAAGATAAAACTAAAACGGATTATTAGTTGATTTTGAATATTCTTTTATAATCATGCTTGTAAAATGCTCCGTAATTTATGTGACATATTATATTTGGAATGAGATTTCAACTGCTGTGGTGTGCCATCTTTTTGATATTTATTAACGCAACTATATTGATAAAAAAAAATGATTAAAAACTTGAAATATTTCAGTGCAATCGTTATTTTGTTGTAATTTTTTTGGGAATTTGACCCGGAAGTTTTTTTTGGAACAAATCACTTCTTCTCAAGTTCCTCATTAAATTGAAATGACATGGAAGTTCTTATGCAGTAATACATAATACTGCATGCAATATTATTATATTCACTCATATGTGAATATAATATTGCATCTATAATACAACATGGTGAATAAACTTCTCGAATATTATGATACTTTTTTAGAACTTTCCGATCACTCTCCCAATTTTTTTTAGTTAAAGTGCAGCTATATTGATAAAAAAAAAATGGTTAAAAGTTTAGATAAAGATGAAACAAAAAGGAAGATGAAAATCCGCTTGTGTAAACAAGACGCTCCCATCCTCCTTAGTTCCCGTCTTAGGGCTCGTCTGGTACACAATTTTATAAATGGAGAATTTTTAAAACGGAGCTTATTTCTGGACGCTATAATTTTGAGCGGTCAAAATGTCCCCAACTTTTTAAAATTTAACCGTCTAAAACTCTTGACTAACACGCTTAATAAAAAAAAGCTGAGTTTTTTTTATCTCTGTTTTAACAAAAACGCTCGACAAGACAGGGCCTTAGTGCTTTTACGTTTCAGTATTACGTCCGCTTTCTTGTTACCACAATTATTTTTCTTATTTTTCATACGCGTTGTAGCCACTTAAATAATAATTAGGGCTCATTTCGTAGTAAAACAGGAATAATAAGACTGATTATTTATCTTCGTACTAATAATTCTCGTATTAATAATATCAACCCCTCCTGTAGGATAAATAATAAGCGGGTAAGCATCTTATCATCTCTATCCTTCTAATTAATTTAATGTTTAAAATCATGCCAAACAACCCTATTCGATATTATTTATCTTATCCAGTCTTATATCAGGTTATCAAATCGCCCCCTAAACTCCACCATCACGCATTATATACGGTATCAGGTTATCAAATCGCCCCCTAAACTCCACCATCACGCATTATATACGGTGGCAGAACCAAAAATCAAGACCACAAGGTTGAAAACTCTACATTTATCCACTAAACTAACAAGTTTCATGTTTTGTATTTGCATCGGTGTAAATATGTAAATATATTTCTAGAATATATATATTTACTTTAAAAATATATTTCTAGTTTTTTGATACATCATCATAAATAATAATACTAATAATTTTAACTAGCTTAAGTTATTACTCATATTTAATTCAAATCAACAATTAAAAAACTAAATATATTATTGTTAGGCGTGAGATTATTATTTATTAATTGACTAGTAAAAGCTCGTGTCCAAGGACACGTGTTTTTTTTTAATTAAGATTTTTTTTTTTTTAATTTAAAAAAATTAAAATTTAAAGGGCAAAATGGGAAAGTGACAACTTAATAAGGACAAAATGAGAAATTTAGCATTTGATACTGTTCATAATACTGTAGCAAGAACCGTTCCCATTTATACTATTTATACTATAGATTATGCTGAAAATCTGGTGGTCAGGCTCACAGACTCATTTCATTATTATTGGGTCGGGGGAGAGACCAACAATTTATTGAACAATGGGCTTCTATTATGAAATAAAATCAAATGGATTTGTCAAATGAAGCCCCAATAACTTCTAATAAAAGTTGATTGTTGGGGAAATATTTTCACAACCCGACTCATTTAGTCATTTATAAGTTCCCTATCTTTTGAAAAGGTACAAAATTGACGTTGCATGGAAATTAAAGAGAGAGTATAGTGTAATAAGTGTTGTGAGTATAAAAAGTGATGTAAGACAGAGAATATGGAGTAGGAAATATTGAGTGAATAGTTATTATGAGAATGAAAAGAGGGTACCATTAATAAATAATTGTATTGAACAATATATATAGATTTGGCAACAATAATAAACCATAATAACGAATTGATATAAACAATATATTTTTAATAATATAATATTCCTTATATAAGAAAGACCATTACGACCATCACATTATTAGCTACATCAACACTTTTAATAACGAATTGATATATACAATATATTTTTAATAATATAATATCTATAGTATAAATGGCAGCAGGGTGGCACTGTTCCATGAACAGTTCCATCTGCCAACTTTACCTTTTTGTTCCCACTATTTTGTCACTTTCCCATTTTGCCCTTCCTTTAAAAAAAAAAATTTTTTAAAAAAAAAACACACACACATACCCACGCTTTCTCTCTCTCTCTCTCTCCATTCAGTTTGAATTTCAAAATGGAGGAACTATTTGGTCCCTTTCACATTTTGCCCAAAAAAAAAAATAAAAAAATTTAAATTTAATTTTATTTTTAATTTAAAAAAAAAACAAAAACAAACAAAACAAAAAACGTGGCCTTGGACACGGGCTTAGGCTAGTTCCTTATATAAGAAAGTCCATTACGACCATCACATTATTAGCTACATCAACACTTTTACATACTCCCTCTGTCCTAAAATGTTTGTCTCATTTGACTTTTTTATTGAACCTTGACCACAAATATATAAGAGATTAATCATATTCATGAAATTCTAAAAGTTGTTGTTGATAATATTATTAATGGTGAATCAATAGGAATTTTTAGAATTTCATGAACATAATTAAATTGTCATATATTTGTAATCAAAGTTCAGCAAAAAAGTCAAATGGGATTACTACTACATTTCTGACCTAATGTAACGCCAATTTTCGTTGCATTAGGGCCCAAAAACCGTTACATTAGGCCTAATGTAACGCCAAATGGCCATTGCATTCTCTTGCGTTGCATTAGGTCTAATGCAACGACATAGTAAGCTAATGTAACGCCAGAGCTTTGGCGTTGCATCAGGTAAATACCTGATGCAACGCCAATTTTAAAACTATATGAACACCTAATGCAACGCCAAAAAGAACCTAATGCAACGTCAATTTAAAAAGTGGTTGAATACCTAATGTAACACCAATAAATAGATGAGTCCCTAAAATTTATTACATAATTTCACAATTTTATTAATTTTTTAATTTTCTTTTTCAATATATATATATATATATATATATATATATATATATATATATATATATATATATATATATATATATATATATATATATATATTTATTCTCAAACAATCCCTTAACTTTTTTTTTTCTCAAATCAGTCCCTATAGGGTATACCCTATACCATATGCCTTATGCCCTAAACCTTATACCCTATACCCTATAGGGTATACCCTATACCATATGCCTTATGCCCTATACCTTATATCCTATACCCTATATCATATGCCCTATATCCTATAGGGTATACCCTATACCATATACCCTATACCCTATATCCTATACCTTATACCCTATACCCTATAGGGTATACCCTATACCATATGTCCTATACCCTATAGAATATAGGGTATAGTGTATAGGGCATAGGGTATAGGGTATAGAATATAGGGTATAGGATATAGTGTATAGGGTATAGGGTATAGTGTATAGGATATAGGGTATAGGGTATAGGGTATATGATATAGAATATAGGGTATATGGTATATGGTATAGGGTATAGTGTATAGGGTATAGGGTATAGTGTATAGGGTATAGGGTATATGGTATAGGATATAGGTTATACGGTATAGTGTATAGGGCATAGGGTATAGGGTATAGGGTATATGGTATAGGGTATAGTGTATAGTGTATAAGGTATAGGGTATAGGGTATAGGATGTTGGGATTGGAGTCCTAAACTACAAGGAAGAAAAGGGGCCTAAGTCGGAGGAGTCGGTGAGATTGAAGGAGGAAAATCTCGGAGGTAGCTTCTGAGGGAAAGCACAGCCACAAGGTGGAGTGGCGACCGCTACTGAGTTCCTTCGCGTGGCGAAGAAGTCTCGCCAAGGGAGGGCGGCCGCGCCTGGCCTGGTGGCGCTGCGGCGCTGCGCCCGATCTTTGTGCTGCAGATTTGATTTGTTTCCTAATTCGATTGTATCTCTTCTTAAACTGAGTTAGGGCTTCCTTGTATAACTATATAAGCATAATTTCGGCCTAGAACATGTAGTAGTTGATTGTAGCAACATATTAGAAGGTGTCTAATACATATTGGCTTGGCAATTGCTCCCGGACGTAGTTCGCGAGTTGGTGAATGAACCGGGTAAACAACTCTTGTGTTCTTGTGTGTGTGTTTCTTGTGATATTGTGTGTGTGGATTTATTGATTCTTTGTCTAGATTGCAACGGGGGAGCACCAAATTCACAACATAGGATATATGATATAGGTTATAGGGTATAGTGTAGGGTATAGGGTATATGGTATAGGTTATAGGATTTTGGCGTTGCATTAGTAATTTAGGCGTTACATTAGGATTTTGGTGTTGCATTAGACTCGTTACATTAGCTCTGGCGTTGCATTAGATGCGTTACATTAGCTCTGGCGTTGCATTAGCCGTTACATTAGCTCTGGCGTTGCATTAGATGCGTTACATTAGCTCTGGCGTTGCATTAGATGCGTTACATTAGCTCGTGGCGTTACATTAGATACGTTAGATGCGTTACATTAGGTCAGAAATGTAGTAGTGGATAAACATTTTGGAACGGAGGGAGTATAACATGCTTTTGAAACAATAACAATATTTATCAAGCAAATTCAATGTCAAAATAGTTATTAAATTGGATTGAACAATAAATGCGTGTCAATAAAATAAAATACAAAGCAAATACAAATATAAAAGAAATGACTAAACTGACACAAAATAAATACTAGTCTCTCTTACCTGGAGATTGTTATAAACGATCCCCATATAGTCCACAACTATCGAACCTTGGTTTGTACCTCAAAACTCATTCTCATTTTCTCTCTCTAGAACTCTCTGACATATTTGTTTTTTTTTTTTTTTTTTATACCTGTGTTCCCACTGCCTCGGACTAATCCCTGACCACTGATATCGGCCCCACAAGATGCTTTGGTGGAGGTAAATCGCGGGATGTGCGCTATGCAGGGTGGCGATCTCCTTATACTCAGAGCCCCAAGGAGCCCTCCTACAAGGCATTTACATCACTCTTACATCACCAATCGGCCACTGCTCCCGCGGCAATTACATCACTCTTACAACACCAATCGGCTCCAAGCTCACCGCCAAGATTCGAACTCCCCACACTGAGGATACAAGCCCAGTAATGCTGCTTCCTTAACTGCACGGATGTGTCCCGGGAGGCTCCAAAGAACCCTGAACCAAGGTAGGAATTAAACCACAGAAACTCCCCTTGAGGGGAATCGAACCGGTGACCTCCCCTTCAAGAGGCCACCAACATACTATTGGGCCAAGGCCACTTTAACAGGTAGAAGATGATGAAATAAAACCAGTAGGTTTGTGTAATGCTCAACGTGAGATTACTATTTGTATTATGTAGAATATACTCCCTCCGTCCCATTACAAACCACAAACTTTCCTTTTTGGTCGTCCCATTACAAACCACAAACTTCCTAAAAAGGAAACCTTAAATCACTATTCTCTCCACTCATTCTCTCTCCTACATTATTTTAATACTCACAACACCATTATAATTCACTATTCCCTCCACTATAATTCACTTTTCCTTAATTCCCGTGTCTACAGTAATTTTCCTATTTCTACCGGGACGGAGGGAGTATACTGTATACAATTTTACAAAGTCCCAACTAAGGTAAGAGTCTATTCTAGGCATAATTCAGAATTTTTTCTCAAATAATCCATTTTTAAAATTTTATTTACCAAAGTGACTTACTGTTCAAACTTTTTCCCAAAATGTCCCATTTTTTCAAAACTCGCTACACCGTGTAGCGAGTTTAAAAATTTTCAATTAAAATCGCTACACGGTGTAGCGATTTTAATTTTGCTAAATTTTATTTAATATTTATGCTTAAAAAAAATTGAAATTGTACGTACTAATAAGTACTTCCTTCCACTTTAAATTACAAAATAATAATATAAAAATTATGTATTAATAAAGAAAATTAAATAGAAATATTATTTTTTTCATCTCAAATCAAGGTTCTAAAAATTGCTAGGCGGCTCCTAGGCGGAGAGGCCGGGCCTAGCGCCTAGAGCGTCTAGGCGGGGCCGTGAATTTACACACATTTTTATATATATTTCATAGTTTTCTATCGTCTACGGACAAATTCAAGAGGATAAACACAGATTATCATTATGCATAACCAAAAAAATTTACTCACATATTTTTGAGACTAAAAGTCACCAACATATTGCCTTGGACCATTGGCGTATCTTCCAACTGCAGCATTCCAACTTCCATATGCTTCCCATATAATTTTCAACAAGTGGTGCAGGCTCTCGAAAATAACCAGATCCAGCACTATTTCCGCCTAGGCCTCGCCTAGCCCCGCCTAGTCCCGCCTAATCCCGCCAAGCCCGCCTAGACCGCCTAGCGCCTAATTGCCCCGCCTAGCCATAAATCGTGGCGCCCGGCCTCCGCCTAGCGCCTAGGCGCCGCCTAGGCGGCCGCCTAGGCCGATTTTTAGAACACTGTCTCAAATAAATATGTTAAAAAATGTACTTCTATAAAAAAATATTTTTCATTTCAAAAATAAATATTACTTTCGATTCAAAATGAATAACCAAAAAATAATACTATATTTTTTGTCCAAATAAATGAGCATTACTTCCTTCGTCTCAATGAATATTTTATAAAATAATACTCTTCATTCATTTGCCTCAAAAATTAATAACATATTTTGAGACGAAGACACTAACATTACAAATATTAATTTTAGAGGCGAATGAAGTAGTATTAATTTTTAAAATATTCATTGAGATGAAGAAAGTAATGCTCATTTTTTGGGGATAAAAAATGTAGTATTATTTTTTGGTTATTCATTTTGAGTTGAAAGTAATATTTATTTTTGAAATGAAAAATATTTTTTTATAGAAGTACATTTTTTAACATATTTATTTGAGATGAAAAGAATAATATTTCTATTTAATTTTCTTTATTAATACATAATTTTTATATTATTATTTTGTAATTTAAAGCGGGAGAAAGTACTTATTATTACGTACAACAAAGCTTTATTTTAGGTTTGGTGGACAGTGGACTTTGTTTGTTTGGTGAAATTGCTACAGGGTTGAAATCGCTACACCTGTAGCGATTTCAAATTTAGTTTGTTTTTTTTTTTTTAAAGCACAAATATTAAATAAAATTTAGCAAAATTAAAATCGCTACATCGTGTAGCGATTTTAATTGGAAAATTATAAACTCGCTACACGGTGTAGCGAGTTTTAAAAAAGTGGGACATTTTTGAAAAAAGTTTGAACAGTAAGTCATTTTGATAAATAAAATTTTAAAAATATATTATTTGAGAAAAAAATTCCATAATTCAAAGATATAAGGAAATAATCATCTCAATCAATACAAACCTTTCTCCTTATTTACAGTTTCTGATCAAGAGGATAATATTGAGATGTGATCAAATGAGCCGCAAGTCAAGGAGATGAGCCGCAAGTCAAGTCAAGGAGGTTTAACAATATTCACAAAAGTCTCATATTTAAAATGGTTTGGAATTGACCACTACTCCCTCCGTCCAAATGAAACTTTACCCTTTTCTTGAAACACAAATATTAAGAAAGAACTATTTTTATTCAAAAGTAATTAAAATGTGAAAGGGATTGTGAGTGGAATAATTGAGAAATTAACAAGTGAGATTCAAAGTTTATAACAAGTGAGATATATATAATATAATAGTAATACATTTTTGATATTTTAGAAAAGACGAACCTTACAATGAGACACAATTTATATAATATATAAAATCAGAAATATTTCAAGATCATACAGCTCGCCACGTGAAATTTCAAGTCAGTTCTATGTTCACCAATTATTAGCCGCCATGTGTCACATTCAATGAAGAGTTTTTATTTTAGATTTTGATTTAAACACAAATTTTAGCTTTTAAATGCAAACAAAATATTTTTAAACGTAATAAATACAAACTACAGCGGTTCAACTACTTCGTCTAAAAGAATGTGATGGGGGTAAAAAGTAGAAACATTGTCTTGGAGAATGCACTAATTTCTCTTATCATTATCCCCAATATTAAATTTTAGATTATTAGATTAGTTTATATTATTGGATTAAATTTAATTTGTTTAAATTGTATTATTCTCTCCATCCTAAAATGAATGATTTTTTTCAAAATTTAAGAATCATTTTAAAAAAATTAATTTTAATATAGAAAAAATAATAAACATTCTTTTAATTCATTTTCAAAATTTTAGATTTGTAAAAATATAATGAATTATGAAAAAAAAATTAAATCAAAAAATTTAAAAGAACATTTATTTTGAAACAATAATGGTCATTCAATCTATATAATATATAAAAGCAGAAATATTTCAAGATCATACAGCTCGCCACGTGAAATTTCAAGTCAGCTCTATGTTCACCAATTATTAGCCGCCATGTGTCACATTCAATGAAGAGTTTTTATTTTAGATTTTGATTTAAACACAAATTTTGTCTTTTAAATGCAAACAAAATATTTTTAAACGTAATAAATTCAAACTACAGCGGTTCAACTACTTCATCTGAAAGAATGTGATGGTGATAGAAAGTAAAAATATTTTCTTGGAGCATGCACTAATTTCTCTTATCATTATCCCCCATATTAGATTTTAGATTATTAGATTAATTTATTTTATTAGATTAAATTTAATTTGTTTAAATTGTATTATTCTCTCCATCCTAAAATGAATGATTTTTTTTCAAAATTTAAGAATCATTTTAAAAAATTTAATTTTAATATAGAAAAAATAATAAACATTCTTTTAATTCATTTTCAAAAATTTTAGATTTGTAAAAATATCATGAATTATGAAAAAAAATTAAATCAAAAATTTTAAAAAAACATTTATTTTGAGACAATAATGGTCATTCAATCTATCTATATAATCTATATAATATATAAAAGCAGAAACATTTCAAGACCATACAGCTCGCCACGTGGAATTTCAAGTCAGCTCTATGTTCACCAATTATTAGTCGTCATGTGTCAAATTCAATGAAGAGTTTTTATTTTAGATTTTGATTTAAACACAAATTTTAGCTTTTAAATGCAAACAAAATACTCCCTCCGTCCCACTATAGTTGACACCCAAGGGGTGGGTTCAAACTACAACGGTTCAACTACTTCGTCCGAAAAAATGTGATGGTGATAGAAAGTAGAAACATTGTCTTGGAGCATGCAACGATTTCTCTTATCATTATTCCCCATATTAGATTTTAGATAATTAGATTAGTTTATTTTAATGGATTAAATTTAATTCGTTTAAATTGTATTATTCTCTCCATCCTAAAATGAATGTTTTTTTTCAAAATTTAAGAATCATTTTAAAAAATTTAATTTTAATCTAGAAAAAATAATAAACATTCTTTTAATTCATTTTCAAAATTTTAGATTTGTAAAATTATAATGAATCTATATAATATATAAAAGCAAAAACATTTCAAGACCATACAGCTCGCCACGTGGAATTCCAAGTCAGCTCTATGTTCACCAATTATTAGCCGCCATGTGTCACATTCAATTAATAGTTTTTATTTTAGATT
Source organism: Adenophora triphylla var. japonica (assembly GCA_022495995.1). Lineage (NCBI taxonomy): Eukaryota > Viridiplantae > Streptophyta > Magnoliopsida > Asterales > Campanulaceae > Adenophora > Adenophora triphylla. The sequence goes on from JAFEMH010000336.1 coordinate 425,210, forward strand.
TTGATTTAAACACAAATTTTAGCTTTTAAATGCAAACAAAATATTTTTAAACGTAATAAATTCAAACTACAGCGGTTCAACTACTTCGTCCGAAAGAATGCGATGATGGTAGAAAGTAGAAACATTGTCTTGGAGCATGCACTGATTTCTCTTATCATTATCCCCCATATTAGATTTTAGATTATTAGATTAGTTTATTTTATTGGATTAAATTTAATTTGTTTAAATTGTATTATTCTCTCCATCCTAAAATGAATGATTTTTTTCAAAATTTAAGAATCATTTTTAAAAATTTAATTTTAATCTAGAAAAAATAATAAACCTTCTTTTAATTCATTTTCAAAATTTTAGATTTGTAAAATTATAATGAAAAGAATATAAAAGCAGAAACATTTCTAGACCATACAGATCGCCACGTGAAATTTCAAGTCAGCTCTATGTTCACCAATTATTAGCCGCCATGTGTTACATTCAATGAATAATTTTTATTTTAGATTTTTATTTAAACACAAATTTTAGCTTTTAAATGCAAACAAAATATTTTTAAACGTAATAAATTCAAACTACAGCGGTTCAACTACTTCGTCCGAAAGAATGTGATGGTGGTAGAAAGTAGAAACATTGTCTTGGAGCATGCACTGATTTCTCTTATCATTATCTCCCATATTAGATTTTAGATTATTAGATTAGTTTATTTTATTGGATTAAATTTAATTTGTTTAAGTTGTATTATTCTTTCCATCCTAAAATGAATGATTTTTTTCAAAATTTAAGAATCATTTTACAAAATTTAATTTTAATATAGAAAAAATAATAAACATTCTTTTAATTCATTTTCAAAATTTTAGATTTGTAAAAATATAATGAATTATGAAAAAAATTAAATAAAAAAAATTTAAAAGAACATTTATTTTGAAACAATAATGGTCATTCAATCTATATAATATATAAAAGCAGAAATATTTCAAGACCATACAGCTCGCCACGTGAAATTCCAAGTCAGCTCTATGTTCACCAATAATAAGCCGCCACGTGTCACATTAAATTAAGAGTTTTTATTTTAGATTTTGATTTAAACACAAATTTTAGCTTTTAAATGCAAACAAAATATTTTTAAACGTAATAAATTCAAACTACAGCGGTTCAACTAATTCGTCTGAAAAAATGTGATGGTGGTAGAAAGTAGAAACATTGTCTTGGAGCATGCACTGATTTCTCTTATCATTATCCCCCATATTAGATTTTAGATTATTAGATTAGTTTATTTTATTGGATTAAATTTAATTTGTTTAAATTGTATTATTCTCTCCATCCTAAAATGAATGATTCTTTTCAAAATTTAAGAATCATTTAAAAAAAATTAATTTTAATCTATTAAAAATAATAAAAAAAATTTAATTCATTTTCAAAATTTTAGATTTGTAAAAATATAATGAATTATGAAAAAAAAATTAAATCAAAAAATTTAAAAGAACATTTATTTTGAGACAATAATGGTCATTCAATCTATATAATATATAAAAGCAGAAACATTTCAAGACCATACAGCTCGCCACGTGGAATTTCAAGTCAACTATATGTTCTCCAATTATTAGCCGCCATATGTCACTTTCAATGAAGAGTTTTATTTTAAGATTTTGATTTAAACAAAAATTTTAGCTTTTAAATGCAAACAAAATATTTTTAAACGTAATAAATTCAAACTACATCGGTTCAACTACTTTATCCGAAAGAATGAAGAGTTTTATTTTAAGATTTTGATTTAAACAAAAATTTTAGCTTTTAAATGCAAACAAAATATTTTTAAACGTAATAAATTCAAACTACATCGGTTCAACTACTTTATCCGAAAGAATGTGATGGTGGTAGAAAGTAGAAACATTGTCTTGGAGCATGCACTGATTTCTCTTATCATTATCCACCATATTAGATTTTAGATTATTAGATTAGTTTATTTTATTGAATTAAATTTAATTTGTTTAAATTGTATTATTCTCTCCATCCTAAAATGAATTATTTTTTTCAAAATTTAAGAATCATTTTAAAAAATTTAATTTTAATCTAGAAAAAATAAGAAACATTCTTTTAATTCATTTTCAAAATTTTAGATTTGTAAAAATATAATGAATTATGAAAAAAAAAATCAAAAAATTTAAAAGAACATTTATTTTGAGACAATAATGGTCATTCAATCTATCTATATAATATATAAAAGCAGAAACATTTCAACACCATACAGCTCGCTACGTGGAATTCCAAGTCAGCTCTTTGTTCACCAATTATTAGCCGCCATGTGTCTCATTCAAAGAAGAGTTTTATTTTAGATTTTGATTTAAACACAAATTTTAGTTTTTAAATGCAAACAAAATATTTTTAAACGTAATAAATTCAAACTACAGCGGTTCAACTACTTCATTCGAAGGAATGTAATGGTGGTAGAAAGTAGAAACATTGTCTTGAAGCATGCACTGATTTCTCTTATCATTATCCCCCATATTAGATTTTAGATTATTAGATTAGTTTATTTTATTGGATTAAATTTAATTTGTTTAAATTGTATTATTCTCTTCATCTTAATTTCACCATGTTGTTTTTATAATATTTAATTATTAGATTCATTATGTCCGTCAAATATCGACGGATTACTGACTAGTTTTAAATAAAAGGCGAAGCTTTAGTTTAGTAGGGACGGAGGGAGTATTTATTTGTACTACCAACATGCTAAGAAAGGTTAGTCATCCTATCAACCTTCTTTACACTTGCTTGATTTTGGGATATTACAGGAGGAGGGATATTAATTAATCCCTTCGACTTAGCGTAATGTGTGCCTTTTCCAAAATCGTAAAAGTGTTTTTAACAAATTTATTCTTATAATAATAATAATGCTTGTATAATTACAAGAAAATCAATAATTATTAACCTACTTTTTATTCATTTATATGATATGATAAATAATGTTTTGAACAAACATATTTTAAATCTACATGAAATTTTTACTTATTTTTTTAATTTAATTAACGTGTAAAGTCAAAGTAGAACTCTCGACTGAAAGTCTGAAACGGAGTGAGCAGTATGTTAGAGATATTATCTCACATTGGGAATTGACAAACCTTGCCTATGACATATAAAGATTATGAGTCACTCCCCTTGATACCAATTGGTTTTAAGGTGGAACCTTGAAAGCGTGTGCTTTTTAGGGAACAAAATGTTTCCTTAATTTCGAATCAATATCAAAAAGGTAAGTTGATTTTGGGACTTTCATGGAAAGATTTATATTGTCCTATTGTGAAAAGGATTTTAGTTTAGAAAATAAGTTGTTTCCTATTTTGAATCAAAAAGGTATTTTTGGTAAGTTAATTTTATGCTTTCATGAAAAGATTTATTATTGTCCTACTTTGACTAGGATTTTGTAAATAAAGTAAATATCTTTTTATTCATGTACATAATTTTATATTAGGACTAACCTACTAACATTCTATTTCTTTGTGAGTGTGTTTATGTTTCCTTATAGGTTTTAAGATCTCACAAAGAAAGATGTTGATTGCGTGAAGACCTTCTCCATGGTGCATATAAATACAAGGCATTCAGCACAAGAGAAGCTACGAAAATTTTGAGAGAAAAATACATATTTTTCACAGTTTTCAATATAGTTGTTTTAGGTTGTGAGTGAAGGTTGTGCCTCACATCCGTAACTCACATCTAATTTTTCATAGAGTTCTTTGTTTTACTTCTGACTAGAATAGGTCCTACTTGAGAAAGGGGAAGTGTTCTTGTCGTAGAAGGTGATTAGAACTCATTTAGTATTTTAGTATTTTAGTTTTCACTTATTCGTATTTTTGTAAGCAACAAAAGTTTTAATAGTGAAAAGTTTTTTGGCGTAAGCCTAGTTTGCTGATCTCAAGATCAGTAAGCGTATATAACTATTGTGTTATTTATTTATTTTGCTGCGTTAATAGTGGATGTATGGACGGTTGTGTATCACATCTGTACTCACATCCGTGAACTGTTGAGTTGTTTTAAGCTTCCTAGCTACACGAAACTTTCAATTGGTATCAGACCAACTCTCAATATATTACTGAGTGTTGATCCAGAAAGTGTAGTCATTATGGAATGTCAAAATCATCAAAACAGGCCTCCTATCTTGGATGACACTAATTATTCTCTTTGAAAGTTTAAGATGCGTAATTACATCAAAGGTATTGATGAAAGAGCTTAGATGTGTATCCTTGTTGCATGGCAACCCCCTACTGTGGAGAAAAAGACTGCTTCTGTGTTGGTGAGTCTATTTTCGAAAGGAAACCTGAAGAGCAATGGACTCTTGAAGAAATACTTTCTGCCAATTATAATTCGAAAGCAATGGGTGCTATTTCCAGCCATGTTTCTGGGAATATGTACAAACTTATCACTAATGAAAGTGTTGTTAAAGCTGCTTGGAATATTTTACAAATGCAATGTGAGGGAATTTCAAGTGTAAAGGCTACTAGGCTTAGAATTTTAATGGATAGGTTTGAAATACTTAGAATGGAGGAGACAGAGGATATTGTCTCCTATGCTGCTAAGATCCATGAAATCTCCAATGAATGCACTAGCCTAGGAGAGTCAATTTTGAATGCTAGATTAGTAAGCAAAATCTTGAGGACCTTACCTGAAAGGTTCAATATCAAAGTGGCTGTTATTGAAGAAACCAACGATACCAACACTGTAGGATTAGATAAAATTATTGGAATTTTGACTGTGTTTGAGCTAAATCTTGAAGCTCAACAAAAGAACAAGGCAATAAGTATTGCTCTTAAAAGTTCTGCAGCCATTCCAAAGGAAATAGCTGACCTTTTCTCTGAAATTAATGAATCTAATCTTGAGGAAGATGATGTGGCTGTAATCACCAAGAAGTTCAATTCTATTTTGAATAACAAAAGAAGAAACAAGTTTCCTAGAAAGAACGCTCAGGATTTAGAGAAACAAGAAAATAATCCTGATGAGGGGTTCAAAAAGAAAAGTTTTGATAACAAGAAATCCTCTGATTCTGTGCAATGTAGAGCATGTCATGGCTTTGATCACTTTGCTAATGAGTGTGCTAACACACTTAAGAAAAGGGGAATTAGTTACACTGTGACGACCCCAACCCTAGGCACTAAATTTAAATATTTTATTATATGCTTTTAATGATTATGATAGCTTTATGTGTTCAATTATGTCTTTAGATTCTTAATTTAAGATAAATTGGGTGAGAAGTAAATTTAGAATCTTTTGAGAAATTATTGGGTATTAAATAAAGAAACTTGGGGAAATAATAAAAATGGAAATATGATAAATAGTACAAGGAGGTTAAATGAGTAGGATGAATTATGTGGTTAAGGGTTAATTTAAATTTAAAAGATGAAAGCCTTAGTTTTAAATAATTGTAGGAGGGGGGCCAAATTGTCTTGCTCTCCCTAGGCTTGACAAGTGTCCTCTCCCTCACCTCCTCTTACTCCCTTCTCCCTTCTCCTTCATTCATTCTACTTCCTCCTAGTAAGACCTTGAGAGAACTCCATGGAAGCTCTCAACTCATCTTCTTGAAGCCAAGCCATTTCTCCACCAAATTCAAGTCTAGGAGCATCATTGAAGTGGGATCATCTAGGAGAATCCATCAAATTAGAAAGATCACCCTTCCATTATAAAACCCTAAGGTGAGTTGTTATGATTCCCTTCTTCTACTTGTTCATGAGCTCTTTAAATGTTGTTCTTATCCTTATGATGTTGATTTCATGTTTTGGAAACCTTAATGGAAGTTGGATGATTGGAAAATGACATTTGTTGAAGTTAGGGTTCAATGAAGATAATCAAAAAGGTTTGAAATGGGTGGAATTTGTAGTGATAAATGATCTAGGGTTTCTTGGTTTTGATTTTACATGTTTTGTATGAGACTTGGTAAGGTTAAGGTATCCTTTGGTGTTCTTGAAATAAGCATGGTTAGAAGGAATGAAAACCTAGGCATAAATGGGTTAAAAATCTGAGAATGGGCTGGAGGAGGGCTTGGGCGGTCGCCCATGGGGGCTTGAGCGGCCGCCCATCACTCCAGAAACTCCATCTTCCTTTGAAAATCCACTTGGGCGGTCGCCCAAGTGGTGAGGGCGGTCGCCCATAGTGGCAGAAACCCTTATCCTCCTTGAAAACCCACTTGGGCGGTCGCCCAAGTGGTAAGGGCGGTCGCCCATGACCCTGAACCAACTTTTTAATTTAAACTAGAATTGTTTAGCGAGTTTGTTTGACCTCTTATAAATCATGACTCCCACTTGGTAATTGAACTTGAACCTTCATTGAGGTCTTGTATCTTTGAATATGGAATTTGTAGGGTAGGTTAATGATCCCTCATTTCCTTACTTGATGTTATATATATTGTTGTTGATGTTGCTTAGTGTATTCATAAATTGTTGCACTTTGATATTTATTGGGCATGAGTATATATTACCATGTGGCTATTGTTTATCCCTTTTGTGGATTTATTTCAAGTAACTACTATGTGCTTGATAATTTGTTAATCAGCTGATATTGGGGGTATAACGTAATACGATCAATTATGGAAGTGTGACCTAATGTGATCGGATTATGTTATACCTGTGACTGTCCCCTCCTGTGGCCACAGGTTGGGATTATAGCATCTGTATTGAGCCAAAAGCCTTACAGAGTTGCTACTATCTTATATGGTTCCCTGAAAAATGGGTCTTATAAGATGTGAGTATTGCTTAAGCAGCTCACTTAAGATTGGAGTATTATTATACCCAATGTTGTACGACTATTGTTCAGACGGGAAAAGGTAAACCAAAGGTAACGTAAGGTGTTTACAGTTTTCTTTCCAACGTGTTATGTGTTGCATCTATTTGGCATATTGTTGCATCCATAATAGCTTGCTGAGATTTATTCTCACCCCTCTCCCTTTAATGTTTTAGATCCCGAGACAGGCGGACCGGCCAAGTAAGGACGGAAAGGAGTTGGAAGTGAGCTTTTGGGTTTTGTTGGGGTATGTTTAGGTTGGCGTATAAAGTGTATTTTGGAATATTTCCTTATGGGGTTTGTAATTATAAACTTTCATTTCTACGTCATAACCATAATCTTTTGTAACTAAACAGTTGTTCGTTTTCAAAGTTTGTCAACTCCTCCTCCAATGTAGAGTGGAGTCGAGTTCTTTTGAAATGTTATGTTATTAATGTTTATATTTGAAAGTCAAAGTGAAGTTTTAAAAGTTTAGTGTTTTTGGGTTAGTTTGAGGACGCTCCAACTCGGGACACGTGTAGGTTCCGGGTCGGGGTCCTCACTGGTATATCGAGCTCGGTTAGAATTCTCGGGTAGAGTCTAGCCGAGTGAGAGTGTGTGATAACCGACGTCGAGTGTTTAATGCAGGGCGTTTGTTGTAATGGCGGGGAATGATGGTGAACGAGAATCGGGCTTTTGGTGATGGTGGTAACCCGAATGTTGAAATGATGGATATGTTCCGAGTGTTCCTTCGTACTATGGCAAATCGTAATCAAGGTAGGCAACAGCAAGAAGGCGAGCAAGGGCAGCATGGTCTAGAGAAGTTCGTGAAGATGTCTCCTCCTAGCTTCAACGGAGATCCGGATCCGGTGAAGGCCGAGAAGGTGGCTTCGAGGCTATGAATAAAATTTTCGCGGCTATGGAGAGTTCGGATGCGAGAGAAGGTGAGATGCGCCGTTTTCAAGTTGGAGGGACCCGCCGAGCACCGGTGGCGAGGTAGTGTAGGATGGTTGGGATCGGGACTTGACACCGCAGACTTGGGAAAATTTCACACGCAAGTTCCGGATCACTTCGTCCGATGGTTACTAGAGACAAGAAGGAAGGTGAGTTTTTGAAACCGGAGCAAGGTACCATGACTATAGCACAGTATTCAGAAAGTTCACAGAGTTAGCTCCGATATTGCCCTCATTTGGTGCCGAGATGAGGAGAGGCGAGTCTACCGGTTTGTGAAGGTTTTAAGGGTGGAGTTCCTGAAGCGCTATCGACGCACAACTTCGCCAACTTCCAAGCAGCAGTGAATATGGCGTATCGGATTGAGAATGACATAGAGGAGCATCGTGGTAAGAATGAAGGCGGAAACAGAAATAGGTTCCAAGGTCAAGGTTCGGGACAGAATAGAGTGCAGCCGAGAACATTCACTCCGGGAGCAAATCGAGGAGGAAATGTGGCGACTCCGGCAAATCGTGCGACTCCAGGTCAGTTTGGGACAGTGTGTGGTTATTGTAAGAAGCTAGGGCATTCGGAGGACAAGTGTTGGAGCAAGCAATGAAAATGTTTGGAGTGTGGGGCGACAGGCCATTTCCGGAAGAATTGTCCTAGGTGGCAGAATAAGCAAGCGACGGGTACCGAATTTGGGGGACAAGGCAGTGGTGTGAAGAGAGGTCTAGATGGGAAACCCAAAGATAGGGTGCAAGGTCGAGTGTTTGCCTTGGGTCAAGGAGAGGTCGATCCCAATGCTGTCATTAGAGGTATAGTTCCTGTCTCAGGAGTTAAGGCCCGCATTCTTATAGATCCCGGGTCTTCCCATTCATTTGTGGCATCGCATTTTGCATTCTCATTGCATACTTTGCCTGAATCTATGCCTTATGTGTTGGAGGTCTCTACTCCTATGGGAGAGTGCCTCGCATCTTCTTTGATATATCCTGGTTGTGATGTGACTATATGTGGGCATGTATTGCCGGTGGATTTGGTCGAGTTACCAATCCGTGATTTTGATGTGATCCTTGGGATGGATTGGTTGAGTCAGTGTCATGCTTTGGTAGACTGTCGTAGAAAACGAGTCTCATTTGCTATGCCTGATGTGCCCACTTTTATATTTGATGCGGATAGATCTATGTTCGGTTTACATGTTATTTCCGCTTTAAAGGCTAGGAAGATGCTATCTAAAGGGTGTGCGGGTTACTTGGCTTATGTGGTAGATTCCAATAAGAAGTCTCCCGAGTTAGCTCATGTTCCGGTTGTTAATGAATTTAGTGATGTGTTTTCTAGTGAGTACTCTATGCCTCCGGATCGTGAGGTAGAGTTTTGCATTGACTTAGTGCCCTGCATCGCACCTATCTCAAAAGCACCCTATAGAATGGCTCCGGCCGAGTTAAAAGAGTTGAAGGTCCAATTACAAGAATTGTTAGACCGAGGTTTTATTTGTCCTAGTGTGTCTCCGTGGGAAGCACCGGTCTTATTTGTTAGGAAGAAGGATGGTACCTTACGATTGTGTATTGACTATCGTTTGTTGAACCAAGCCACCATTAAAAATAAATATCCTCTTCCGCATATAGACGATTTGTTTGACCAACTTCAAGGTTCCGTTATCTACTCTAAGCTTGACTTGAGAAGCGGATACCATCAGTTGAAGATTAGACCGGATGATATTGCTAAGACAGCTTTCCGTACTAGATATGGTCATTATGAGTTTGTGGTGATGCCTTTCGGGTTGACTAATGCTCCAGCCGTTTTTATGGATATGATGAACCGTGTCTTCAAGCCTTATCTTGATAGCTTTGTGGTGGTATTCATAGACGATATTCTTGTTTACTCTAAGTCCCGGGAAGAGCACGAGAATCATTTGAGGATTGTCTTGTCCGTTCTTCGTGAGAAGCAGTTGTATGCCAAGTTCAGCAAGTGCGAGTTTTGGCTTGAGCAGATTTCTTTCTTGGGGCACGTTGTGTCGAGTTCGGGAATTTCTGTGGATCCTTCGAAAATTGAAGCCGTGGTTAATTGGAAGCAACCTTCGACTGTGACGGAGATTCGGAGTTTTCTTGGTTTGGCGGGATATTATCGAAGGTTTATTGAGGGGTTTTCTCGGATTGCGACTCCGTTGACTAGGTTGACTCGGAAAGACGTATCGTTCGTATGGGATTCCAAGTGTGAGGCAAGTTTTGATGAATTGAAGAAAAGGTTGACAACGGCTCCTATTCTTACCCTTCCGGATGGTTGCGAGAATTTTGTTATTTATAGTGATGCCTCGAAGGCGGGTTTGGGTTGTGTGTTGATGCAAAATGGGAAAGTGATTGCGTATGCTTCTAGGAAGTTATCACCGGCGGAACAGAATTACCCTACTCGTGATATGGAATTGGCGGCGATTGTATTTGCGTTGCATAAGTGGAAGCATTATCTTTATGGAGCGAAATTTGAGATTTTTACCGACCATAAAAGTTTGAAGTATTTGTTTACCCAAAAGGAGTTGAATAACCGGCAAAGGAGATGGTTAGAGTTTTTGAAGGATTTTGATTATGTGATTTCTTATCATCCGGGGAAGGCAAATGTTGTAGCGGATGCGATTAGCCGAAAGGCGTATGTGACAGCTTTGAGTACCAAAGAGTTGAGGAGTGAAGTGATAGTTGCGAATGTGCGAGCCGTTCCTACATTGTATGGAGAGTTGAAGGAAGCTCAACAAAATGATCCGGAGTTGAAGAAAATTTTTGATCAAGTGCAAGAGGGAAAAGCCGGGGATTTTGCGTTGAATAGAGATGGGATTTTAACCTTTCAAGGGAGAATTTGCGTTCCTTCGTTACCGGAAATCAAGAGGCGTGTACTTGAGGATGGCCATAAGTCCAAGTTTGCAATTCACCCGGGTAGTACGAAAATGTATCAAGACTTGAAGCGTGGATATTGGTGGAATGGAATGAAAAGGGAAATAGCGGATTATGTTTCTAAGTGTTTGACTTGTCAACAAATTAAGGCCGAGCATCAGAGACCGGCGGGACTACTTCAACCATTGGATATTCCGGAGTGAAAATGGGAAGGGATCTCGATGGATTTTGTTTCGGGTTTACCTCTTACCGCGAAGAAGATGGATGCTATTTGGGTTATTGTGGATAGATTGACAAAGTCGGCTCATTTTCTTCCTAAGTGTCAACTAAGTTTTCTTTAGAGAAGTTAGCCCAGTTGTATATGAAGGAAATTGTGAGACTTCACGGGGTTCCGGTTAGTATTGTTTCCGACAGAGATCCGAGGTTTACATCTAGATTTTGGAGAGCATTGCAGGAAGCCTTGGGTTCTAAATTGTGTTTCAGTACGGCATTTCATCCTCAAACCGACGGTCAGTCCGAGAGAACTATTCAGATACTTGAGGATATGTTACGAGCTTGTGTGATGGATTTCCAATTATCTTGGGAGGATCATCTACCGCTAGTTGAGTTTGCTTACAACAACAGTTATCAGTCTAGTATCGAGATGGCTCCGTATGAGGCGTTGTATGGTAGAAAGTGTCGATCTCCGATGTGTTGGGACGAGGTAGGTGAAGCGAGACTTTGGGGCCCGAATTTGGTTCGAGATTCTACGGAGAAGATCAAGGTGATTCGGGATAGATTGAAGACGGCTCAGAGTAGACAGAAAAGCTACGCCGACAATAGAAGACGGGATTTATCTTTTCGGGTTGGTGACTTTGTGTTCTTGAAGGTTTCTCCGAGGACGGGAATTAAAAGGTTTGGTAATAAGGGTAAGTTGGCTCCGAGGTTTGTAGGTCCGTTTGAGATTCTAGATAAGATAGGGGAATTGGCTTACCGGTTGGCGTTGCCTCCGTCTTTTTCTTTGCTTCATGATGTGTTTCACGTTTCTATGCTAAGGAAGTATTGTCATGACCCCTCCCATATTTTGAGTTCTCCCCCCGACGATGTCCAGGCGGACATGTCTTATGTGGAAGAACCGTTAAGAGTCTTAGAATTCCAAGTTAAGGAGTTGAGAACTAAGAGTATCCCGATAGTAAAAGTCCTTTGGAAGAATCATACCGTCGAGGAAGCAACGTGGGAGCTAGAGTCGGAGATGAGGGCGAAATACCCTTGGTTGTTTGAGAATTCAAGTAAGTCTTTTAAAATTCGGGTCGAATTTTCTTTAAGGGGAGTGAGTGTGACGACCCCAACCCTAGACACTAAATTTAAATATTTTATTATATGCTTTTAATGATTATGATAGCTTTATGTGTTCAATTATGTCTTTAGATTCTTAATTTAAGATAAATTGGGTGAGAAGTAAATTTAGAATCTTTTGAGAAATTATTGGGTATTAAATAAAGAAACTTGGGGAAATAATAAAAATGAAAATATGATAAATAGTACAAGGAGGTTAAATGAGTAGGATGAATTATGTGGTTAAGGGTTAATTTAAATTTAAAAGATGAAAGCCTTAGTTTTAAATAATTGTAGGAGGGGGGCCAAATTGTCTTGCTCTTCCTAGGCTTGACAAGTGTCCTCTCCCTCACCTCCTCTTACTCCCTTCTCCCTTCTCCTTCATTCATTCTACTTCCTCCTAGTAAGACCTTGAGAGAACTCCATGGAAGCTCTCAACTCATCTTCTTGAAGCCAAGCCATTTCTCCACCAAATTCAAGTCTAGGAGCATCATTGAAGTGGGATCATCTAGGAGAATCCATCAAATTAGAAAGATCACCCTTCCATTATAAAACCCTAAGGTGAGTTGTTATGATTCCCTTCTTCTACTTGTTCATGAGCTCTTTAAATGTTGTTCTTGTCCTTATGATGTTGATTTCATGCTTTGGAAACCTTAATGGAAGTTGGATGATTGGAAAATGACATTTGTTGAAGTTAGGGTTCAATGAAGATAATAAAAAAGGTTTGAAATGGGTGGAATTTGTAGTGATAAATGATCTAGGGTTTCTTGGTTTTGAGTTTACATGTTTTGTATGAGACTTGGTAAGGTTAAGGTATCCTTTGGTGTTCTTGAAATAAGCATGGTTAGAAGGAATGGAAACCTAGGCATAAATGGGTTAAAAATCTGAGAATGGGCTGGAGGAGGGCTTGGGCGGTCGCCCATGGGGTCTTGAGCGGCCGCCCATCACTCCAGAAACTCTATCTTCCTTTGAAAATCCACTTGGGCGGTCGCCCAAGTGGTGAGGGCGGTCGCCCATAGTGGCAGAAACCCTTATCCTCCTTGAAAACCCACTTGGGCGGTCGCCCAAGTGGTAAGGGCGGTCGCCCATGACCCTGAACCAACTTTTTTAATTTAAACTAGAATTGTTTAGCGAGTTTGTTTGACCTCTTATAAATCATGACTCCCACTTGGTAATTGAACTTGAACCTTCATTGAGGTCTTGTATCTTTGAATATGGAATTTGTAGGGTAGGTTAATGATCCCTCATTTCCTTACTTGATGTTATATATATTGTTGTTGATGTTGCTTAGTGTATTCATAAATTGTTGCACTTTGATATTTATTGGGCATGAGTATATATTACCATGTGGCTATTGTTTATCCCTTTTGTGGATTTATTTCAAGTAACTACTATGTGCTTGATAAGTTGTTAATCACCGATATTGGGGTATAACGTAATACGATCAATTATGGAAGTGTGACCTAATGTGATCGGATTATGTTATACTGTGACCGTCCCCTCCCCGTGGCCAGGTTGGGGTTATAGCATCTGTATTGAGCCAAAAGCCTTACAGAGTTGCTACTATCTTATATGGTTCCCTGAAAAATGGGTCTTATAAGATGTGAGTATTGCTTAAGCAACTCACTTAAGATTGGAGTATTATTATACCCAATGTTGTACGACTATTGTTCAGACGGGAAAAGGTAAACCAAAGGTAACGTAAGGTGTTTACAGTTTTCTTTCCAACGTGTTATGTGTTGCATCTATTTGGCATATTGTTGCATCCATAATAGTTTGCTGAGATTTATTCTCACCCCTCTCCCTTTAATATTTTAGATCCCGAGACAGGCGGACCGGCCAAGTAAGGACGGAAAGGAGTTGGAAGTGAGCTTTTGGGTTTTGTCGGGGTATGTTTAGGTTGGCGTATAAAGTGTATTTTGGAATATTTCCTTATGGGGTTTGTAATTATAAACTTTCATTTCTACGTCATAACCATAATCTTTTGTAACTAAACAGTTGTTCGTTTTCAAAGTTGGTCAACTCCTCCTCCAATGTAGAGTGGAGTCGAGTTCTTTTGAAATGTTATGTTATTAATGTTTATATTTGAAAGTCAAAGTGAAGTTTTAAAAGTTTAGTGTTTTTGGGTTAGTTTGAGGACGCTCCAACTCGGGACACGTGTAGGTTCCGGGTCGGGGTCCTGACATACACTGCTGCTTCGAGTGATAGTGAGGATGATGAAGTATTTGCTAACATCTCTGCGTTTGAATCTTCCTCTGTCTGTTTTAATGCTTATACTGCAGATACAAATGAAGAAGAATTTTCTGAAGTTGATCTGGAGACGGATGTGGATACAGATGTGTACACATCCGAACTCACATCCGAGCAGACCTTTAACCGTTTCTCTGTAAAAGGAGATTCTGATGATGAAGATAGGGACATTCCCTATGAGAAACTCTTTGCAACATATAAGGAACTACATGCTGATTGAATGAAGCGTATGGACAAAATTGAGATACTTGCTAAGGTAAATAAAGTTCTTTCTGATAAATTGATTACCTGTGAAGATGAGAAAACCAAACTTTCAAAAGAAAATGATGATCAAAAGAATATCATTACCAAACTTGAAGTCCTTGTGACCAAGAGAGAAGTTGAGCTTGAAAAATTCAAAAATGAGTGTGAAAAAGCTGAAAGTACTTTTACCAAGTTGAACAAAAGTAAAATGAAACTTGATGAGGCTATTTCTATGGGTCAACTCAATAAAACTGGTCTGGGCTTTGAAAAAGGAAATTTTGTAAAGGAGGGAAGTGAGGCTTCTACTTCAAAAAGTGTGGAAAAATCAATTTTGAAAGAAAAACCATTTTTGAGTGAGAAAAGGCCAAGGATGAGGCACTACATCTGTCATTATTGCTTTGCTCCTGGGCACATTAGACCCTTCTGTTACAAATTAAAGGTTGATAAGAAATCTGGTTTTCATCAGTCTCAGATGTGTGAAAAGATGTATACACATCCAGACACACATCCAGGTAAACTGAGACCTCTGCACCACAAAAAGAAAGCTGAAAAATAGTGGGTGGCCAAATCAAGTGCTACCTGCAATATTGTTTACTCTTCCCTCAAGAGTAGTGTCTCTGGTTCTTGGTATTTTGATAGTGGGTGCTCTAGGCACATGACTAGGAACCACGCTTAGACTATGAGTCAATCTGTGGGGGGAAAGTAAATTTTGGTGGTGGTGCTCAAGGCAAAATTGTTGGGAAAGGAACCTTAGCTATTGAAGGTCTCCCAAAACTTCAAAATATCATGTGGAAGGTCTTAGGACTAATCTCATTAGTATAAGTCAGTTATGAGAAGATGACTTATATGTGAAGTTTGATAAGAAGACATGTGAGGTGTTTGATGAGTCTAACACATATGTCCTCACTGGTCTAAGATCATCTCACAATTGTTACAAGTTTTGTGACAATTTGTCGTGTTTAAACTTTTTTGATATTGTATTTGATGATACACTTGATTTTAACCTCAAAACTGGCAAGGATGATGTTTCAGGTTATCAACTGAAGTGGAAATCTGCTGATATAGGTGCTGGAGATACGAAAAGCACTGTAAAAAAAAAAACAAGCAGATGTGAGTCCAGATGTGCAGAAGGATGTATCTGCAGATGTGAACACAACTGTTCCCACATTTGAACAGACATCCACTCAAAGGACTAGGTCTGAAGTCAATTTTTCAGATTCAGAGGGAGAAGTTATTTCTGGAAAAAACCATGTTGGGTCTGTTGATAGATCAGATGACATTTTGTCCAGAATTCAGAAAAATCACCCCACTTCTCAAGTGGTTGGTGAAATGCATGATCAAAGGCAAACCAAAAGGAATGAGAAGGTAAATCACAGTTATTTGGATGCTTTATGGAGTCATACATCCTTATACTCCAAGGTATGTTACTGCTTTGTGTCTAACATAGTGGGATACATTGACTTAGACTGGGCATACAATTTTGATGATAAAAACATCTGTGTTCGATGTTTCTACCTTGGTAACATCCTTAATTCCTGGTATAGAAGGAGAAAAAGTTATGTCTCCTTGTTCATAGCTGAGGCTAAATATGTTGCCCTTGCAAGTTTTTGCACACAACTGCTTTGGATTAATCAAATGCTGAAAGACTATGGATTGAATAGCAAAATTTTGACTGATTTTTGTGATAACAAAAGTGCCTTAAACATATCTAAAAATCCTGTCCAACATTCTAGAACAAAACACATTGATATTAGACATCATTTCATTAGGAATCTTGTAGAGCAAAAAACTGTGTGTCTGAAATTTGTTGGGACTGAAAATCAATTGGCTGATATATTTACAAAGGCATTAGATTTGAAGAGATTGTCCTCCTTGAGAAAGTCTCTTGGCTTGTGTGATATCTAAGGTTGTGAGCACAAATGTGTCTCACATCCTCTAACACATCTGTATATTAGATTAACTGAAAAAAAAATCATGCATTAGCACGAAATATCTCAGTGTGGTCACTTGTGAGTTTTCATCTTTGACATTGTTCTGATCACTTAATTGTGAGCACTTCCTGTTCTTGTTATTTTTTGATGACTTGATATAATCTTACTAGATATCTCACAGTGGGTGCTTTAATTTTTTTTTGTGAAAAGCAGCTACTTCACCCTTAGTATGAAGACATACCATTGTGATCAAGTAATTCTCATAAGAAATCTTGAAATCAAACTTGACAAGATCATTGGGAAAAGGGCTATCTTTGGGATCAAAGAAAAGTGAAAGCTACTCACAATGCAATTATCCACAATAAAAAATGGGTGGGTGCATCCTAGAGGCTATGCAGATTGGATTATTGCTCATTGACTTTTTGTGATCTAAATGTGTCCCCAATTGTGACTCACATCTTATGCCACATTCATAAGCTGAGATTTGTTTCTTCACCTGTGTGTTTGCATCATGCTAGGCATACTACATTCTTTAAGTCATATACGAGCTTTGTAAATATGCTAGTTAATTTATTTTCATTCTTAACTTACTCTTTGATTTAACATGTTTTTGTTTTCCAATATCTCTCATGAAAAAGAAAGGTGTGTATCAATCCTTATTTGAAAAGGAAGGACAATTTTAAAAAGGATTCAGTTGAAAAAGATATGGCTGATGTGATTTTTGTTTTCATAAAAAGTTGGCAAAATTTTGATTTATTTTAATCCCTATTCTTTCTGTGATTCGCTGTGTGTGTGGAAATTTCAAAGGTTTTATAGCCGTTGTGGACTCCTTCTGTATTTACTGCTATCCTGAGTCTTGTTTGAGGAAGAAATCCCTATTTGAGTAGGAAAGGGGGAGTTGTGAGTATTTATGTGGCACAAGCCTTGTCACATCGCCTTAAACCCTCTTTAATCCTTGCACCCTGTTCTCGTAATTTCTCTCTCTCTCACACACACCATATTTTTCTCTTTCTTTGTCTGTCTAATCAATCTGCAGAATCAATGAAGCTGAAGTTGTGGATGTGCGTCAGGATGTGGCCACATCTTGTCACACATCTGCAGATTCTTTTGATGCAAACGTGGAAGCATTTAATGCAGAAATTGTTGCAGTTGCTGCTCTCAATGCTCAACTGATTGCCTCCCAGACACAAGCCAAGAACCTTAAAGGTTTTGAAGGTGGAACTCCAAAAATGGGAGACTACACTTTCTAGTCAAAAAGGGGGAGAAGAAGAAAAGGATGAGAATGATGCTAATGTTGTCTTTGCTGCTGCCTCTGATGTTTCAGTTGGGATGCTTAAACTCAGGGGGAGTTTTACTGTTTGATCTTACTTGTGAATGAAACATCAACAAGTTTGCTTTTAATATTTGTTAGTTTGCTTTTAATATTCGTTTTAGTTATTTGTTAGTTTTAGTCTTAATTTGTAATCCCTAAATACATTTGCTGAATGGCTGCTTTAGTTAATATTTGTTGAACTGCAATTTTTAGTACTAACTTGGTCTATGCAGTTTTGTGTGGATGTGTTGACACATCTACACACACATCCATTCAGGGGGAGTTTTTGAATCTGAAAATGTTGGTCATAGTAATCAAATCATAAATCTTTAGTTTTAACCAGAAAGTCCAAAATAGGGGGAGATTGAAAGCGTGTGCTTTTTAGGGAACAAAATGTTTCTTTAATTTCGAATCAATATCAAAAAGGTAAGTTGATTTTGGGACTTTCATGAAAAGATTTATATTGTCTTATTGTGAAAAGGATTTTAGTTTAGAAAATAATTTGTTTCCTATTTCGAATCAAAGAGGTATTTTTGGTAAGTTGATTTTATGCTTTCATGAAAAGATTTATTATTGTCCTACTTTGACTAGGACTTTGTAAATAAAGTAAATATCTTTTTATTCATGTACATAGTTTTATATTAGGACTAACCTACTAACATTTTATTTCTTTGTGAGTGTGTTTATGTTTCCTTATAGGTTTTAAGATCTCACAAAGAAAGATGTTGATTGCGTGAAGACCTTCTCCATGGTGCATATAAATACAAGGCATTCAGCACAAGAGAAGCTACGGAAATTCTGAGAGAAAAATACATATTCTTCACAGTTTTCAATATAGTTGTTTTAGGTTGTGAGTGAAGGTTGTGCCTCACATCCGTAACTCACATCTAGTTTTTCATAGAGTTCTTTGTTTTACTTCTGACTAGAATAGGTCCTACTTGAGAAATGAGAAGTGTTCTTGTCGTAGAAGGTGATTAGAACTCATTTAGTATTTTAGTATTTTAGTTTTCACTTATTCGTATTTTTGTAAGCAACAAAAGATTTAATAGTGAAAAGTTTTTGGACGTAAGCCTAGTTTGTTGATCTCAAGATCAGTAAGCGTATATAACTATTGTGTTATTTATTTATTCTGCTGCGTTAATAGTGGATGTGTGGACAATTGTGTATCACATCTGTACTCACATCCGTGAACTGTTGAGTTGTTTTAAGCTTCCTAGCTACACGAAACTTTCAAACCTCAGACTTTAAGATGATATCAGAGCAGGTCCTTACACGTGCAGGTTCAATGGCCCACAATGTTACTCCGCGCCACCCAATTAATAAGTTCACGCTGTAAGCATTTAGCAAAGCTCGAATACATATGTAAGGGTGAGTGTTATGGGATAATATCTCAACACAGTAAAGAGTAATCCTACTAATAAAAAGGTACTCGTACAATTTTATTTTGAGATATACTCCCTTCGTCCCACGATAATATGCAAAAAGATCCCTTTTAAACGTTCCACAATAATCTGCACTTTCACGAAATGAAAATAATTTTATTACTTTTTTATTCACCCTATCCCACCCAATTAATATTAAACCCACCCATTTAACTTAATTAACCTAACCCTCCCATTTAATCAACCAAACCTACCAGCCAAATTAATGCTTTTTGGAAAAACAAAACTCACCACTCTCTCTCTCATCTCTCTAAACATTTTTAAGGTTCATTTCATTTCAAGAGAACTCCTTATTGTTTTCTCTGTCTCTCTTAGCGCCGTTTATAGATCGATGTCCCTAAACCCCGGATCGAGTCCTTCCAGTTCTTTAAAGGCTGATTGTATTTGCTTTAGGAGGGAAATGTAATTGAAAATGGTTAGTTGAATACAGTTTGTGGAGGAAATTTTAAATTTTTGGATGTAAAAAGTTTTACATTATGATGTAAAAATTTGTACTCAGCAGAATTATTATTTATAAGATCACTGATTTGTACTCAGTAATTATAGTAATATTTGGAGGGAAAGGGAGGAGAGAGAAAGGATTATTTTTTGATGAAAAAGCAATCCTTTCTCTATTTTTCTTAATTATTCTTCATAACCCTTTTGTTTATATTAAAAAAGGACATTATTTTAATTCTTGTGCCCTGCAAAAAAGTACATATTTTTCTGGGACAGAGGAAGCAGGAGTAATGGATATACCTAAAACCAGATAAACTTAGGTTGGAATAAGAATAAAAAGATTATCCTTTTGTTAGATGTCTTCATTAGACAACACCAAATTGGGGGAGATTCGATTCCGATTCACAAAAGGAGGGAAAATTTCGAAACAAGAAAATCAGTTTTCCCACCAAAATCAAACCGCCATTTTCACACATCTCAAACTTCAAAACTAAAGGCATTAAATATTGCGTCGTAGCTACGATTTTACCCCCTAATTTTCCTCTCTATTTTTCAATTAATTTCACTCATCCCGCTTTCAAATCGTACTCAGGTTCACTCTCTTTCTCCCCACCATCGATCTATGCTTTTGTGCTTCTATTATGTGTAGATCTGATTTATCTATTCGATTGGTGTTTAATCTATTGTGTTTGGAACTTTTTTTCGTTTAATTTTGTTATTGCACATGAATTACTGTTTGATTACGTCTAAATTTTCCATTCTGTTTTTTTTTTTTTTTGATAAGTTTTTTTTTCGGGAGTCAAATGTACACAGATCAGAGTTGTTCTTAGTTAATTTTCTTGGTTTGTGAATATTTCTAGGAAATTTTAATGATTTTAATGGGAAATTTGATAATTCTTTATGGGTTTTTATGAACAGGCGTGAAAATGGCAGGAAAGGGAGGCAAAGGGCTTTTGGCTGCAAAGACTACTGCGGCAGCAGCAGCAGCTGCTGCTAACAAGGATAAGGATAAGGATAAGAAGAGGCCAGTTTCCAGGTCTTCTCGTGCTGGTCTCCAGGTAATATATACTCCCTCCGCCCAAAAATTATCTTCCCACTTTTTTTGTCTTTACTAAGAATGAACTTTAATCAATAATTTTTGATTGATTTAATTATCCTAATGAAAATCTTAAACCTGTTATTGATAATATTGTTGATGGTGTGTCAATAACAAGTTTTAGATTTTCATTTGTATTATTAAATCAACCTAGAATTATTGCTCAAATTTCCATCTTAGTAAAGACAAAAAAATTGGAAAGATCATTTTGGGACGGAGGGAGTATATTCCTTGGCTCCTTCAGGGTATGAGTGATTAGTGAACTTGCTTTGACTTTTGTTGTTAATGTTGTGCTATTGTCTATTGACTTTATACATGATTGGTGAACCAAAATAAAAATTTAACAATAGTGGGAGGTTTTGTTTATTTGAATGATGTTGAAATCTTTTTTTTTAGGTGTATTTATGTAACAATGCTAGTTGTTCCATGATCAATGTGTTAACTATTTGTTTCTCTTTTAATATTGCAGTATGATTTTTTAGTTGAGCCCCTCTCTAATAGACTAATGTTTAGATGGATTGGTAACTTAACATGGTATTAAAGTTCATGGTTTGGCTAGGAATTGAGTTCAGATTTTCCTCCTTGCATTTATCCTAGAAATATTATATAGGGTACGTATTGACCCTGTATCAAGTGCACCCTTGAAATGAAGTCACATACTTACTTGAGGGGAGTGTTAATGGTGAAGTATGATCTTCATTGTTGAGCCTCTCTCTAATATCTCAAGCTTTTGATTAGTTATTAACTAAACAATATCATGTACCTTTTAAATTGGGTTCACTAAGTAATAGTGGCAGAGCTAGGATTTGAGAGAAACGGATGTAAATTACATGGTGAAATATAAATTTGACAAAAATAGGGGGCAAAAATTGTTAGTGAAAGTGCAATTTTTTCCCAACAGAAACTGGTCTCAAAAGTGATTTATTGGTAGAATATCACACCTTCTAAATTTATTAGGGGAAACAGTGCAATTTAAAAATTAAATGGGGCAGCTACCCCCCTTCTCATGCATGTGGCTCCACCATTGCTGATTTACAAAGAACCATCTAGCTGTCAGAGTACCATGTTGTCTAACAGGTGGTGTTCCATAAACTATTAAGATCATTAAACACCTCCGGTAGAATTTGTGGTTGACGCTATGGTTACTCGGTATTTGAACCGTCTTTTCAAGCACCCTTAACAAGATCAAAGAAATCTTGTTCAAACAATCTTGTTTACAGTTCCCCATATTTACTTTTTATGAAGTGTAATTGACAAGCTGTCTTGAAGAAATTATAGTGTTCACTTTCAAGTACAACAATGGTAAACCTCTTGCTTCAAATCAATGTTTTGGTCCTTCCGGATGAAAGCACTTCTATCTGAAAAGTATCGTGTTTAAAAATCCTCAGAAAGTTAATGGATCTGGGTTTCACTTAATAGGTTTGGCGTTAGGTCTAACTCCTGGTTGGTGAGCTCCAACTTATTTTATAAAAAGGTACTCTGCCATAACCAGCATGACTCTTTATGACAAGTTATAAAAGCCTTTTGAGATTTGTAAATAGTTTGCAGTATTTGAGGCAATTTCAGTCTTTGTTTTCTGTTTCCTGAAGTATGTACTACGATTGTTCGAGTAATATTCTTGAAAGGGCACAACTAGAATTGGTTGGGAATAATATAAGTGAAAAAGTGGGTTGATATTATCAGTAAATACAAGGAGAATAATTTATGAAACAAATCCCATGAATATTATTGATCACTATGAAGATTATTTATACAAGTAATAGCTTGAAGAGAAAGAATACTTCTAGGACTAGGACTCTAGAATTCAATACAGAGAAGGAATGAGGAATAAGGAAACAATTTACAAAAGGAAGACTAGAGGAATTAGGAAACTAATTGGAGAGATTAGGAAACTCCTTCTTTCTCTCTTACATGCCCCCGCAAGATGGACGACCGAGAGGCAAGTCCAATCTTGGTCATGATATACTGAAATCGAGCCCGAGGTAGAGGTTTTGTCAATGCATCTGCCAACTGATCATTACTTGAAATAAAAGTAACGTATAAGGAATTATTTTGGACTTTCTCTCGAACAAAATGATAGTCAAGCCCAAGATGTTTCATGCGAGAATGAAACCTTGGATTCGCAGCCACATATGTCGCACCCAAATTATCACAATAGATGACTGGAGAATTGTTTGAACCAGAGTTGAGCTCAAGGAGAAGATTTTGTACCCAAATGACTTCAGCTGTGGTAGCAGCAACGGCTCTATACTCGGCTTCGGTAGATGAGCGAGCCAAGGTCCTTTGCTTACGAGAACTCCATGAAAGGGCATTTTTTTCCTAGATAGACAATATACTCTGTAGTTGAGACGTAGGTATCCATGTCTCCTGCCCAATCAGCGTCAGTAAATGCATGCAGAGATAGAGGCGAGTCTTTGTAAATAAGCAACCCATTTGAAATTGTACCCACAAGATATCAAAGAACACGTTTCAAGGCAGCCCAATGGTCAGACGTGGGTTTGTGCATAAACTGAGACAGTCTGTTGACTGCAAATGAGATATCCATCCTTGTCAGGGAGAGATATTGTAGACTACCCACAAGAGCTCGATATTCTGAGGGATCTAAGAGTGGTGTGCCTTTAGAAACCGAGAGAGAAGGGTGCGGTGCCATAGGTGTTAGGACTGGATTCGATTCCTTGAGGATGAGGAAGCACTTCAACCCCAAGAAAATAAGACAATGAGCCAAGATCCTTCAAGGAAAATCTCTTAGAAAACATGGTGATGAATGAATTTAAACTCTCCACATAAACAAGGAGATAAATAATGCCATTGCCATGATGAAGTGTGAACAAGGATGAGTCGGAAACACAATTTTTGTACCCAAGAGAAAGTAAGTAAAGACGAAGCTCATTATACCAAGCTCGTGGGACCTGCTTAAGACCATAAATAGCCTTCCGTAGTTTGTAAACATAGGAGGGTAAGTTGGAATCAATGAAGCCAGGGGGTTGTGCCATGTAAACATCCTCATGCAATGTGCCTTGAAGAAAGGCATTGTTTATGTCAACTTGACGTAGAGGCCACCCGCGAACAGTAGCAAGAGTAAGAATAGTACGAACTGTGGCCGGTTTGACAACCGGACTGAATGTCTCTGAGTAGTCAATGCCCGGGCGTTGGTGGAAGCCCTTGGCAACAAGACGAGCCTTGTGACGATTAATTGTTCCATCCGGATTGATCTTGGTGCAAAAAATCCATCTACACCCAACTAGATTTTGAGAGGACGAGGAAGGGACCAGTTCCCAAGTGTTGTTGTGGATAAGGGCATCAAATTCCTTTTGCATGGTGGAACGCCACACAGGACTCTTAAGTGCTTGGGTTATGGTTATGGGTTCGGCTGAAGGGTCATTTAAGGAGGCATGAAGATTGAGTTTGTGTATAGGTTTATGGATATTGTTTTGAGAGCGGGTAACTGGTTTTGTGGGTGGAGGAGGTGGCGGTGGGGGGTGTTGAGACTCGGCTGAGGAAGGGGAAGATGTTGGTTCAGTGGGGGAGTGGTTTATAGCAGGGGACGACTCGTCCCTGTTGGGGGGGACGAGAGAATCTGAACTGGGAGAAGAGGAGACGGGTTGGTGATGGGTTGGGGACGAGGGAGGGTTTGGACGGGTTGGTGATGGGTTGGGGACGAGGGAGGGTTTGTAGGAGGCGTAGGGAGATGTGGGCTGGAGTTGGCTGGAGGAAGTGAAGGAGGGTGGGCGGTGGTTGTGGGAATGATTGGTAGGCGGATGGTGCACCATTCATCAAGTAGGGTAGAGGGAATGGTAGGGGCGGGGGAAGAGGCAAAAGGAATGGTGTGTTCAACAAAGTTAACATGGCGGGATGTATAGATTTTGTGATTGGTGGTGTCTAGGCAAAAGTAGGCGCTTTGTGTGGGAGAGTATCCAATGAAAACACATGGTTTAGAGCGAGGGTCAAGTTTGTGGGTGGTGTAGGGGCGAAGCCATGGGTAACACAGACATCCAAAGGCACGGAGTTTGAGATAGTTGGGATGTTGTTTGTGTAAGATGGAGTATGTGGAGTCTTGGTTCAAGGTAGGGGTTGGCATCTCGGTTAATGAGGTAACAAGCGGTGCGAGGCGAGAGGCCAATATTTTAGAGGCATGGAGGAGTGAGTGAGGAGGGATAGGCCGATTTCGACTATGTGGCGATGGCGACGTTCAGAATAACCATTGTGTTCGGGTGTATGTGGGGGAGGAGTAAGATGTTGAATGCCAAAGGAGGCAAGAAGTGATCGAAGGCCAAGATACTCACCACCATTATCACTATATATGGTTTTTATTGGCGAGCAAAGTATTTTTCAACAAGAGGTTTGAAGTGAGAGAAGACCGACAATGCATCATTTTTGTGTTTAAGGGGGTAAAACCATATATACTTGGAGAAGTGATCAACAAAAATAATATAATACTTGTAACCATCAAAAGAAGACACGGGAGATGTCCAAACATCACTATATAGAATATCAAGAGGACCAAAGGAACGAATAGTGTTTTCATAAAAAGGTAATTTGTGACTTTTATTACAAGCACATGAATTGCAATGAAAGTCCCGAACAGTTGGGATATCTAAACTAAAGCTATTACTAAGAAGGCGTAAAACTGAGTAAGAGGGATGTCTTAGGCGGTGATGCCAATTTGAAGCTGATGAGACAGATGCAGAGTGAACAATGAGCGAAAAGGAAAGCCATTCATGTGACGCGAGCTAGGTTGACCTTGGAGTAGGATTTTCCCATTGAGATTGTCCTTCACAAAAAAGGAGGAAGATGATGGAAGCATTATTATCTTGACAAAATTTGAAAATTGAGATAATATTGCGAGACAGAGAAGGAACATGAAGGACATGATTTAATTTAAAGGAAGAAAAAGGAGTAAGGAGAGAGGTAGAACCAGTATTTGCGATTGAGAGACTCGAGCCATTGCCTATGAAAAGTTCTTCGGTGCCATTGTATGGAGAGTGAAGGGATAGGTTGGAGAGGTTGTTGGTGGCGTGATGTGTCGCACCACTATCAAGGAGCCAGGAGGAATGTTGTTGAGGGTGTGGGGCGGTGGCAACATAAAGGGCTGGAGGGTTGTTAGGGCGAAAAGTGGTGGTTGGCCGATTGTATTGGAATTGGTTGGGGAGCGAAAGTTGTTGTTGGGGTTGTTGGGCCGAGGAGGGGGGGTAGGCATAGTGACGTTGGGAAATTGGGAACGGAAGGATGGGCATTGGGAGAGGAAGTGGCCGGTTTGACGGCACCATCGACATGTGCCTTTATAGGGTTGTTTGTTGGGATTGAAGTTTGATGGTTGGGAATTGGGGTTGGGTTGGCGGATGAAGGCATTGAGGTTGGAGCGGTTGTTGTTGTTGTTGTTGGGTTGGCGAGAGGAGTAGTTAACTGAGGCAGGAAAGGGGTTGGGGTTGGTTTTGGCCTTATGCTTGAGGGATAATTCTCTATTGATGAGTTTTTCATGTAACTCATCAAAAGTGATGGGGTTTTCTCGGTTTTGGACGGCATGGATGACGGTATCAAAGTCTGGGTCATTGAGTTGGTCGAGGATTCTATCTACTAGGTCGTCGGGATCAATGGGTCTGCCAAGGGAAGCAAGTTGGTCGGAACAAGATTTCATGTCTCTCATATATTCGGTGATGGTGCGGTTATCTTTGGTAATGTTTTTGAGGTGATCCTTAAGTTGTTTAAAGTGACTTTTTGAGGGATTGGCATAAGTTTTGTAAGGGTTTTCCAAGCATCCAAGGTTGTAGTGCATAAGGATATAAGGGGAACCAAGTCGGAGGATAGCGTACCTGCCAAAGCACCAAGAATCAGTTTGTCCTGACGAAACCATGTTTGGTAGGCTGGGTTAGGAGAGGAGACGGTGGTGGAGGGGGTGGCAGGGGTATCTTCGGTGGCAGGGATGGCTTTGGTGGTGGTTGTTAGGTTTTCGGGTGGGGTGGGATGACTTCCATCAATGAATTTGTAGAGGTCATAGCCAATGAGGGTGGCTTCAATTTGGGTTTTCCAAACAATATAGTTTGTGGGGGTTAGTTTTAGGACATGAATTAGAGAAACAACGATGAGGGGAACGTTGGGTTCGGCGGGGTTGGGAATGGTGGAAACGTTCGTCATAGTGGTAGTATGACCGGAACAGAGAAAGGAAGAAAAAAAACTAAGGGACACGGTTTGGCTCTGATACCATATCAGTAAATACAAGGAGAATAATTTATGAAACAAATCCCATGAATATTATTGATCACTATGAAGATTATTTATACAAGTAATAGCTTGAAGAGAAAGAATACTTCTAGGACTAGGACTCTAGAATCCAATACAGAGAAGGAATGAGGAATAAGGAAACTAATTGGAGAGATTAGGAAACTCCTTTCTATCTTACAGATATGAATAACCGGAAGTTCTGATGTGTGTTACAGTACACTTAGTTCAAGTGCAGGATGGTGCAAAGTTTGATACTGGACAAGAAGTAAGAAATTTAAGTAATGAATAATACGAGGGATTATTTTTATAACTCGCTCCTTAATTTGGCCGTCCTTTGGTAGATACGAACAGTTAAAGTTTTGTTTTGTGAAACCAAGTCTCTTTTAAACTCGGGCTTTTGTAAGTGCTACAGTTGTAGCTGTATTCATAATTTTAATCAGCTCTTGGTGATTGGTGACTGATTTTTCATCAGCTCGCCTTTGTTTAGTGGATTTAAGTTACCTGTAAGTATCATTAATTATGGAGAATGCATATCGGTCTTTTGTCTGCGTACGACTGTAAGTAGATTTCTCACTGTTTGGCCATTGGTTATATCAGGGGAAATTGGTCCATATTTTGATGGCATCGAAGTGTTTTTTGTTTTTGTTTTTGGAAATTGATCATTTGGTTCATACATGCAATCTAATGTTTTTAACTATGCCCTTGAAGCTTTTATGATTATGAATATCAATCATTTTAGTTTGTTCACAAATCTTTTAATCATTGACTTTCGTGGTTGACCCGATACATTTACTTTACATGATGCAATATAGTTTCCGGTTGGGAGAATCCATCGCCACCTCAAAACCAGAACTTCAGCCCATGGGCGAGTTGGTGCCACCGCAGCAGTTTACTCAGCTGCCATTCTCGAATACCTGACAGCAGAAGTTCTTGAATTGGCCGGAAACGCTAGCAAAGATCTGAAGGTGAAAAGAATCACCCCTAGACATCTTCAACTAGCCATTCGAGGTGACGAAGAACTTGATACTCTGATCAAAGGAACAATTGCAGGAGGTGGTGTTATTCCTCACATTCACAAATCCCTCATCAACAAAACCACCAAGGAGTAGTGATTTTTATTTATGCCAAGTGACCTAATCCTGGTTTTAGCTTAAGAACTCTGTGTTTAATTTAATATTGACTGTTTTTATTGACTTGGGTTTGTTTTTAATTTAGTATTTGTTTAGTAATTATTTAGGATTACTGTATATGGATTATCATGTTGAACTAGTAGCTATTGTTCTTAACTAATTTTATTAGATGGTAAATTGCTTGTGTATTTTACACTGTTCTCAAATGAGTTCAATTTTGAATTTGAAAACAAATACTCGCTACATTTCAAAATAAATGTCGCATTTATCAATATTATACAATATTACATGTAGTGTGCATTATTTTATGTCATATCATTAATGAACCCCAGTGGGATTTATTTTGAGTCTATTGTTAGGATCGATCTTTCACAATAGAATTTGCACAAAAGAAACCAAACGGTAAACACCCACACAAACAAAGAAAAAAGACACACAATATTACGTGGTTTGGTTTAAAGCTTATTCCGCCAATAAACAATATTATAATTTCTTTAATATTACAAGAATAGAGACTCTTACTCTCAATACTCTTGAATATTTTCCCTAAAGCAAAAACTTACAATTTCTCTCTCTAAATTGCAGGCTATGCTAACGCTCTCAACCTTGCAACACCACGAGTTTTAATCAAGAAACTCGCAAAGACATCGCATATCACAACATTATTACAAGAATTGAGATATTCATATCCTTCTCAACATTCTTGAATACTCTCACAATAGTGTACATCTCTCTACCTCACTCTCCCCTAAGGGGAGCCTCTCTTGGCACCACAAGGCACACTTGAACTCTTTCTACATGTGTCTATTTATAGGCACACAAACATTTCATAGTTCATGTCTTCTCTAGAAGCCAAACACCAAAAGTCTCACTAGAAAATCAATTATCACATTCATGCATTCCATTCATGAATCACGTGAGACAATGCATCTTGATTCTTTCTATAACTTGAGCCAAATTTCAACATCTAACTAATCTCAACCATTAAATTTAATACTGAAATATATAAACTGAGACGAAATTGCGAAAGCAACGGCCCTTGTCCACTAACACAACTTTGATGTGATACAAGTTACAAAGGGTGACGGCATGAAAGATTCCAAGATGGGCATCTAATGAGAAGAGTTCCAAAATTATTCTCTAATTCGTTCTTTTGTTGTTTATGCTTTATATACCTAAATTCACCCAATATCCATCTATTCAAAAAAGCTAGTGCCCTTCCCCCTCTCTTCTCTCTCTCTCTCTCTCTCTCTCTCTCTCACACACACACACACACACTTTGGACATGGAAGCAACCGGTCTTTTACAGGGAAGGAACCCATTCACCACCCAGTTGGCTCACCAAAGAGACAATCGAAAGCCGAAATACCGCTCTCTGAGCATCGTTGCGGTGTTGGCTAGGCCTACAATGAGTACAGATAATGTAGATACAAAAATATCAACCTCAAACAAGACAACCTATAATGATAACTGGTTTGATAGTTTGGCCATTAACTATCTCTCCCAAGCTGTTCAAAATACTACAGGTTTCTTCTTTTTTTTTTCTGTACTCAACTTGTCAGCTTTGGAATTGGACAGTGTAATTGATAAAATCTGAGGTTACATATCAAAACCAGTTGGCAATAATGAGAGTAGTAGTTCAGAATCTTTATTTTATATGTTAAGCAATAAAGCTTGTTTATTCCCGATATGAGATAAATGCTTCAACACGTCCCCCTCACGCGTAGCCAATCTTTGGGTTTACAACGTGGACTCTTTGGTCTGGGTGGCGCGAAGCTAGAAAATCGTGGGCCTTTGGGCTCGAATGAGAGGAGTAGCACTGTTAAGCACAAGGATCGTTTATTTTCGATATGGGATAAATGCTTCAACAGTAATCGAGCTGTCTAACAGTTTGACTAGTATAATAACATGAATTACGTCTTATCTTGAGTATGTTATAGTACCATATATTACATTTTATCAGGGTGGATATGGATAACATGTATAGTAAGGCTCCGTTTGTTTTACGTAAAATAACTTGCGGAAAATAATTTCCTGTAAAATGTTTTCTGGAAAATAAAAATGTTTTCCGAAAAATGAGATAAACATGTTTTCGGCTGTTTGATAAGGAAAATGTTTTCCGTAAAAAATTTCATGTGTTTAATGAAAATATTTTTCGATAAAAACACAATTTGAGATAATTTGAGTGGGTGGGGGGGGGGGTAGGGGTGGTGATGGTGAGTGGAGTGGGGTGGGGGGGAGGGGTGGTGGTGGTGAGTGGAGTGGGGTGGGGAGGGGAGTTGTTAAAATTAAATTTTAAATGATTAAATTTTTTTTGACCCGAGGGTGGGGGTGGGTGGGGTGGTGGTGGTGAGTGGGGGTGGGGGTGGGGTGGGGGGCAGTGGGTGGTGGTGGTGAGTGGGGTGGGGGTAGACGTGTCCATTTTATAAACCGGATCGACCAACCGGGCGGTTTTCTACCGGTCAAAATGGGTCAAAATCGGTCAACGCCGGTTAACCGGAACCGGCTAATCGAAACCGGTAAATGGGAGGTTCGGTTAAGGTTTGTATTTTTGAAAAATCGGTCAACCGCCAGTTTATGAGTTGCTCGGCCGAGTCATATGAGTTGTTCGGCCGAGGGGTCATTTTCAGTGTGTAAATTTCCAATAACGGTCATGCTCGATCGAGTCATATGAGTTGCTTGGCCGAGCAGAACGCCAGAACCCATTCCAATGGCTACTTTTTCAAACTAGCCGTTATGTTCGTCAGAACTTTAACAAGGGACCGACAAAAATTAAAAAAAAAAGGTTTTTTTGCCTAATTTACTAACTATAAATATCACCTCCCTCCTCCCATTTTATTTTCACATTATTTCTCTCTACTCTTTCTCTTCTACTCTCAAATATTCACATATACTCTCACTCTCATCCAATTTTCAGTTAAATATTGTCCCATTTTCAGTTAGTTTTTCTTACGAAATTAGTGTTTTTCTTCATTTTCATCCATCACCCCCACCACCACCACCACTACTACTACCCACCACCACCCACCACCACCACCACCACCACCACCACTACTACTACTATCCCCACCACCACTACCACCACCACTACTACCATTACTACTACTACCACCACTACTATCACTACTACTACCACCACCAGGTCCACCACCACCACCACTACTACCACTACCACTACTACCCCTACCACCACTATTACCACTACCACTACTAGTCTACTACCACTACCACCACTACTACTACTACCATTACTACTACTAGTCTACTACAACTACCACCACTACTACTACTACCACTATCACTACCACCACTACCGATACTACCACTACTACCACTACTTCTACTACTACCACCATCACCAGGTCCACCACTACCACCACTACCACCACTACTACCACTACCACTACTATCCCTACCACCACTACTACCACTATCACTACTAGTCTACTACCACTACCACCACCACTACTACTACCACTACTACTACTAGTCTACTACAACTACCACCACTACTACTACCACCACCACCACTACTACCACTACTACACCTTTTTTTTATTTACTTTTCTTTCTTTAAAAATTCTTAATTTTTTTTTTATAACTTTTTGTAAAAAATTTCAGGACAAAAAAACATCTCAAATATGTTTCTTTATCCAAAAAAAATTGAAAAAAAAAGAAGTTAATATACTATATACAAGTTAACGAAAACTGTTAAAAAGATAATTGTTTTCTTATCTTTAAAAATACTTAACTTTTTTTATATAAAATTTTTAAAAAAATTTCAGGACTAAACAACATCTCAATTAGTTATCTTTATCCAAAAAAAAATTAAAAAAAAAAACAAAGTTAATATACTATATACAAAGTTAACGAAAACTGTTAAAAATTTAACTGTTAGAAGGTTGAAAAATGATATGCTCGACCGAGCACTACTATAGACTCGACCGAGCATATGAGAACAAAAAGTTGGCATTTTTTGAAGGGTATGCTCGACCGAGCAGTATATATGGCTCGGCCGAGCAACCCTCAACCCCTAAACCCTAAAAGGTTATGCTCGACCGAGCAACCCCAAAGACTCGGCCAAGCAACCCTCAACCCCTAAACCCTAAAAGGGTATGCTCGATCGAGCAACACCAAAGACTCGGCCGAGCAGATTCAAATCGGATAAATCGGAGGTTAACCGGAAAATCGTTAAAACCGTAAACCGTCAAAACCGTAACCGATTTAGCCGGTTATTCGGTTCCGGTTGATGGTTTTCCAAGGTTCCAACCGCCGGTTAAATCGGACCGGCCACTTCTAGGTGGGGGTGGTGAGTGGGGTGGGTAACGTGGGGGTGTATGAAAAGTTAGGTGTGTGAGGGTGTTTAGATTTTTCGAAAAATGTTTTGCTTAGGAAAAATTCGTAAGTTATTTTATGGCGAAAAGGGGGGAAAACATTTTTTCCATTTTTCGGTGCTTATCAAACACCGAAAAATGGGGAAAACGTTTTCCGAAAAACATTTTACAGCAAACAAACGGAGCCTAAGTTACAGCTTACTCTCCCTCAATCCCGATTTTTTTTTCGTACGATTTGACTTTTAACTTATACTCCCTCCGTCCCACTATAGTTGACACCCAAGGAGTGGGCACGGGAACTAAGAAGAAACAATTAAATAAAGAAAATGTGTGGTAGAAAATGAAGAGAGAGAATGAGTGGGGTAAATAGTAGTGTTGGTTGAATAAATTGAGTGGTGGAAAATGAAGAGAGAGAATTAGTGGTGGGGTCCATCTAATATAAAAATATAAAAACTAGGTTATTTTTGGAAGGTGTCAAGTGAAGTGGGACGGCCCAAAATGGAAAGAAGTGTCAAGTATAGTGGGACGGAGGGAGTATATGTTCAACTTAATCAAGCTTTATTCATAATTTTATGAAAATCTAATATTCATACAATTTAAAAATTGTTATTATACTATTTCTAATAGTGTTACAATAACAATTTTTGAAATTGCATAGCGATATCTAACGTTTCATAAATTTATAGTCAATGTTCGATTGAGTTAACTATAAAAGTGAACAAACTTTTCGGAACAGAGCGAGTACATAGTAAGATGAGTTACGTACCATATCATTCAGGCTACTATACGATTAGACTACACTAACCCCAAATTACTTCGCTTAAACTCTAAGTTGACAAAATGGAAGACGACACTAACAATATACGCAGGGCTGAGGAACGAAAAGAGCGGGTATGATAGCTTGGTGGAGGCAGCTACAGATGTGTCTCGGAGCGCAAATCCGAACCAACAGAGAGAACTGGTTATTCAAGCTCTTGAGAAAGCTTTCCCAAAGCCTATCCTTTCTCTGGCAAGTCTTCCATCAGTTATCTTCTTTGTTATCATCTCCAGAACTAGTGTACCTTATTATAGCATATGTTCCTCTTGGTGTCGCTGTTAGTTAATATTCTATGGTTGCCTTTTGTTGTTATTATTCATCGGTATTCCGTTTCAATGACATTTTATATATACTTGACGACTGAGATGTATTGGACCGACGCATTTGGTATAATCACACGTGAGAATCTCGCCCTCAGTTTTTACCGACACTCTAATTTTCTACCATAGCGATGCCTGATCAGAATCTCATCATGCACACTTCATAACATGGTTTGAGTCCAGGTTCTCAGAAGTTGTTCAAGTTGATATTTTAAACAAAATGATTCATTTACCAGTACCAAATCATGAGCAGATGTCAGACAAGTGCGTCTTATTGTCCATTTTAGAAATAAAACAAACCAAGAACCTTACTTTGGGACATACTAATAATGCAGATCAGGCTGCTGATGCCACAATCTAAACTAGCAAGGGAGTATTTCGCAGTCTTCACCGTCATCTTCTTTCCATGGCTTGTTGGGCCATGTGAGGTATGTAATAAGGCCATGCAGCAACCACTTCAAATTACATTGTCCATCATCTTCTTTCCATGGCTTGTTGATGCCACAATCTAATAACATTTCCGTAGCTTACGCGCACTTCTATTTACCCAGTCGTACACAATGTGTCTGTCACATCCCAAATATGAATAACCAGTATGATTCGAGAATGATTAATATTTTTTGGATGATAGGTAAGAGAGTCCGAGTTCAGCGGAAGAAGAGAGAAAAATGTTGTCCACATAAAGAAATGCAGGTAATTTCAGAGTTCAATGGAAGCATCTTTAAGGGGCGGACGGAGGAAATATCATTATTCAAAAACTCCATGATAATCAGAAATATTTAATGTCATGTTCTAATTAACATTATTTGCGCATTCTCAGGTTTCTTGAGGAGAGTAATTGTGTAGGGATGTGCACCAACCTATGCAAGATGCCTTCACAGGCATTCATCAAGGACTCCTTTGGAATGCCAGTCAATATGGTTCCCAGTAAGTGCAGTCTAACAGCAAATGCACAATTTTGACACTCTTGAACATACTAACGAGATCAGCCATTTACGTGTTGAATTATCACATTGAATTTGTCTGTACGTACGTAATTATGGTTCTCATACGGAAAATCATGTGTTTTTGGTTTTGATTTGTAGATTTTGATGACATGAGCTGTGAGATGATATTTGGACAAGATCCTCCAGCACAAAACGATGATCCAGCATTTAAGCAACCGTGCTACAAACTATGTAACTATTTCAAACCGTCTTTTTCCTATCTAATATTTACTTACAGAGGTTAACAGTAAACTTGGGACGGGAATGAACACGATAACAAACATGAATCAAGAACAACATATTTGGGTAACTGAAGATAATTCTCATGTTTCTCCGTCTTAATCTATGCAGGCACCGCAAAACAAAAGCACACAACAAAATGCATCAGCTAGGTTTGGAGGACAAGGCCTTCCCACGGAACATTAAACTCCAGAATTACCATTTTCATTTTTTCCTTTCCAATGATCTGTTAATTTTATTCCTAATGTTTTGGCCAAAGAAAATTTGATATACATCTCTCTGTTTGATAAGAAAATATTTTCCGCTACAAATGTGATGAAAGATATGTCTTACTAGATCTCATGAGTTTGATCGGTGAACGATAGTCTGAGTTGGGTGAAAAAGACGTTGATAGGGATGACGGCACATGGGACAAAAATTATATCGGGACATCCACTTGAAGATACAATCGTAATGGTAGACATGAGAGCACGGCAAATATGACCCTAAGCCTCGTAACTCCTCCAAACATATGCTACAACAATCTTCTTCTTCTTCTTCTTCTTCTTCCGCAACCATATTACAAGAAGAAGCATCCAATAATTTCAAAGGTTGGAGATTAGCTTCCTTCCTGTTGGGTGTGACTCTCAATTGGTAGACAAAGGAGGATGGCGGGCTATTCTGATCCGAGGCGGGCGCCCCACATGGAGAGAGGCGGGCGCATGAGTGGCAGTTTCTGGTGGCCTTGTCGATGGCCTTGAGGCGGCCGCATGGCCTTGGTGAGGCGAGCGCCTCGCGGCGAAGGAGTGGCGTGATTTTGGAAAAACCCAGGCGGGCGCCTGGTTTTCTTGAGGCGTGCGCCTCGCGGCGTCAACTGCTGAGTGCGTGGGCTGGGCTTGATCGGTCCTTGGCTGCTGTTTGGTTTTGCCCTAGTCATATAAATAAGTCTTTTTGTCTTTGTTCCTCGGCAGCCTTGAGAGAGAGATTGAGAGAGAAACAAGTTTGTTTATTCACTATTGTATTGTGAGAGATTGTGAGATTGTGTGAAAGGTTTTCACCTTGATTCTCCTTGTACTCTTCTTGATTATAGTGGATTGATTCTCCGTCGCCCGTGGACGTAGCCAAGTTGGTGAACCACGTAAATCTCTTGTGTTCATTGTTTTTTCAATTTTGTTTCGTATTTTTATTGTTCTTGCTATTATTGTTATTTTGTGCTTGCATCTTTATCAACCTAGCAATTGTGGTTGGGACCAAAATCCTAACAATTGGTATCAGAGCTCTGGTTTGTGGATCTTGTATTGCTTATTGGTAACGATGTCTGGGAAGTACGAGATTGAGAAGTTTAATCGCAAGATTAACTTTGGACTATGGCAAGTAAAGATGCGAGCAATCTTGGTGGGTAAAAATTGCGTCAAGGCTTTGCTTGGGAAGGCGAAGAAACCGGCAAACTTGACGGATGCACAGTTTGACGACATGGACGAGAAGGCTTTATCTCTCTTACAATTGAGCCTCAAAGATGAGGTACTGAGAGAGGTTGTGGAAGAGAAGACTGCGGCAGGGCTTTGGCTTAAGCTTGAGCAATTGTACATGACTAAGAGTGTTAGTAACAGGTTGCTTCTATTGAAGAAACTCGAGGAGTGCAAACTCAAATCGGGCGAGTCCTTGGAGAAACACCTTGATGAGTTTGATGGCTTGGTCATGGACTTGAAGAATGTCGATGTCGAGATTGATGATGAGCAATTGGCGGTAAAATTGCTTTGTTCTCTACCTTCGGAATACATGCACTTTCGCGAGACAGCTTTTGTATGGCAAGGAAGAGATTGCTTTAGAAGAGATCAAGACCGCTTTATTAAGCCGTGAGGTTATTGAGACGCACTTGACTTCCCAAGTGCTGAATCTCAAGGTGAGGGTTTAATTGCTAAAAGCGGTAAGAGGAACGGGAAGGGGTCAAGTTCAAGGTTTAAAGATGTGGTATGTCATGGTTGCAAGGAGAAGGGACACATTCGGAGAAATTGTCCTAACCGAGGAGGTAAAAGGAATGATGATACAACCACTAAGGCCAAGGGTGAAGTTGGGGTGGTGCTTGAAAACACCGGTGATGACGATGGCTTGTGATGCACTTCTTGCTTGTGATCCGGTACCGAAGTTCGTGATAGTTGGATTTTGGATTCGGGTTGTTCTTATCATATTAGTCCCAATCGGGCATGGTTTTGTTCATATAAAGGTCTTGGTGGAGTAGTTTTGTTGGGGAATAATACCGCATGCAAGGTTGTTGGTATTGGGGCTATTAAGGTTAAGATGTTTGATGGAGTAGTGCGGAAATTGCGTAATGTCGTATGTTCCTGAACTGAAGAAGAACCTGATTTCTCTAGGCACCTTGGATAGTCTTGGGTATAGTTTATCCATTGCAAATGGCGAATTATCGGCTATTAAAGGTGACTTGGTGGCCTTGAAGGGAAAGAAGGTGGGGACGTTGTATAAGCTTCTTGGGTCTACGGTTGTTGGTGATGTGTGCTGCAACGGGTCAACGATTGAGGCGGAGGTTACTCAACCATAGGACATGACATTGGGTCACATTGGCTTGAAGGGATTGACAGAACTATCTGGAGTGAGTGGGTTTCGGTTATGGAATCCTATTGCATCTAAGTTCCTGATTGGTAGAGATGTTGCTCTACGTCTCCATGAGAAGAATTGTTCTGCAGAACGGGTATACAAACAGGTGGAGTTAGTTGGAGATAACTCAAAAGGGGTGGAACGTGACTTGGATGCTGTTGATTTGTCTGATATAGTGACTCGTGATGATCCGGTTCGGAAGGAGGAGACCAACAAGCAGTGGAGACTACCGGTGATTTTGGTAGGGAAGAAGGAATGATAGTACTTATTCGATATGACTTTGAGAAGATGGTTGCTTATGTCTTGTCCATTGCGAAATCTGTTTATGTGCATGAAGGCGTTTTCTACAAGGAAGTTATGTCGTGTTTTGTTTACGCAAGGTTGTTGGTTACTATGGAAGATCGGACATGGGAATTTGATAGACCTCCACCAAAGAAGGGATTAGTCGGCCCTTGAAGTGGGTCTACAAATTCAAAGGAGACTCTGATGGAGTAATTTCACCGGTAGTAATGCACACATGTATTTACGCCTTGTTGGGCATTGTGGCAATGCGAGATCTATTGCTTGAGGTGGAGAGCTACATGCGCCGGCCTGAAGGGTTTGTTGTCGAGGGTAAGGATCATGTTTGCCTGTTAGAGAGGTCCGTGTTTGATTTGGAGAAGTCAACTCGACAGTGGTATAAAAGGTTCGACACTTTTATTGTTTCCCTTGGTTTTGCTAGGAGTAAATTGGATGTTGGTGGTTACTTGATGGGTTGTAGTGTTGGCACATTGATTTATCTTGTTCATGTCGATGGTATTCTTGTGGCTGCGATAGATATCAATGGTGCCTACCGGGTGAAATGGTTATATTCTTTAGATTGTCCCAAGTCTAAAGATGATGTGTCACGGGTTCCGTATCCAAATGCTTGTGTGTGCATTGTGTATGGCAAGAACAGTGATGGTTGCATTGGGTATGTTATGACTATAACGGAGGCGGTCATGTTGACAAAGCCGGGTTCGAAGGTTCCTATTGCTAAGTTCAAGAAGTTCTTGGACTTAGTGGGTGTTACTAGTCATTGATGCCCTTCGGGGCGTGGCGACGGAGAAAGAGATGTTCTCTTGGATATAGCTTGTTTCGGGATTGATCGTCAAGGTGGAGAATTGTTGGGTGTGACTCTCAATTGGTAGACAAAGGAGGATGGCGGGCTATTCTGATCCGAGGCGGGCGCCCCACATGGAGAGAGGCGGGCGCATGAGTGGCAGTTTCTGGTGGCCTTGTCGATGGCCTTGAGGCGGCCGCATGGCCTTGGTGAGGCGAGCGCCTCGGCAGCCGAAGGAGTGGCGTGATTTTGGAAAAACCCAGGCGGGCGCCTGGTTTTCTTGAGGCGTGCGCCTCGCGGCGTCAACTGCTGAGTGCGTGGGCTGGGCTTGATCGGTCCTTGGCTGCTGTTTGGTTTTGCCCTAGTCATATAAATAAGTCTTTTTGTCTTTGTTCCTCGGCAGCCTTGAGAGAGAGATTGAGAGAGAAACAAGTTTGTTTATTCACTATTGTATTGTGAGAGATTGTGAGATTGTGTGAAAGGTTTTCACCTTGATTCTCCTTGTACTCTTCTTGATTATAGTGGATTGATTCTCCGTCGCCCGTGGACGTAGCCAAGTTGGTGAACCACGTAAATCTCTTGTGTTCATTGTTTTTCAATTTTGTTTCGTATTTTTATTGTTCTTGCTATTATTGTTATTTTGTGCTTGCATCTTTATCAACCTAGCAATTGTGGTTGGGACCAAAATCCTAACACTTCCGGATAATAACATGGTCAATATACAATGACCTGCTAAGAAGATCAACTTCAGCGCGATACTTGGTCCCAAGCACGTCCTCACCCTCTAGTTGCATGGTAGCAATACAAATTTCAATGCATAAACGATGTCCGGGATGAACTGCAAAACGTGATATATCCCTAAACACCGCCTTTTTGCACGTTTCCGGGATTCCTAAACCAATAATAAGAACAGCCAAACCAACGGGAATATTTCTAACATTATTGGTATTATGAGTATTGCAAGTGGATTCAAAATGAAAAGGTGTCGCCCATGGCCCGTTTGCCTGCTTAACAAAGATCCCACTTCGCAATCTATACATGAAGTTTAAGGTAACGCGAAGCTTTGTCCGAGTCGTGGTTGGAGCCCTCCTCCTCCTTCTTCTTCCTCTCCTGATGCACACTTGTGCACGCATACAACAAACACACCCACTGGATAATGAAAGACACCGAAGTTGAACCGTTGATTCAATGAATACCCGGTAAATCTTTTGAGAGAGAAAACCACTTCTCAATTTATTTATCAAAACTTCTTCAAAATGCCTCATTACAATTGCATTATAAGGCTATTTATACTTAACTTGGAACTGTTGGGATTGGAGTCCTAAACTACAAGGAAGAAAAGGGGCCTAAGTCGGAAGAGTTTGGTGAAGATCAAGTAGGAAAATCCCGGAGGAAGCTTCTGTTGAGGAGGGCGGCCGCACTCGTGGTGGAGGGCGACCGCGCTGGAGTTCTTTCGTGGGTGAACAAGTCTCGGCCAAGGAGGGCGGCCGCGCTGGCCTTGAGGGCGGCCGCGCTAAGCCCGAATTTACAGCTGCAGTTTTATTTTGTTTCCTATTTCGATGAGATCTCTTCTTAAACTGAGTTAAGGCTTCCTTGTATAACTATATAAGCATAATTTCGGCCTAGAACATATTGTAGTTGTGTAGCAACATATTAGAAGGAGTCTAATAACATATTGGCTTGGCAATTGCCCCCGGACGTAGTTCATGTGTTGAACGAACCGGGTAAACAACTCTTTTGTTCTTGTGTGTGTGATTCTTTCTTTCTTGTGCTTGTGGGTGTGTTGATTTATTGTCTTGATTGCAACGGGGGTACCACCAAATTCACAACAACTGGTATCAGAGCATTGGTTCGGAGGATTCAAAGTTTCATTAGTTGATTTTTTGAATCGCGTTCTTGGGGATTTTGGTGAAGCAGTCAGATGAAGAACTCAATCGAGAAATTCAACGGTGTGAATTTCACGTTTTGGAGGACAAGGATTGAAGACTACCTTTATTGTAAGGATCTTCATGGACCCTTGAAGGAGAAGCCCGAAGGCATGTCACAAGGGGATTGGGAGACGTTGGATCGGAAGGCGTTAGGAGCGGTAAGGAGTGCCCTAACCGACGACGTTGCACGGAACGCTATGGAGGCCAAGACAACGGTGGAGTTGCTACAAACGCTGTCAGACATGTATGAGAAGCCGTCAAATATCAATAAGGTGCACTTGATAAAGAGGTTTGCGAATGCGAAGATGTCAGAGGGGCAGACAGCGGCAAGTCATATCGGCAATTTCAAAGGTATGGTGGACCAATTGAAAAGTGTTGATATTACTTTCTCCGATGAAGTGCTAGCTTGTTTTCTACTAAAGTCATTGCCTGATAGTTGGGAGGTTACTGTCACAACGATTAGTACGTCGAAAACAGCATTGGTGTATACGGAGGTTAGAGATCTCATCCTTCAAGAGGAGTTGCGAAGGAAAGAGAAAAGGGGAGAATCTTCCGTAGATGGGACTGCACTTAGGGTGGAGAGAAAAAGGGGAGGACCGAAAAAGGGGAAAAAGGTCAAGTGCTACAATTGTGGTGGATTGGGGCATATCAGTTATGACTGTCCGGGAAAAGATGGTGGTGCACACGTGGTGGATGACGGTGGAGATGTATTAATACTAGGAGAGGAGAATTCGGGTGAAGATTGGGTGTTGGATTCAGGAGCTTCTTGTCATGCTAGTGGGGATGCAGAATCAATGAAGCGGTACAAAACTGGAGACTTTGGGGTTGTCTATCTTGGTGACGGTCAGCCATTGAAGGTCAAAGGTAAGGGGGATGTAATGATGAAGACACCTAACGGGGCTGTTTTACAACTACACAACGTGATGCATGTTCCGGATTTGAGGAGAAGGGTGATTTCTATGGGACAACTTGACAGTGAAGGGTATGGTGTTTCTTTCATTGGTGGGTCTTGGGAAGTCACAAAAGGGGCTAAGGTGTTGGCTCGTGGGGTTAAGGGGAATATGTTGTACTCTACCTACAATGTCGATGTTCGTTTCGGTGGGAGCAAGAGGCTAAAGAACCGGCCTGTTGGTGTAAAAAGGGGAGACATCAAGAAACGGTATGTTGGGGGGGACACAAAGTTGATCAACGTGGTGTGGAAGTCCAAGTGCCCTAACAGAGAGCGGTTTCAGACCAAAGATGCAAGAAACAAGGTGTGTCCAAGTTTCAAGGGGAAGCATTGCGAGGAAGGTGGGTCTGGAGGGAGAAGGCGAAGTTAGACTTGCGGGGAGAAATCAAGGTAGAAGCTGATTTGGGGAGGCAAGAATCATCTAACACGGAGAGGTTGAAACGTCGCTTGGTTTCAACTCGCCTTAGTACTTGAGGAAAGGAGAGGTAGTGTCAAGCCAATATGGAGGGGGAAATGTGTTCGAAGGTCTTTACTCCGTGGTGGGAGTTGATGGGTGATTTTATGTTTGTTAGTTTAGTCTCCGGTGGGAGATTGTTGGGATTGGAGTCCTAAACTACAAGGAAGAAAAGGGGCCTAAGTCGAAAGAGTTTGGTGAAGATCAAGCAGGAAAATCCCGGAGGAAGCTTCTGTTGAGGAGGCGGCCGCGCTCGTGGTGGAGGGCGACCGCGCTGGAGTTCCTTCGTGGGTGAACAAGTCTCGGCCAAGGAGGGTGGCCGCGCTGGCCTTGAGGGCGGCCGCACTAAGCCCGAATTTACAGCTGCAATTTTATTTTGTTTCCTATTTCGATGAGATATCTTCTTAAACTGAGTTAGGGCTTCCTTGTATAACTATATAAGCATAATTTCGACCTAGAACATATTGTAGTTGTGTAGCAACATATTAGAAGGAGTCTAATAACATATTGGCTTGGCAATTGCCCCCGGACGTAGTTCATGTGTTGAACGAACCGGGTAAACAACTCTTGTGTTCTTGTGTGTGTGATTCTTTCTTTCTTGTGCTTGTGGGTGTGTTGATTTCTTGTCTTGATTGCAACGGGGGTACCACCAAATTCACAACAGGAACATCCCTCCAAGTCTAGGAATACTAAACTACTAAGTAGATAAACTATGAATTAATTATTTGATGATAAGATTGACCAGAAATATGAAAGATCTCCAGAAGATAATTCAGATTATTATTGCATCATTCTCCCTTGGTTGAGAAGAACTCGTCCTCGAGTTCTCGTTTTCGCTTCTTGAATCTCGGTAATCGGGCCGTCCACCATTTCCATATCACAGCAAAGATGAAATCTACTAGTTCACTGACAGGAGCATCTGCACCAATTTTATCCATAGCAAATTCAACTTTCTCGAGAGTGAAATTCATCATTAATAAGGATGCCTTTTTTTCAGCATGAATATCAACAGAATCATCAGGCTCCTCTTTTAAATCAATAACTTCTGGAAAATTGGCTAGACTGCTTGTATCCTTCTCATCTCCAAATAAACAATCCAGGGAATCAGAAGATTCTGAATTTGATCTACGTAGAGCCTCCATGTTATTGCCTCCAATAACACCGATGGGCTCTCCAAGTTCTTCGTCGTAGATTGGATATTCATCATAGATTGGAGGTATGTTCCAATCTACCTCTTTTACATGAGAAAAGTAAGAAAAAGAAAAGATATGTTCGAAATTCATCGAAGTACCTTCGATAAATTGCCCATTTTCACAGGTCCGATCAATAACTTGCTCATTGTTGGGGTTGGTCCTCGGTCTTCCGTCCAAATGCAACATATTATTGCACCGAGGAAACACAGCAAGATCTACGGCTCTGATACCAACTGATGCACACTCGTGCACGCATACAACAAACACACCCACTGGATAATGAAAGACACCGAAGTTGAACCGTTGATTCAATGAATACCCGGTAAAACTTTTGAGAGAGAAAACAACTTCTCAATTTTTTTATCAAAACTTCTGCCAAAAACTGCCTCATTACAATGCATTATAAGGCTATTTATACTTAACTTGGAACATCCCTCCAAGTCTAGAAATACTAAACTACTAAGTAGATAAACTATGAATTAATTATTTGATGATAGGATTGACCAGAAATATGAAAGATCTCCAGAAGATAATTCAGATTATTATTGCATCATCTCCTCTCTCTGGCCAACAACAAGACTTTATATATGTACCCATCAGTTGCTTTATATTGATGAGTTCTCCGTTTTAATATTTTCGAAGGGGAAGAAAAAGAAGATACGGTGTTGCAAAACCTCCTTCTCCTTCTGATTTCAGGGTTAAGAAGAATCCGCCTGCGTTTAGGGTTACGAAGAAGAGCAAACTTTTCTTGTTCAAGCTTACGAACAAAAGCCTTGAGCTTAATACTGTGAAGGTCAATCTTCGGCTTGTCCTCTGGTATAATATTTTGCGACACGTTTCTGATAATTTCTAGTTGAGACTCCCTCAAACTCATAATTGCTCCTAGACGACAGACCTCTGAATATTGATTCACACAAACTTATGGATGAATTGTGAGACGTACAAAAGGGATAAATTTGTAGTAAAATATTAATTGATCACATATGAGCTAATAAAAACATAATAAAAAAACTACGCACCCGAATTCGTCATCTCGTTGAATTATGCGGAAGCGTTAATTTGATCAAGAACTACAATAGCTACCGCGATGGCTAATTAGATCTTATTTTTCTACTCTTCTCTTCTACTACCGAGAATGATGGATAACAATGAAATAGCCCTCTGTTGTGCAACACAGCGGAAGTAATTGACAAAACAACACAAAAACAATTGAGAATCGAAAGAGAGAGAGAGAGAGATTGTATTTGGAGTTATGAACTTTTTCTTTCGTATTCGAGCCATCACATCCAACACCAACATATATAGAGAGGGGAAAAGGAAATTAACATTCTTTTCATTCAAGAAAATAAATAATCATGTTCGAAAAGGATTTTGATATCCTTATTTCATGACGTACTCAAA
Organism: Adenophora triphylla var. japonica; assembly: GCA_022495995.1. Classification (NCBI taxonomy): domain Eukaryota; kingdom Viridiplantae; phylum Streptophyta; class Magnoliopsida; order Asterales; family Campanulaceae; genus Adenophora; species Adenophora triphylla. The sequence continues at coordinate 469,421 of JAFEMH010000336.1, forward strand.
TCAAGATAAAGCCTGTAATTAAATACAACCAATGTCATGCAACAAAGTACACACATGTGTTGGACTTTTGGTAGGCTTCTCAAGAACTTAACAGAAAACTTAACAGAAAAAGTAATGGAGATTGGAAAACTATGAGACAAGTCGAGTCTTGTATTAAATACAATTTCCGTAAGAAGTTATTGCCCCGCACAGGTGCTTACGGTTTCAATGGAAATCTTCTAGTAAGATAAAACGACTTTTAAGTATATGATAGGAGCACTCCAAATCAAATACTCTAACGAACAACACTATGTTTGAAACTTTGGACTTTGAAGGATTTTGATGCAACAATATGCCAATGATTTGGGTATGTTTTTCTATTTTACTAGAGGGTAGAAAGGCTCAATTGACTGTATGTATGTATTGAAATTCGGAGGGGAAGTATATAAAGAGAGTTAAGGGGTTTGTGTCTTTTCCCTTGAAAAGGCACAACTTTCTGTTTGAATTGGCACCTGTTCAGGATCTGCTCGGCCGAGTCAAGGGACTCGCTCGGCCGAGCACCAAGCTGCACGGCCGAGTCAATAGACTCGCACGGCCGTGTTGATCAAACTGCTCGGCCGAGCAGACATGTGCCTCGCCCGAGCAAGCTTGTCCAGAGACTTTGGCCAATTTCTGTGCTCTGCTCGGCCGAGTCAAGGACTCTGCTCGGCCGAGCACTTCAAACCAAATTAAACACCCTTTAACTAACTCTCGTTAAGTCACAAAACTTTGTCATTAATTTCTCATTCACCCGAAAATGGTTCTTGAGACATTAAATGAGTTATATAATCTACAATAAATGTAGATTACCATTTGTAACTAGTTTCGTTAACAAATAACGAACTTTCGTTAGAAACCTAGGTCAACGTTAAGTCAAACTTAACTTTCCGTTACCCATTTCCAACAATCCCCCACATGAATGACAATTAATGCATGAATGCAATTTCGTCCAAAGTTCCGGCGAACTATTATTACATCGGGATAGATAGCTTGTGGCCTTGAATCCTCCCTAGTGAAATATTATCGGATATACTAGCCATTTGGTAGCGAGTCGCTTTGAACCAGTGACTGTAGGATGTATACCAAGACAATAATACTCACATAATAACAGCTCTAACAATTGTTGTTCTCACGTTTTGTCCATTTCGGCCCTGGACCGTATCTTATTCATAGGCGTTTTATTTAGAGGCGGCCTATTTACCTCTCGCTTATATAGGTGATTCTCACTATAAGGAGTATCATGCACTACTCCACCCGTAGGTATAGAAATCATTAAAAGTTTTCTCAACTTATCCTTACCACTGCTGCATGTGCTAGTACTTGGATGTTCTGGGAATGAGTATTCAACATCTCCAGGTTAATAAACCGAGTTGTTGTTTCCAAGTAACTCTACTAGAACTTATAACTTGGTTGTCTCATTGAACCAAGGTCCTGGGATCTCCATTTCTCAAAGTTGAGTGTCCGCTATAAGTTCTTTTGTTGTGGGTTTTAAACCCATTTCCCTTAACAGTTTATACAGTTGATCTCGATTTATACCTTTGGTAAATGGATCCGTTAAGTTATCACATGATTTTACATAATCAATCGTGATAACACCATTCTTGATCAACTTTCTAATGGTATTGTGTCTACGACGAATATGTCTAGACTTACCATTGTACATACTATTCTGTGCCCTTCCTATTGCTGATTGACTATCACAATGTATCATAACAGCAGGCACAGGTTTACTCCAACAAGGAATATCCTCCAAGAAATTCTTAAGCCATTCTGCTTCTTCTCCAGCTTTATCCAAAGCTATAAACTCAGATTCCATCGTGGATCTGGCTATACACGTTTGTTTGGAGGATTTCCATGACACTGCTCCTCCACCTATTGTGAATACATATCCACTCGTGGATTTAGAGTCTTTCGTGTCCGATATCCAATTTGCATCACAGTATCCTTCTAATACTGCTGGATATCTCTTATAAAGTATCCCATGATTCATAGTGTACTTTAAATATCTTAGTACTCTAATTAGTGCTTTCCAATGATCAGTACTAGGATTACTTGTGAACCTACTTAGTTTGCTCACTGAATATGCAATGTCTGGACGTGTACAATTCGTTAAGTACATCAGACTGCCAATTACTCTTGCATATTCCAGTTGAGAAACTGGTTCCCCTTTGTTCTTGGCTAAATGTTGAGCCAAGTCTACCGGTGTCTTAGCCGGAGGGTCATCAAAGACATTGAATTTCCGAAGAACATTCTCTAGGTAATGGGATTGTGAAAGAACTAATCCTTCAGATGTTCTAGAGATCTTTATCCCTAATATTACATCAGCTAATCCCACGTCTTTCATGTCAAATTTCTTCTTTAACATGCCTTTGGTATTCATGATCAAATCATGACTACTTCCCATTATGAGCATATCATCTACGTAGAGACAAACTATTACAAATGATTCAGATGATCCTTTGATGTAGACACATTTGTCACATTCATTAATCTTGAATCCATTTGACAGAATAGTTCGGTCAAACTTTTCATGCCATTGCTTAGGTGCTTGTTTTAGTCCGTACAATGACTTTACAAGTTTACACACCTTCTTTTCTTTACCAGGAACAATGAACCCTTCGGGTTGTTTCATATAAATTTCTTCGTCTAACTCTCCATTTAGGAAAGCTGTCTTCACATCCATTTGGTGTATCTCAAGATTATGCACTGCTGCAATAGCTATGAGAACACGAATATATGTGATCCTTGTGACAGGGGAGTATGTATCGAAGAAATCATATCCCTCTTTCTGTCTAAACCCTTTGGCTACCAGCCGGGCTTTGTACTTATCGACAGATCCATCTGCCTTATACTTCCTTTTAAGGATCCATTTGCAACCTAATGGTTTGCAACCTGGAGGGAGATCAACTAATTCCCAAGTATTGTTGAGCATTATGGATTCTATTTCACTGTTAATAGCTTCTTTCCAGAATGAACTATCCGGACCGAATAAAGCTTCTTTAACAGTGGCTGGTTCGTTTTCTAACATGTAAGATATAAAATCAGAACCAAAAGACTTTTCCACTCTTGCCCTTTTGCTACGTCTCGGTTCTTCATCTTCTATTTGAGAAGGACCGGTTGTAGACTCATGTGTTCTCTTATTAGAACCTATATCTTTCCTGTCCTTAGTCGGAAAGATATTTTCAAAGAATACCGCATTCCTTGATTCTATAGTAGTTCGTACATGCATATCAAGAATGTCTGATTTGTGCACTATAAAACGATAGGCACTACTATTATTGGCATATCCAATAAAAACACAGTCAATGGTCTTTGGACCAATCTTGACTTGTTTCGGCTTAGGTACTTCAACCTTGGCCAAACACCCCCACACTTTAAGGTATTTAAAACATGGCCTACGATTATGCCACAATTCATAGGGCATTTTATCAATACCTTTCTTGGGTATTTTATTAAGAACATAATTAGAAGTGAGTATTGCTTCCCCCCACAAGTTGTCGGGTAAGCCTGAACTTATCAAAAGCGCGTTCATCATCTCCTTGAGAGTACGGTTTTTGCGTTCAGCAACTCCGTTAGATTGAGGGGTATATAGAGCCGTTGTTTGATGAATTATGCCGGATTCCCAACATAGTCCTTCAAACGGTGCTTCATATTCTCCACCTCTATCGCTTCTAATTTTCTTAATCTTCAAGTTAAGTTGATTTTCAACTTCTTTCTTATAAGTCTCAAAAGCCACTAAAGCTTCATCCTTACTTCTTAAGAGATAAACAAAACAAAATTTTGTGCAATCATCTATAAATGTAATGAAATACTTTTTACCTCCTCAAGTTTGCACAAGTTTTAAATCACATATATCGGTGTGAATTAATTCAAGAGGAGTCGTGTTTCTTTCTATTGCATTAAATGGCGACTTCGTCATTTTTGCCTCAACACAAACTTCGCACCTATTAGTTGAGTCGGATTTAGTCATTTGGATTAAATCTTGTCTCGCTAATTTCTTAATGGTGTCGAGGTTTACATGTCCTAATCTATCATGCCATAAATTAGAACTTTCCGACAAGTAAACATAAGAAACACAATTTTTATTCATCGCACCTCGGCGGATCACGTTCATTACATTAATCTTGAAAAGGCCCTCCTCGAGGTAACCCTTTCCAAGAAATAAACCATTCTTGGTTAGTACAAATTTGTCGGATTCAAATACTAGTCTAAAACCGGCCTTACTAAGCAAAGCGCCAGACACCAAATTTTTACGGATGTCTGGAACATGCAGCACATCCAACAAGGTTACTTCTTTTCCGGAAGTCATCTTCAATATCACATTTCCAATGCCTTGAACATCGGAGGTCGCAGAATTTCCCATGTAGACCTTTCTTCCGGAGATGGGAGTATAGGAGGAGAAACTTTCCTTATTACCACAAATGTGGCGGGTAGCACCGGTATCTATCCACCAAGTTTTTGGATTCTCCTCCAAGTTTGCAACGTTGGCCTCAAAGATCATTGCTGCAAAGTCTAGGTCCATGTGGTCAACATTATTCACCTCTTTCTTTGGGAGACGACAATCTTTTGCTAAGTGGCCCGGTTTGCCACAATTATAGCAAGACCCCTTGAACTTCTTAGAGCCTTTCTTCTTCCCTTTCTTAGCATTCCCGGCATTTTCGGAATGCTTTATCTTTGTGCCACTTGTGCTAGCCTCGGCGAGATTGACCTTAGCCTCCATCTTGCCCTTAGAAACCTTGGCCTCGTTGATTCTATTGTTCTCTTTAATTTGAAGACGAACAACAATGTCTTCCAAGGACATCTCCTTGCGTTTATGCTTGAGATAGTTCTTGAAATCCTTCCACGAAGGCGGCAACTTTTCAATGATAGAGGCCACCTTAAATGGATCATTCATGATCATCCCCTCGGCATCAAGCCCATATAGAATGATTTGGAATTCATCTACTTGAGTTGTTACCGATTTGGAATCGACCATCATGAAGTCAAGATACTTACCGACGACAAATTTCTTTGACCCGGCGTCTTCGATCTTGTACTTCCTTTCCAAGGTGTTCCACAACGCCTTGGAAATCTCGACGTTACTATACACATTGTATAGTGCATCGTCAAGTCCATTTAGGATGTAATTCTTACACAAAAAATTACCGTGAGCCCAAGCCTCCTTTGCCATTTGCCTTTGGGGGTTGGGATCACCATTTTCCACCGCCGGAGGATCTTCCTTTAAGAAGCGGTGCAAGCTTAAGGTGGTCAAGTAGAAGAGCATCTTCTGTTTCCATCTCTTGAAATCCACACTAGTGAACTTCGGGGGTTTCTCACCATGACCCGGGTGATGCGGTGTAGGAGCGGGTACAACATGGTTGAACGTAGCGTCACCTTGAGAAGGAGGCGTTACATTCCATTGACTGGATGAGGAGGCGTCTTTCTCATTTGCCATCTTGAAGATCTTGAAGAAGCGTTAATAACTTCTTACGATTGTTGGACTTTTGGTAGGCTTCTCAAGAACTTAACAGAAAACTTAACAGAAAAAGTAACGAAGATTGGAAAACTATGAGACAAGTCGAGTCTTGTATTAAATACAATCTCCGTAAGAAGTTATTGCCCCACACAGGTGCTTACGGTTTCAATGGCAATCTTCTAGTAAGATAAAACGACTTTTAAGTATATGATAGGAGCACTCCAAATCAAATACTCTAACGAACAACACTATGTTTGAAACTTTGGACTTTGAAGGATTTTGATGCAACAATATGCCAATGATTTGGGTATGTTTTTCTATCTTACTAGAGGGTAGAAAGGCTCAATTGACTGTATGTATGTATTGAAATTCGGAGGGGAAGTATATAAAGAGAGTTAAGGGGTTTGTGTCTTTTCCCTTGAAAAGGCACAACTTTCTGTTTGAATTGGCACCTGTTCAGGATCTGCTCGGCCGAGTCAAGGGACTCGCTCGGCCGAGCACCCAGCCGCGTACCCGGCCGAGTCAATAGACTCGCACGACCGTGTTGATCAAACCGCTCGGCCGAGCGGACATGTGCCTCGCCCGAGCAAGCTTGTCCGCAGACTTTGGCCACTTCGTGCTCGCTCGGCCGAGTCAAGGACTCTGCTCGGCCGAGCACTTCAAACCAAATTAAACACCCTTTAACTAACTCTCGTTAAGTCACAAAACTTTGTCATTAATTTCTCTTTCACCCGGAAATGGTTCTTGAGACATTAAATGAGTTATATAATCTACAATAAATGTAGATTACCATTTGTAACTAGTTTCCTTAACAAATAACGAACTTTCGTTAGAAACCTAGGTCAACGTTAAGTCAAACTTAACTTTCCGTTACCCATTTCCAACAACATGCACATAATTAAAATTGAATTCTTACCGTGCATTGCTCTTTTTATTTATTGGACTATATTTACAGGATTTTTTTTTTCAAAATATAGCTTTTTAAAAATTTAAATACCAAAATAACATTTTCAAAAACTTAAGTACCAAACTAACACTTTCACTTGAATTCCGGAATTGGTAATTCCGGATTAATGCATTCCGGATATGATTTTTTTTTTTTTTTCAAAACTGAATTTCCCAAAATTATATTTCCGTAAATAGGGGGCGATCGCGCTTATGAATGGAGCGATCACTCCTAATGTACTCCGGCGTTACCAATTCCGGATCCTTTTTTTTTTTTTGCAAAACTTATTTAATTAGGAAATTAATATTTTCTGAGAAAAGAAGAGAGCGGTCGCGCGGCGTAGGGGGCGATCGCTCTTAATGTAATCCGGTATTGGTAATTTCGGATTCCCTTATTATTATTTTTTTTTTACAAAACTAAGCAAATTATAATTTTCTGAAAAAAAGAAGAGAACGATCGCGCGGTTTATGGGGCGATCGCTCCTAAAGGGCGTATCTTCAAATTCGGAAATGCAAATTCCGGATTGCTTTAATTTGAATTCGATGCCATTTCCGGATTCAAATTTTGAAATCCTAAACCCTCTTTTTCCGGATTCAAAGAAAGAATGATAGTTCAGTAGTGAGAGAGAGAAAGAAATAATTAAGGAGAAGGAGAGGGATAAGGAGAAGGAGAAGAAGAAGAAGAAGGTGAAAGAGTTGTGAGAGAAAGTTAAGAATGATTAGTTTTATTTCTTCTTTTTATTTGTTTTGAGTTGTTAATTTTAGCTATATAAATTTTTCTAATAATTTTTATTTGTGCATTTTTATATAATTTATTGTTAAAACTATTATGATTTATGTACTTAATTGTTGATTGTCAATGAATTAAACAATTGTAATTTAATTTTTGCCTAGTTAGAATTTTCTTAAGTTAGGTTTAAAATAAAGTGCTTGTTAAAATTACTTTGACAAACTTGTTGCAATTTTTCTATTTAATTATTAATTTTTAAGTCTTAAATTTAAAATTTGAGCTTAAATGTAGCAAAACCTTAAGTCCCATTTAAATTTAATTACTATTAAATTTTTGTGTTTCAGATGAACCAACATGAACAACAACCATTTATTGATCCTGGGTCAATCGATCCACATGTATTGACTTCTCAGGATACACATAGATTTAATTATATTTGGGGTGGACAACAGTTAACCAATTTAAGACTTAGGCGTGGTACAGAACTTCCAGCTAGAGTTGATTGGAGGATAGAAGCTAAGCTTATGAATACTGAATTTTATGGAGTGTATTTATTAGGTCATTTATAATATGATTGGCATTTGATTGAGGCTTTGATTGAGAGATGACGTCCAGAGACCCACACTTTTCACTTACGTGTAGGGGAGATGACCATCACCTTAGAGGATATTGGTATGTTGTGTGGTCTTCTTGTAGACGGAATGGCAGTGACTAGTTCAGAAACTAGTAGGAGTACGGGGGCATGGGTTGAGATTGTTGAGGAGTTATTTGGGGTTACACCCTCACCCGCAGACATCAAAAAAGGTGGAATGGTGTCTATGAGATGGGTTCTAGATCACTTCCCTCTTTTTGATCAGCTTTCCAATAATGCGTCCAAGTATATGATTGAGACATATACTCGAGCCTACATTTTCCTGTTATTGGGGTCATACATTATGCCCGACTCGTCTGATAACCTAGTGAAGTTGATGTACCTCTCACTTCTTAGGGAAATAAATAATATTGGTCAGTACAGTTGGGGTAGTGAGCGTTGGCCTTCTTGCATAGGGAGATGTGTGTAGCATCTCAGCACAATTCGAAAGGGTGTGGTGGCTTCTTGACCATTGTACAGGTATGTCAATTATATTTGATTACATTATGCTAGTGGACTTAATCTATTTTGTTCGTAATGACAATTTTTTATAGCTTTGGGCATGGGAGAGGTTGTTGTGTACACAACCTAGGAGACATACAAAAATAACACTTAATGGATTGCAACCAGTGGGTTACAGGTATATTTCAATTACTTCATTTTGTAAATGATCCGTTTTGTAATTTATCGCTTTTTTACTAATTATTTTTTATGTCAATTGTTTCATATGTAGGTGGAAGGGTCCATTGTCGTATACTTCTATGACTGCCCATAACCTGCAAGGCTATCGAGACCAATTGTCATATTTAGACAAGGATCAGGTTGTGTGGCAGCCATACAACGGTGTGACAGTTTCGAATTTCTGCCTTCAGGGCCAAGCTAAATGGAGGGCGAAGGTGCCCCTCATCTGCTTTGAGAGGGTTGAATGGCACTTTCCAGATTGCGTAATGCGACAATTTGGGATGGTTCAAGGTGTGCCTGATGATTGCGACACTAGTTTGGACCTGCATTGGATTAGTCGGCGAGGTCGGTCAGGCGTTAACTGGATGCAAGAACATGGTCCGCACATAGAAAAGTGGAATGAACGGGAGTTTAATGTCGTTGATGGAGAGTTTGGTGAAGTGGATATGAGTTACCATCACCCCTATTTGAGATGGTATAGGAGTATTACTCGATCGTTCATCCAGAATTCGTCTAATGTGGAGGGACTAGGGTTCAGGCCACGTTCATCTTTGGTTTGTACTTTAATTTGATGAGGGGGATCCTCATAAACAATATTTCATTTTTGGTTTGTACTTTAATTCGTCATGCCTTTGTTGGCATGCAAACTTGGTTTTAAGTAGGGGTGCGTCCCAAAGACATCTTTATTTTTGGTTTGTAACAAACTCGTTGTTAATTTCATCTTTGGTTTGTACTTGCTTTTAATACTGTGCATCACCGGTAGGGCAATAAACTTGAAGATTTTATATGAGTAGGAAGTACTCCCTCCATCCCAAAATGTTTGTCCTATTTGAATTTTTTGTTGAACTTTGACCACAAATTTATGAGAGATTAATCATATTCATGAAATTCTAAAAGTTGTTGTTAATAATATTATTAATGGTGAATTAATAGGAATTTTTAAAATTTCATGAACATAATTAAATTGTCATATATTTGTGGTCAAAGTTCAACAAAAAAGTCAAATGGGACAAACATTTTGGGACGGAGGGAGTACCACAAGATCGCCTCATTTTTGACTTGGGAGCAGTCGCCCCTCTTCATGGAGCGATCGCTCCTTATTTCCAGTAACTTCGCGTGAACGCGCGAATGAAACAGAGCGGTCGCCCGATTTGTCTTGATTTACCTTTAAAAATATTGTACTTCCTCCGTCCCAAAATGTTTGTCCCATTTGACTTTTTTGTTGAATTTTGATTACAAATAAGTCAAATGAGACAAATATTTTGGGACGGAGGGAGTAATAACTTTTCATACATTTTATTATTTGATTAAAAAATATTGTAATAACTTTTCATACATTTTATAATGCTTTAATTAAACTATACAACGAGAAACAGTTAGATTATTTATTAAGAATTAATAAAATAATTTCCGAAATAAATTGGCTTTTTAATACAAGCGGATTACTAAATATACGTTCAAATCCGGCACTGCCAATGCCGATCTTATCTTCACTGACAAATCTTGCACTGTCAATGCCGAATTTTTCTTAACTTACAAATTCGGGACTGCTAATGCCGATTTTATCAAATCTGAATTCCCCTTTAAAAGGAAGAAGTAGCTTCATTACAACCTGCCACATACAAAACTCAAATATGGATCGTAGACTCCCCCGCCATTCCAATCTCCGACCTCATTCTTTCGGCCAAACATCTGCCCCTCAATCTAATCTTTCTCAATATTTTGTTTTGTTGATCTATTAGGTAGTTGTTTGGGCCGTCTCACGCTCAAAAAAACTACTTAACATTACACTTTCCAATGTTTCTAAGGTCTTCCCTAAGGATTGTTAAGTTAATTTGTTGGACATGTAATATTTGGATTTCTGTCGGATTTAATATGTACCGGAATTTATGTAATATTTTCCTATGTGATCGGGCTGTGGTCACTAAATATTTTGTTTGATTAATGTAATAGTTGTTGAACTTGTATTTTCTATCTTATGTGATCGGGATGTGATCACTAATTCGAACTATTTGTTTTAATGTTATTTCTATCCTATGTGATTGGGATGTGATCACTAATTTGAACTATTTGTTTTAATGTTATTTCAGTTTTTTATAAATTATTTGCTACAATATGATACATTTATAATGCGAGACGAAGGAACAGTACTTCAACTTAGTCAAGAACGTATAGTAAAAAACGTACGCCTTGTTTTTCTATGGGGTGCGATTGTAACGACCCTAACCCTAGGCACTAATTTAACATCATATTGTGTGCTTCTAATATTATTGTTAATATTATGTGTTCATTCTTATATCTTTGATTTCTTATATTAGGATGAGATAATTGAGAAAAATTAAATAAAGTCCATGGGGAAAGTATAATAATTTATAATAAATAAAATGTGAGTAGTTAGGCTTTAGTTTGTGTAGGGGAGATAAATAAAATGTTGAAAGCTTTTAAAAATGTGGTATGGGGGACCATACCTTTCTCTTTATTTTTCCCTCACCTCCCCTTAATATCCGCCCCCCCTTCCCCTTTACCAATTATATACTCCATCTCCCTCCTTCTCCTCCTTGACTTTCTCTCTCAATCCATGGAACCTCCATTTATGAAGCTTCACCTCCCAAGACTCCTACCAAGTTCAATCCTTCACCATTTTTAGATCCGAGAGTACTTTTGTAATCGGGAGACCAAGAGGAGTTCATCAAGCTAAGAAAGTCCTAAATCCATCTCCTATTATAAAGTGAGTTATTATGACCCTTCTCTTCTTTAAATGTTCATGAGAGATTTATTGTTGTTATTGTTGTAAAAATGCTTATTGGATGCTTTGGAAACTTTCTTGAAATGGAGGAATTGATTTAGGTCATAAGGAAATGTGGTTGTTCTTAGAAGTGTTAAAGAATGAAAGAAATGGGTGGAATTAGTTTAGAATGTTTTGGAATCCTCTTTGAAGTTGAGAAATGGGTAAATAACATAGGATGATGTTATGGTTCATGGAAGTGAATTTGGAGTATAAGAAATGGGTGATATTAGTTTAGAAGATTTAATTTGAAATGTGTTATTAAAATGGGTTGAAAATCTTGTGGTGAATGATTTGGATTTATATTATTTTGGGGTTTAAATGATTTAGGATGAAAAATGGTAAAGTTAGAGATCCTCCTGGTATTCTTGAATATTGGGTTAGAATAAAAGAAAAGGAAAAGAAACTTGGTAGAAGAGATGAAATCTGGGGAAGTCTGATTTAGCACTTGGGCGGTCGCCCAAGAGGGCATGAGCGGCCGCCCATGCTGCCAGAACAAGAGTGCCTTAGGAAAACCTCTTGGGCGGTCGCCCAAGAGGAGTTGAGCGGTCGCCCAAGAGGGCAGCAACTTGGGTGTTCTTTAGAACCACTTGGGCGGTCGCCCAAGTGGCTTGGGCGGTCCCCCACCATGCCAGATCCTCCTTAGTCTCTTTTCTTATTGATTTACCAACAACCTAGTGGCATGACTCTTAACCATTATGAATTAGTGGAACCTAATCCAAACCAGGTATGAATTAACCCTTTTACACTTAAGTTATATTAGAACACTTAAGAGCACCTTAATTGGGTTTAAATGGAACTAAGGAAGCACTTTAAATACAACTCAGGAATTGATTCGACAATCTTGTATGGACACTTATTAAATGTGACTTCCATTTGGGTAAAGTGAACTTGGGTTCTTATAGAGATCATGTATTACTGAATAATGTCTAAGTAAGGATAATTATTGATGCTTTGTTATCATACTTGAGTACATATTCATGACTTGTATTATACTTAGTGTATTACATAAATGCTGCACTCTGATTATTGGTTGAACATGAGTATATTTTACCATGTGACTATATTGCTTATTTATGCATAGTGTGTTAAAGAAATGTTGCACTATGATATTGGTTGAGCATGAGTATATTTTACCATGTTGCTATGTTATTTATCCCCTTTGTGGATTATATTTCAAGTATCTACTATGTGCTTGATAATGTGTGAGTCAGCTGACATTGGGGGTATAACATAATACGATCAATTATGGAAGTGTGACCTAATGTGATCGGATTATGTTATATCTGTGGCCGTCCCCTCCTGTGGCCACAGGATGGGGTATAGCATCTGTATTGAGCCAAAAGCCTTACAGAGTTGCTACTATCTTATTTGGTTCCCTGAAAAACGGGTCTTATAAGATGTGAGTATTGCTTAAGCAGCTCACTGTAAGATTGGAGTATTATTATACCCAATGTTGTACGACTAATGTTCAGACGGGAAAAGGTAAACCAAGGTAATGTAAGGTGTTTACAGCTTTTCCAATGTGTTATATGCAACTTGTTATGTGTTGCATCTTATATGGCATATTCTTTGCATTCATAATAGCTTCTTTGAGATTTATTCTCACCCCTCTCCCTTTACTGTTTTTAGATTCCGAGACAGATGGACCGGCCAAGTAAGGGCGGTGAGGAGTTTGGAAGTTATATTTTGAGAATTGTCGGGGTATGATTAGGTTGGTATAGAAAGTGTACTTTGGTATAAATCATTTACGGAATTGTATTATTAAATCTTCATTTTATGTTATAATCGATGCCTTTTTGTAACTAAAATAGTTTCTTACTTTCTAAGTTAGTCAACTATTTCTCCATTGTGAAAAGGTGTAGATTTATTTTGAAATGGTTATAATAATTGAATTTATTTTCGAAAATTAAATAAAGGTTTTAAAAGTTAATTGAAATTTGGGTTAGTTTGAGGACGCTCCAGCCTGGGACACGTGTAGGTTCCGGGTCGGGGTCCTCACAGTTGGTATCAGAGCTCGGTTAGAATTCTCGGGGTAGAGTCTAGCTGAGTGAGAGTGTGTGATAACTGACGTCGAGAGTATTATGCAGGATTTTGTTCAATGACAGAAAATGATATTGACCAACCAAGGGATCAAGGAAAGGTGAGTTATGGAGAGATAGATTCCTCCACAATCATTTGAGGTATATTACCTGTCTCCGGAGTTAGGGTTCATACTATTCTAAATTTCGTTCATTTCGTTCTCATGTGGCATTATATTTCGCTTGATTTGCATAAATAGCCTAGAAGTTACCTTATGTGCTGGAGGTTCTACTCCTATGGGAGAGTACCTCGAATCATTCTTGTTTATCATGATAGTTGTGATGTGTCCATATGTGGGCATGTATTGCCGATGGATTTGGTCGAGTTACCAACCCGTGAATCATCGTTATATTAACCTGAATTATTTGAGTAGTTGTTGTGTTTGAGGAGGGTGTCGCAAGAAGCGAGTCTCCTTATCTATGTTTGATTTGCCTACATGTGTAATTGAGGCGGATAAATTATTAATTGCTATTATGTCATATATGCGTAAATGTCGAAAGTATGATCTAAAGAATGAGAATGTTATTTGGGTTAGGTGTTATATCCGAGTAAAAGACCCTCGCATAATCTCATGTACCGGTGGTAAATGAATTGGTGAACTCTTAGTTTAGAGTTGGTCTATGGCCTAATTAAGAGTGGTTTATGGTTGTATAGCTTGCGTGAATATTTATACATTAGTGTCTCGTGGCGGAGACTAGATATATGAGACTAGTATTGAAAATAATAGTCTAAGCGGGATTATATGGTTTATAAGATATCATGAGTACGGGTCCTTATAGAGCTGACATATATTTGCCTTATGTGCTATAAGTTTATTCTCTAAGGAGAGATTGATTGAATTCTTGCTACTAATTTGAATAGGAAATCAGATATTTTTGTAAGTGATATCACCCTATAAGTTGACTAAGTGGTGTTTTTCATGTGAGTTTCAAAAATGGGTTTTCATCAGGTATCATACCATGACATTGAAGCTTTGAGTTGATATAAGGTACTATTTTAGTATTCGGATTCCTAGATAGAGGACACTATTTGGGATGATAGAATTGAGGATTCATTTTGGGAAATTATTTGATAAAGAAGATAATGAGCTTAGCGAATCTCCATAAGGGTAAATTGTTACTATATTTAAAAAAGATGATACTTGGTGGTTATTTATAGATTATAGAGATCTCAAATTGGTAACTGTAAGAAATAAGTATTCGTTATCACTTGTTGATGAATTGCATGGTCGATTCTAGAAACTAGTAGGATACTCAATGGTTATTAGTTGAATTTCGGGTGTTACAATTACAGTGAATATTTGTTCTAAGGATATACTTAAGACAACATTTGTAGTTAATATGACCGTTTTGAATTGTGGATGTGTATTAGTTATGGAGGGGTAAATAGGGTAAATGTGAAGACGTATAATAGATGTAGTTATTGGTGACTTATAGGATCAACTTCAGGAATTGGTAAAATATGTATATGGTTGTTTTGAGAGATGATTATCATTAGTTGAGGAAATAAAATGAGGATAAATCTTATTGGAAGGCATGATACTTTAGGATGATTGCACCGTATAGGTTGACTTAGTTGCGTGACTCATCTGAGGGATTGGTGTGATGCTCGGAAGATATTGACGTTATACGGATTTTGAGTTGTTAATGGTTATCGAGAGGTAAGTTAGTTTACACTGTTAAGGTTTAATCGCAATTTGGGGATGATTAATCTAAGCGAGTTCCAATTATATTTCTTATTAGGAGATCATGGTAATGGATCGGAATCTTGATGTATGCAATATGTTGTTACTAAGTACAATACCAATATCAAAGGTAGGGAATAGATGACTCAAATTAAGTGAAGGTGTTGAATATTCAACTTGAAGAATTATTGAATTGAGGATGCTTTACCAAGTTTATAATCTTAATGAATGTTTTAGTGTTATTTATCGGAGATAGTAATAAGTATTACGAGATTGTGTTTTCTTATAGGGAATCTAACTAAGTAAAAATATTATGAGTGGTGGCTACACTATAAATAGAAGTCAAACAAGAATATTATGTTAGAATTGTTTTAAATGTGCCTTAAAACTTTGGATTGTATATTGAACTTCGGTATGAGCAATTGTGCCCTTCGGGGATAGTTAATTTAATAAGGTCAGTAAATCGTTTTTATGTAAATTAAAATCTGTGAGTAATTTAACTATCTACCACTGGTATGGGACGGTTGTAGATAATTAAATCACTCGAGTTATTTTTGTTAGCTTATCAATCTTTTGAAATTTCTTAAATTTGTGAGTGGTTTAGTTAATTAAAACTGGTATGGGCCGGTTTTAAATAAATAAACCATTCAGGTCTCTTTGAATCTCTTTTTATATTATCCTTTGGAATTCTGAAAGATGTTGTAATTTTTAGAAAGACTTGGTATCCTAAAGATATAAATTGTACAAAAGCAAGTAGGAAAGCAACCTAGTTCCCCTATAATGATTAGTTGTATTCAAGTTTTGATCCGAGAAATGATTTGATAAATTGTGGGGTTATTAATGTGTCGGTCGCAGTAGACTTGGTTTTGTTTTGGAGTAGGATCGGCTCCGTTGTGGGCGGCCAACCATTTAACTTGAATATTGATTTGTCACTAGGCCTGAACATAATTGAAACATTGAATTGTGATAATAGAATATTGACGTTAGAAGAATTATTAAAATATTTAGAGTTCTAGGTTGAACTTGAGAGTTTTATCACTATAGATTTTGTGATTAAGTTACATTGGAAGTAAAGAAGGGTATGTTATTTTGTTATAGAAAGTTGAATTATATTTTCTACTCGTTATATATATAGCTTGATGAGATGTTATTAATAAAGTCCTCACACATGTTAGGGGATAGTTCGATTGTATAAAACCCATAGTGTTAAATGGATTGGATAGACATCGTTCGGGAAGGTCCTTTTGGGAAGGTAGGAATGCTATTAAGGTTAACCTTGTAAAGTGCGTATAATAGTAGTTATCATTATAACATTGAGATAAAACCGTATGAGGCATAATTTGGGAAGAAATATCGATCTCTAATTTGTTGGGGTGAGTTTGGAGAAGCAAGGCCTAAGGTAAATTGGCGCCAAAGTTCGTTAATCCATTTGAAGTTTTAGAAAAGGTTGGTGATTTGACTTATAGACTGGCTTGAAAAAGCTTATAGAGTATTTGAAGTTTTAATGTGATATTGTAATGGATTTGGTGACATAAGTTGTAATACTTTTATTTATTTATATTTTCATTGAGATCGTGAAAATTCGCGTTAGTGATAATTGTATAGTATGCTTGGGTCATTAAGTGGTAATATCATATTATTAATGGAATTAGAAATTTTTTTTTTTTGGGGAAATAATCACAACATTGAAGAGACTATTTGGGAATTGAAGTTTGAGGTATACATGTAACCGAGGCGGGTTGATCAGTTAGGTAAGTGACAGTCAAATTCGGGACGAATTTTCTTTAAGGGGGAGTGAGTGTAACGACCCAAACCCTAGGCACTAATTTAACATCATATTGTGTGCTTCTAATATTATTGTTAATATTATGTGTTCATTCTTATATCTTTGATTTCTTATATTAGGATGAGATAATTGAGAAAAATTAAATAAAGTCCATGGGGAAAGTATAATAATTTATAATAAATAAAATGTGAGTAGTTAGGCTTTAGTTTGTGTAGGGGAGAGAAATAAAATGTTGAAAGCTTTTAAAAATGTGGTATGGGGGACCATACCTTTCTCTTTATTTTTCCCTCACCTCCCCTCAATATCCGCCCCCCCTTCCCCTTTACCAATTATATACTCCATCTCCCTCCTTCTCCTCCTTGACTTTCTCTCTCAATCCATGGAACCTCCATTTATGAAGCTTCACCTCTCAAGACTCCTACCAAGTTCAATCCTTCACCATTTTTAGATCCGAGAGTACTTTTGTAATCGGGAGACCAAGAGGAGTTCATCAAGCTAAGAAAGTCCTAAATCCATCTCCTATTCTAAAGTGAGTTATTATGACCCTTCTCTTTTTTAAATGTTCATGAGAGATTTATTGTTGTTATTGTTGTAAAAATGCTTATTGGATGCTTTGGAAACTTTCTTGAAATGGAGGAATTGATTTAGGTCATAAGGAAATGTGGTTGTTCTTAGAAGTGTTAAAGAATGAAAGAAATGGGTGGAATTAGTTTAGAATGTTTTGGAATCCTCTTTGAAGTTGAGAAATGGGTAAATAACATAGGATGATGTTATGGTTCATGGAAGTGAATTTGGAGTATAAGAAATGGGTGATATTAGTTTAGAAGATTTAATTTGAAATGTGTTATTAAAATGGGTTGAAAATCTTGTGGTGAATGATTTGGATTTATATTATTTTGGGGTTTAAATGATTTAGGATGAAAAATGGTAAAGTTAGAGATCCTCCTGGTATTCTTGAATATTGGGTTAGAATAAAAGAAAAGGAAATGAAACTTGGTAGAAGAGATGAAATCTGGGGAAGTCTGATTTAGCACTTGGGCGGTCGCCCAAGAGGGCATGAGCGGCCAGAACAAGAGTGCCTTAGGAAAACCTCTTGGGCGGTCGCCCAAGAGGAGTTGAGCGGTCGCCCAAGAGGGCAGCAACTTGGGTGTTCTTTAGAACCACTTGGGCGGTCGCCCAAGTGGCCTGGGCGGTCGCCCACCATGCCAGATCCTCCTTAGTCTCTTTTCTTATTGATTTACCAACAACCTAGTGGCATGACTCTTAACCATTATGAATTAGTGGAACCTAATCCAAACCAGGTATGAATTAACCCTTTTACACTTAAGTTATATTAGAACACTTAAGAGCACCTTAATTGGGTTTAAATGGAACTAAGGAAGCACTTTAAATACGACTCAGGAATTGATTCGACAATCTTGTATGGACACTTATTAAATGTGACTTCCATTTGGGTAAAGTGAACTTGGGTTCTTATAGAGATCATGTATTACTGAATAATGTCTAAGTAAGGATAATTATTGATGCTTTGTTATCATACTTGAGTACATATTCATGACTTGTATTATACTTAGTGTATTACATAAATGCTGCACTCTGATTATTGGTTGAACATGAGTATATTTTACCATGTGACTATATTGCTTATTTATGCATAGTGTGTTAAAGAAATGTTGCACTATGATGTTGGTTGAGCATGAGTATATTTTACCATGTTGCTATGTTGTTTATCCCCTTTGTGGATTATATTTCAAGTATCTACTATGTGCTTGATAATGTGTGAGTCAGCTGACATTGGGGGTATAACATAATACGATCAATTATGAAAGTGTGACCTAATGTGATCGGATTATGTTATATTCGTGGCCGCCCTCCCGTGGCCACAGGATGGGGTATAGCATCTGTATTGAGCCAAAAGCCTTACAGTAGTTGCTACTATCTTATTTGGTTCCCGAAAAACGGGTCTTATAAGATGTGAGTATTGCTTAAGCGGCTCACTTGTAAGATTGGAGTATTATTATACCCAATGTTGTACGACTAATGTTCAGACGGGAAAAGGTAAACCAAGGTAATGTAAGGTGTTTACAGCTTTTCCAATGTGTTATATGCAACTTGTTATGTGTTGCATCTTATATGGCATATTGCTTTGCATTCATAATAGCTTCTTTGAGATTTATTCTCACCCCTCTCCCTTTCTTGTTTTTAGATTCGAGACAGATGGACCGGCCAAGTAAGGGCGGTGAGGAGTTTGGAAGTTATATTTTGGGAATTGTCGGGGTATGATTAGGTTGGTATAGAAAGTGTACTTTGGTATAAATCATTTACGGAATTGTATTATTAAATCTTCATTTTATGTTATAATCGATGCCTTTTTGTAACTAAAATAGTTTCTTACTTTCTAAGTTAGTCAACTATTTCTCCATTGTGAAAAGGTGTAGATTTATTTTGAAATGGTTATAATAATTGAATTTATTTTCGAAAATTAAATAAAGGTTTTAAAAGTTAATTGAAATTTGGGTTAGTTTGAGGACGCTCCAGCCTGGAACACGTGTAGGTTCCGGGTCGGGGTCCTCACAGCGATCGCCCCTCTTTATGGCGCGGTCGCCCTCTTTTTCTAGTAACTTAGCGTGATCGCGCGCATGATACCGCGCGGTCGCTCCATTTGTATGAAATACTGAAATTGACATTGCCCAAATCAACTCCTCTAATTCTACTAAAATACCAAAACAACACTCGTTTTGACCCATTTGATCGTTTTAAGTTCCACAACTACAACTATATTTGATGACATACTCCACCAAGAGTTAAATATATTACAAGTTCAAATAAAACAACAATACTTAAAAGTTCAAAGTACTTAATTTAAGATGTAATAATAAAAATAACAATTAACTCTTACTGCCTAAGAGTTGGACATCTCCTTCGCGTGTGACCTTCTACCTTGCAAATCCCACAACGATTCTTTTTTTTGCAACTTGCCAATCCATAGAGTTTCTCAGTCGCCTTGACTTGGGTCTCCCTTGCTTCTGGTCACGTCAATGCTCCGGGTTAGGGTAAAAACTTGGGACAATATGATCTACATTCCAATAGGCCTCGTCATGGATTGGATGAAAAGAGCAACTCCACGTCTTGTAGTACGAGCCAAGGTTGTAAAAAGGATGAATATAACTCATACCATCGACATTTTGCGATTTGAAACACGCAAGCACATGCGAACAAGGGTAATGATATTGCATCCATTTGCCACAAGTGCATGTTCGATCACGCAATATCACAACTTGAATGTGTCCACCTTTGTCACCACGTACCCTGGTCGTCACACTATAAACACCCACAGACGTAGTGTTAAACCTTGTGACGTGATGAAACCCAGCCTTATTCAAGTTGTATCGGTATCTTCGATCGATTCTCTCACTGAATTATTACGTGGCATTTGGTGGTGGGATGCCATTAGGATCTCCCCCTAAAGCACTAATTGCTTTAGTGAGTCTATCTTGAAAGTATGCCACACACCTATAGAATGAGGTCTCAACAACTGCTGAAATAGGCATCCACCGGGCTCCTTTCATAACGCCATTAAAAACTCCAGACAAATTAGTAGTCTTAATGCCGTACCTATATCCACCATCGTGTGCCATTGTCCACTTTCTAGCATCCAAGAGCTCAAACCATTTAGTTGCCTCAGGGTTGATGATATTAATTTGCCTCAGATAGCATTTAAGCTTTCTATCTTAGGTGGTGCTAACAGCACGCCAAAAAAGATCTTTCAATCCAACGCCTTTGTGAGCTTTAAGAAAATTAGCTTGCAAGTGTAACATGCACCATCTGTGTATAACATTTCGTGGCCAGCTGGCAATGTCTCCAACCGTGGAAAGGATGCCATTATGCCGATCAGATATCAAGCAAACTTCACTACCCTTAACAATATGTTTGCAAAGAAGATGCAGAAACCAACACCAGTTTCGATAGTCCTCTTTTTCAATAATAGCGAATGCGAGAGGAAGTAGACTATAATTTGCGTCGACACCCATGGCAATAAGAATAACCCCTCTATATCTTCCATGCAGGAATGTGCCATCAACAGAAATAACAGGACGAAAATGAGAGAATGCTTCCACACAAGTGCCAAATGCCCAGAACACACGATCAAACATACCTAAAGCACCGGGAGGAGGAGGATCAGAATGCTCCACAATGGTTCCAGGGTTCCACTTTTGGATGGCTGCTAACAAACGTGGCAGTCTTATGTAAGATTCTTCTCAGTCTCCATATGCCTCTGCAATAGCTTTTTGTTTGCCACACCATGCCTTTCTATATGAAACTTCCTTCCCATGGGCTTTGATGGAGGAAAACTCCCTCTTGTAATAAAAACCGAGCAAGTGTACTCACTACCGGTGTAGCAGTATGCAAATGCAGGGGTCGAATCCACAGAAACTCGTTGGTAAACAAGTAAATTAAACGCAATGAATTTAGTAACCAAAGTTTATAGATTTGATTTAAAAAACTAAGAGCATAAAATAAATAATAAAAACTAACTAAACGAGAAAACAAATTATGAGCAGAGATTCGTAGATTGGATTTCACTTCACCATCATTCTATGCAGAATTTTACTTATAAAACATTAACTCAACTTCTAGGGTTCATTCACTTTAGCTAGGATCGACACGGTTAGGTGGCCGGATTACAATCCTAAATACTCTTTTTAATATTGTAGTTTCCATTACGATACCACAATATGCCAAGAATAAATTAAGCACACAAGAATTAAAGAACCTAACTTTAATCGATTTCTATTACGGCCCCGATTAAAGTTATTCAATCAATAGCAGTCTATGTATAAATCGCCCAAATTAATGGCTCAACAAATACCCAATTATTCAAAGATGAGTTCGTATCTTAACATACGTCTCGAATCCAAGAACAAGAAATTAAAATCTATTAATGAACTAGAAGGAATTAAATAGAAAGAATTAAAATACTCTATTGCATAGAAATCCGGCGAAGATCAAAACAATCTACAAATCTAAGAAATTAGCTACTCATAATTTACAAATAATAAAACCTGGATTGATGAATTCTTCTTCTTCAATTGTTCCAAGAAAAGCATAAAAATCTAACTCTAATAATATGATATATTCTAAGATATATGATATATGAGATCCTCTGCAATTGAATTAACGTGGCTGCAAATAAATAGAGAATAGGGCAACTCATATGGTCCACGCTGAGAAAAGACACTAGTGCCCTTGAGTAATACGTAAAACTGTTGCTGGAGATGGCTGAGCGCGGCCGCAATTGATTTCGGCGCGGCCGCTCTAATGGGCAGAAAGTTTGGCCGTGTAATTCTTCTCTAAGCGCGGTCACAGTGCTGTTGAACGCGGCCGCAGTAACAGGCAGCAATTTATGTGCGTGAATGTCATCACTGTAGCGCTCCCCTTTGGCCCAAATTGCAATTGCTTGGCCCAACACCTTGGCCCTAACTAGCCCAGCAGCGCTCCCCTCCTGGCCGGCCAT
Source organism: Adenophora triphylla var. japonica (assembly GCA_022495995.1). Classification (NCBI taxonomy): domain Eukaryota; kingdom Viridiplantae; phylum Streptophyta; class Magnoliopsida; order Asterales; family Campanulaceae; genus Adenophora; species Adenophora triphylla. The sequence continues at coordinate 491,733 of JAFEMH010000336.1, forward strand.
GCTCCTTCCTTCGGCCATGCACCAAGCAAGCAGTGGCCTAGTTTGTAACAATTGTTATTCGTTTCGTCCCGCTATTTTGCAGTCGCACTTTGACCACTTTAATGACTTCTTCTGCGCTTCACTCTTTGAGATTTTATTTTTCATTTTAACCCACAAATTTTTATAAATTAAATTCGTCCAAAAATTCCATATTTCCAGTTTAGTTCCTGAATTTTCCAATATTTCCCATTTAATCCTTGAACTTCGTTTATTTCACTATTGTCCTTCTCTGCTCCTCCCACTTTATTCCTTTTGCACTTTTTAGCCATAAAATACATCTATAATCAGCTCTATACCCTGTACTCATAAAATACTCACAAACCACATCAAATATACATAAAACTCGGGAATCAAACACAAAGAAAGCCTAAAAGTGCATCATTTGGATGGGTAAATACACATCCATCAGGCTTTTTTTATTTCCGCCTTCACTAGTGCAATCTTCAACTCGGGATCAGCCTTAACCAGTTCCAAAACTTCTTGCCCTATGAACTTAGCATCCATGTTTTGATGATCTTGGCTAATTTCAGTTCCCAAGCAAGAATGAGGACCCTTGTATTTGGTAACTTTCCAATACCCGGCAGTCTTCAAACTCACATTCGCATAAAAATTGCACGGAAAATCTTTCACCAAACACTCAATAGTCTACTTTTGGGTTGTGCTTCGTTTTACCTTGAAGCGCAGATTTTTCTTAATATGAAACAACTTCATTTTATGCTGCACCTCTGTCTTCTTTGAAAAGCGAATACCTTTGGCAATTTCATCATGTTCTACATTCCATTCAGCAAAGTCATATTGGTTATCATCATATATCTCTGATCCTTCTCCAATATCACGATAAAATTGATACCCGACTCTCTCATGCACATGATGTTGTGGTTCTTCGTAAGCAACCAAATGTAACGCCAAATCTTCCCTCACCCCAGCTTCACCCTCATTCTCGCTATCATCAGTAGGACTACTGCAATCATCATATTCATCGTCACGATCTTCATTTAGAAGCAACCCAATATTTTCTTCATAATCTGAATCATTATCATCATCATTATACAATTCCTCACCCTCACCCTCACCCCCTCCCTCTTCCTCTCTCTCTTCCTCTTCCTCTCCCTCTTCCTCTTCCACATATGTTTGTGTACTTGTTCCAGCATCCCTCTGACTATAGCAGTTTAAAGAACCCATCTGGAAGGTATCTATGTCATTAACATACTCATTTTGAAATGGCTCCTCATGGGTTTCAAATTCCTCAACATTCACATTATCAACTAAATTCATCTTAACATACAATTGTAAGCTACTCAACCCACCAAACTGAGCAGAAACATCAAACATAACTTTCATACCCATATCATTGTCGATTACAAATGGAATGTAATTTGCAATCCCGGGAGCGACAAGATGAGGATATCTACATGTAACTTGCAACTGAACAATAGCTCGATCTATCCCAATTTTCTTAGCTAACTTTTTAATCAACTTCTTGTAACTCCACCAAGTTTTAGCCCTAAGTGCACATTTTGATCCCCTTTCAAAATATTCACCTTCAAATGGGTGTTCATCATCTCCTCCCCAATAACACATGAAAATAAGTGGAACTCCAGCCATATTTATTTCTAAAAATTGAAAAAATAAATTATAAAAAATCTAATTTAACAATATCACTACATTTACAAATCCAATCAAATAAATAATAAATTTAAATTTCAAACAAAAATTAAGATAGATTAAATGTACCTTCTTAATCACCTCTCTTCTCTTCTTCTTGAACTTCTTAATCAACTTCTTGAATTTTCAGATTCTTTTGGAAAAAATTCACCTACTTTCCTCTTTTTCTTCCTTCTTTTTTCCTTCTTCACTGAGTTTTGATTATGCGTGGGTTGTTTACAGATTTGCTGTGGAAGAAGGGTTTTGTAAAGCAAATCCGGAATTAGCATTTTTGGATTTGAATTTTTCAAAAAAAAATAATTACTTAATTTAATTCAGTTCAATTCTGTATAAAAAAAATAATAATAAGGGAATCCGGAATTACAAATACCGGATTACACTAAGAGCGATCGCCCCCTACACCACGCGACCGCTCTCTTCTTTTCTCAGAAAATATTAATTTCTTAATTAAATAAGTTTTGCAAAAAAAAAAAAGGATCCGAAATTGGTAACGCCGGGTACATTAGGAGCGATCGCTCCATTCATAAGCGCGATCGCCCCCTATTTATGGAAATATAATTTTGAAAAATTCAGTTTTGAAAAAAAAAAAATCAAATCCGGAATTGGTAATTCTGGAATGCATTAATCCGAAATTACCAATTCCGGAATTCAAGTGAAAGTGTTAGTTTGGTACTTAAGTTTTTGAAAATGTTATTTTGGTATATAAATTTTTAAAAAGCTATATTTTGAAAAAAAAAAAAATCATATTTACATTGTAGGTTTTGTTAAAAACTATTCCCTCTATTCCAATTTAATATTTTTAATTTGATTTTATACGGAATTAATAAAATATAAATGTTGCGATGCGAGTATGAAAAATAAAGTATAAGAAATAAAGTGGGTTGAGAGTTTTCGTTGTGAGAATGATAAGCGAGTCTCATTATTCATTTTAATTAATAAAACAATTATTAACCTTAATCTGGTGGGCAGACTAATTAAAAAGGAAAGTAAGAAACTTAAACTGAGACGGAGATAATAGTTTTTTTTTCTAATAAATAGGAAATATAATTTTTAAAACGCGCGGTGACATTTTCTTTTCGTAGTCAACTGGAACTTCATTTAAAACGTGCGGTGACATTTTTTGTAATTAACTGACACTTTAAGTGTCAGTTTTAGTGTTAAAGAGTGACTGTACTGTGTTTTTTTAGTGTCAGCGCTAATGTTAAAGAGCATTAGCAATGTTCAGTGACGAATTTAGGATTCACGGTGAGGGGGGTTAAAAAATTTATACAATGAAAAATCTAAAATCAAACTAGTAAACAAACAACCCCCCTTCCCCCCGAAGAAAAGACATATAAAGCCTATTTTTTAACATGAGTTCAAATCTCGAGGTTGGGGACCCATTCCAAAATTCCAAACTGAAGTTTAAATTGAAAACAATATGTTAAACACACAAATACAAATCCACATTAAAAAATTTATATATTAAAAGAGAGTTTCTAATTTTTGAACATGAGTATATATTTGAGTTTACAAAAAATAAAATAAAAATAATAAATTTATGCAAATCAAGCTTTTTAGAGAGAGAAGTAAGGTTTTATCTATCTAGTAACCGCTAATCCTCACAACATCCACATATAAACTTCTAACGGTTTTTATTTGAACTATTTTGAGGATACTGAAATCATTGGCTTAAACGTAAAAAATTAAGTTTCAAATTGAAGGGTTAATTAAACAGAGAGTATCATATATAATGGATATTGTTAGTGAAATAAAAAGCACTTTCCCCCCATGTGTATGGAGAGCAGATTTATAGAACATAGCACAACAAGTCAACAATAACCCTAAATTTATACTTCTATTCGACATCTTTAAACACAAAATTCGAATACAATCCCTACTTCCCTAGAAATCAATGATATTTTGAAAAAGAGTTTTCAATTTTTAAGACCTAATTTGTTAGAGCTTTAAAAATTTGGGGATTTGATATAAGAGAAAGAGGAAAAGTCGATGAAGAGAGAGAAGGGGAATACCTGTACATGTAAGCGCGAAACAGGTGGCGGAGTGGTGGCTTGGTGCGTCCGAAGTAGGCGAGTAGCATCCGTCATTGCCGTCGCTTCAACTTTCTTGTCGTCAATCGCAATGAGAGCAATCTGTACTTGAAGAAACGATGTAGTGCCAACTGCCAAGTCAGTTGTGTAAATTGTGTTTATATAGGTAGGGTGCCAATGAAAATTTTGAGGGGGTTTAATTGATTTTTTCAGGGGGATTAAGATCCAAACTAAAAAAAAATTAAAGGGTTTAAAATGGAATAAAGGGGAAAGTCAGGGGGGTTAATTGACCCCCCTTTATAACGTGCGTCCGCCCCCGGCAATGTTTGTTTTTAAAAGTGTAATGTTAAGTGATAAAAAACGTCAGTTTTATTTATAAAGAGTGCTAGAGATGTAAAAAAGTTCTGGTTATATGTGAAAATGTCACCGCGTGATTTTAAAAAAAGTTTCGATTATTTACAAAAATGTCAATTTTTTTTCAAAATATAGCTTTTTAAAATTTTAAATACCAAAATAACTTTCACCAAAACTTATGTACCATAATAGCATTTTTTTGGAGTTTCGGGTTTGGCAAAACCGGAATTAAGTTTAAAGCCGGTACTGTGAATACCGGATTTAAGGTTTTTTTTTTTTTTTTTAAACTGATTAATCGTTTTTTTTTAAATAAAAAATGTAAAGCCGGTAGTGACAAAACCGGGATTAAATTTAAAGTTAAATCCGAGTTTGTCAATACAGGATTTAAGGTTTTTTTTAAACAGATTAATCATTTTTTTTAAATAAAAAATGTAGAGCCGATAGTGGTAATATCGGGAATGAATTTAAAATTAAAGTCGGTACTGTCAAAACCGACTTTAAGTTAATTTTTTTTAAACTGATCCAGGTAGTCACGGGTGAGAGAAAAAGTGAAAAAAGGAAAATAAAAGAAAGAGAGAAGTGCTGGAAAGATTAAGACCGAATCTATATCTTGGTCATCCATCTTGAGGTTTACATCTCCGTCTTAATCTAGGCCGGGTAGAGATCCCCTAATTTTGGGTTTAGATGCGGCGGACATAGGGTGGAAACTGTTTCACCCTAAAATTTTCACTCAGCATGTTCTATATCTTGGTCATCCATCTTGAGGTAACGTCTTGATTTACATCTTGAACTAACGCCTTAAAATTGTTTGTTGTATACTTCCTATTTTCCAGGAACTGAATTATGGATAAATAACTCACTCTTGTGACCGTTTGGACTCGGTCAATCGATGATATAACAACCCTATCATCAACCAAGGGAGTAACGGCTGTTCTTCATCAATCAAGGGCGAGATTCTAGGCGAAATATCAGGAGGAACATTCAAGTTGTTGTTTCGGTTACGTTCATGTATATATATTATCTCTAGAACGCACATGTATTCACGTTACACACTCTACTCTACTCTCATACTGCAATTTGTATTCAAAGAACTTCCAAATTCAATAACATTTTTTGGTTAAGGTAGGCTTTTCCTAAAGCCTCCCGAGGTTTTTCCCTGCGAACGATTGTTCAAAGGTTTTCCTCATTACATCCTTGTGTTCATCTTGATTTGAGAGTTATATTCCATTTGTGCCCAAACATCCATGATAGATAAATTTAATTGTTGAAATTTGTCCAAAACAATTTGGCGCCGTCTGTGGGAACTTTGGTTTTTTAAATTCCAATCAAGATGAGTAATCCTACTTCAGCAATGTCTACCCCCGTCATTACGACTGGGGCAAGAACAAGCACGTCAAGCCTGCCCCTGACGTCTAGCCTGCATTCGCCTATTGGATCTGGTGTTGTCACTCCTCAAAACTAAGGGCTCAATCCGGGAGGATCTTCAACCATGACGCTGCCTGGAATTTTGCTAGAAGTTGTAACTGCCATGACGACTATGATGCAACAGTTGAGGGACCAGATTGATGGGCAATAACATACCAATCGGATGATCTTCAACCATATCGACAGACTGCGACATGATTTATCGGCTTCAGGGCGCATCATTCCAATGGTTAGCACACCGGAGACCTCACCTTTGCAGCCTAGGACTCTCTTCTCAGATGCTGGAATGAGTGCAAGGGGCGGTCAGGGCAACATGTCCATGCTCAGCGCTGTTCAAACTGAAAGCACCACCGTCACGTCCAACCCGGTGCCACTGTCAACATGTTTTACCTTTCCAACCCCACCTCCCGTGGGGCAAACAGGGAGTTTGAATATGTTTAATAATCCTTTCAATCCAGTTATTGCCACTAACCCTGTTGCAGATAGCACCCTAGCCAGAGAAGTGCAGCAGATTAAGGATATCCTCATGAAGGTTCCAGGTGTCACCTTGCTCTTCAATCAAGCATCTCCAGCCAGTCATTATGATTCACGTTTTGTTCCTGCCATCGCTGGGGTGGAGATCCCTAAGAGATTCTAAGTACCTCCCATGAAGCAATACGATGGCACGACGGACCCTGCAGAGCATATAGCCCTGTACGAGGAGAAGATGGACATCATCAGCATTCCCCGCACCTTAAAGAAGTTTGCTTGTGTAGAGGCTTTGGGTCCACCTTATATGGTCCCGCCTTGATGTGGCTGACTAATCAACCTATGAATTCTATCTCATCCTACTCTCAATTAATTAACATGTTACTTAATCAATTCTCTTGCAATCGTGTGTTTGAGAAATTAACAAGTGATCTTTACAAGATTGTACAACAACCTGACGAAACCCTAAAGGATTACGCTTTCAGGTTCAATAAGGAAGCCGTAAGCATTCCCCATATTGACGCGTCAACTGCCACGGAAGCTTTCAGGATGGGTCTGAAGAGAGAATCACCATTCTATCAAGATTTGGTCATGTTCCCGTCTAGAAGCTTGGGGAAAGTCAGGACAAGATCTGTTCGTTTCATCAGGTTGGAAGAAGACGAGATGATTCATGGCAAGGCATCGAAGAAGACACCTACATATGAGAATCCCGACAGAAAGGCGAACTCATCCCATCATCGATCTAATAGGGGAAAACCCTACTCTAAAACTGACTCTTCTAAGATTAATATTGTAGAAGAAGAAGATGATGAAGATGATACAACTTACCCTAAGATTAGTGATTATTGTTTTTCTATTGATGTTTCAGGACTCCTCTACGCAATGGACAACTTGGGTGGCAAGTCAAGATGGCCAAAAGCGGCTGACAAACCTTCACCTTGGAAAGACAAGTCTAAGTGGTGTGCGTATCATGATGATTTTGGCCACATCACCGACAACTGCATCGCCTTGAGAAAAGAAATTAGCTACTTACTATCAAAAGGGCTCCTCAAGGATTTGCTTGGAAAAAGAAAAGGGCGGACCGAGACAAAAGAAGCCATAGCCGATGCTCCGTCTTCACCTCCTACTGCATCCAAGGTGATCAATTTCATCATGGGTGGCTCAGACATCTGTAGGACCACGTACTCCGCAGCAAAACATCATGCTAAAGATTCCAAAGAAGATAAGTTGGAAATACCAACCAGACATCTAAACCCCTCCCCAAGCGAGCAAATCGTTTTCGACGATGATGACAAGGAGGACATATTGGACCCGCATCATGACGGTTTGGTCATCACGTTACAGATCGCCAACTGCAAGGTGAAGCGCACGGGAGTTCAGTCAACCTAATCATGAGGAGCACCTTGGAGGAAATGATGATTCCACTGTCAGAGGTCATGAAGAATTATTCCGTTCTAGTAGGTTTCAGTGGAGAGACCAAACAGACGATTGGAGAAATCAAGTTACCCATCTACGTAGAAGGAATGAACTCTATGGAACGGATTTGTGTGATCGATTATCCCTCCTCTTATAACGTCATCTTGGGCAGGCCTTGGATCCATAACATGAAAGCCATTCCGTCTACGTACCATTAGTGTGTCAAGATGCCAACGCCTTGGGGCATAATCAAGGTGAAGGGAGACCAACAAGCTGCCAATGAATGCTACAAAATGGATATGAAAGCATGCTCTACCTCTCATCAAGCGTAGCCGATAAAGAGGAAGGTTTAGGATGTCCTAGAGTCTGCAAGACGAAGAAGTCAAAATTCGCCTATTGATTGACGAGGGGAGACTGGGGCAAGCCGTCGTCCTCATAAGGCGTTCAAAATGGCCCAATTATTGTCTCATAAGACACCGGGGGACGTATCTTGAATATTGTTACATGTAAGTTAAAACTTATTATACTTTCAACGCCAAGGTATGAACCTCTTCCTAAAATAATTTTTATTTCTTTCAATTTTATTTCTATTCAATCAAAACCCCTACTGACTTAAGCATCAGAGGGGTGTTAGCTAAGCTAACACCCAACCCTAACATGTTCCTGTGTTGCAAGATAGGGACCCTTCAGACTTGGATAAGTAACATCAGAAATTCATGGGACAGACGCCTTAAAGGGACAAACGTTTCTTGCTGATAGAAGGTACACGATTTCTTAAGAACATTACACAATGCACATATAGAATCCTAATTATAAGCGCCTGGACGCACGTTTTTCACACTTGATTTAAAAAAACAAATTCAATTCACCTTGTTAGGGGAATTATGTCTCTATTTTAATTCGAGGTGTGAACTAATGGTTGTAACATTAACATGTTACCTAAGGGACACCGAAAGGTAACATTTCTACATGTCACCTACAGACTTGGTTATAACATCGTTGCATGTTATTCTGTTCATCAATTTTATTTTACCGGCCTAATGTTTTATCTTCTACGGACTTATTAGATGCATATATATTTATAAATGTTTTTAATTTTTAATTTAATTTGTTTCATAATGAGAAGACTTTTGATAATTCAAACATTATTTCACCTAATGATTCATTTCCCTTTAGGACTTATTGAATAAACATATAACTATTGAACATTTCTAGTTAAAACAGACAATAATTATGATAAATCTAACTTTTGATTTTATATCACTTATCATATTCAATTCTTTTAAGTTAAGGCACATTAATAATATAAATTAGAAGACATTTGGTAATATCATTTTTGTCTTACCATATGTTCCATATGAACTTATTAGATGTACATATATTTATTAAATAGTTTTATGTTTAAATTATTTTTATTCATGATGAAGAGGCTTTTGATAATCCCAACATTATTAAAGTATGAGATTTTGATAATCCCAAGTTTCATCTTCTTTTAGAACTTATTAGATGTACTTATATTTATTAAATAATGTTTTTTAGTTGTATATATATTTAGTACGCATTCTTTATGAAAGAATTAATTTAACTGGAAATAATTTTTGCTATTGATTTCAAATCAAATTAAGTTCACGTAACATGAAAATTATATTAATAAAACGTAAGTTAGAGACTTTTTTATAATTTTAATAATATTTCACTTAATGTTTCATATATTTTCTTTTAGGTACATCAATATATTGGACTTTTTGAGTAATATAATAAAAATGATGATAAATCTATCTTTTGATTTTATATCATTTAAAATTCACTTGATACTTAATTTATATTACTTAAATTAAATTATGAGACTTTTGAAAATCCAAGTTTCATTATTTTAGGACGTATTACCACTTAGATTTATTGCATAGTGTTCTTTTAATTGTTTTAATGTACGATGAGTTTGCATCTTCATTATTTGCCATTAAAGTTCTAATTAAATCAAAATATGAGTCTTTTGATAATCTCGAACTTATTCAACTTAAGTTTTATATTCCTTTATAAGTTATAACATGTACATTTTATTCGAGCAGCACACAAAATAAACAATATTCTTTGAGTTAGTCTCCTGTGAGAACAAGGGAATCCGTCTCATGCATGAGACGGATCGACCCATTTAAAACAGGTATTACGTTTTAAATGGCAGCTCATGCCTTTTAAAACAGGTATTACGTTTAGAAAAAGTAATAGTTACCATCTCTTAATGTAATGTTTGTATACATATAAAGTAACATTGTTAATAAGTAAACGTAATACCTGTTCTAAAAAAATAAAAGCTCGTTTTTTACCCATTTTTTCAAATGTAATACAAACTATATGTATTACATTTGAAATGTAATAACTTATTTTAGTTATAATAAGTACTCCCTCCGCCCCATATCTACGTGCACACTTTCCATTTTGGGCGTCCCAAACCTACGTGCACATTTCCTAAAATGGAAAGGAATCTTTACTATTCCCTCCACTCATTCTCTCTCCTACATTATTTTAATACTCACAACACCATTATAATTTACTATTCCCTCCACTCATTCTCTCTCCTATTTTATTTCACACTCACAACACTTTCAATATAATACTCTCTCCTTAATTTACGTGAAAAGTCAAACTAGGCATGTAGGTCCGGGACGGAGGGAGTATTACTTTTGCCAAACGAAGAAAACATAGGGAAAAACACTATTACTTTTCTGTATATATGTATTATTTTTACCCATTTTTTCAAATGTAATACAAACTATATGTATTACATTTGAAATGTAATAACTTATTTTAGTTATAATAAGTATTACTTTTGCCAAACGAAGAAAACATAGGGAAAAACACTATTACTTTTCTGTATATATGTATTATTTTTACCCATTTTTTCAAATGTAATACAAACTATATGTATTATAATACAAACTATATGTATTACATTTGAAATGTAATAACTTATTTTAGTTATAATAAGTATTACTTTTGCCAAACGAAGAAAATATAGGGAAAAACACTATTACTTTTCTGTATATATGTATTATTTTTACCCATTTTTTCAAATGTAATACAAACTATATGTATTATAATACAAACTATATGTATTACATTTGAAATGTAATAACTTATTTTAGTTATAATAAGTATTACTTTTGCCAAACGAAGAAAACATAGGAAAAAATACTATTACTTTTCTGTATATATGTATTACTTTAATGCATACAAATTATTACTTTATATGCATACAATTATTACATTATAGTAACTATTACTTTTCACAAACCGAAAAAAACAAGAAATTCAGGGACTAAATTGGAAATATGGAAATTTTGGACGAATTTGATTTATAAAAATTTATGGGCTAAAGTGAAAAATAAAATCTCAAAGAGCGAAGTGCAAAAGATTTTTTTATAGTGACCAAAGTGCGACGGTACAATTGCGAGACGAAACGAATACCAAATTGGTCCAAACTAGGCCAAGGCATGGCTGGCCACTGCATGGCCATGGCCGAGACTGCTTGGGGCTGCTTGGGGCCAATCGGGGCCAAGGATGGAGCAATTTGGGGCCAAGGCTATTGGCTGGGCTGGACCAAGACATGGAATGACATGGGCAGGCGCTGTTTAGAACGGGTGTGGGTGTGGTCGAACCCATGAATCCGACCCGTCTCATGGATGAGAAGGGTAATATTGTTCTCACGCAAGTTTTTGTCATATTCTTTTAGGGTTTATTACAAAAAAAAACTCACTCAAAAAGATGACATTTACAAAAAAAAACCCATGTAAGATGGGAAATTACAAAAACTACTTTTTTTTTTCTTTTTTTTGTTACAAAACACTTTTTTTTTTATCGCTTGGTCAAACAATTGATAATTTCGCTTATCAGTTGTTCAAACAAGTGATACTTTCGGTTATCGATTGTTTACAGCGATAACGAAATTATCGATTGTTTGAAAACAGCCCGATAATTTCGATTATCGATTGTAAACAAGCGATAAGCGAAAAGTATCACTTGTTTGAACAAGCGATATCTGAAATTATCAGTTGTTTGATCAAAACTGATAAAAAAAAATTGTAATTTCGAACTTATGTGTTTTTTTTTTTTTTGTAATTTTCATCTTTCTAAAGTAGTTTTTTGTAAATGCCTCAAAAATATATTACAAGATCAGTTTATGATGAAATAGAGAATACTTGCATACCGAACTCATTTATTATAAAATATATACTGTAACAACAACAAGAAGAGGGTGATATAATCTGCCTCTTTTTAACAAACTAAAACAACTTTGAGCTCATCAGCTAGTAGGTAATAAAAGTGCTCAATAACATTTCTAGAGATGTTATTGGCTTACACTCCATCCTCTAGAATATCCCTTGAAGACGGTCAACTGTCTTTTTGTCTAACTGGAAAGCTCTAGTGAGAACATTATCAGAAATTGGTGGATTTGATCCAAATACTGCATTTGCAATGGTAATCACCCCAGGGTTTTGGCTGCTGAGACCAGCAAAGGCAACCGCATTTGTATTTCCCACGTTCATTTGAAAATGTATAAGACCCTGCGGAAACACAAATGCATCTCCCACGTGTAAAATCTTACTAATGAAACGGTTGTCAGGATTAGAGGTAACAAAGCCAACATATAAGGTACCCTCCACTACGAATAGGATCTCACTTGCTCTAGGATGGGTATGGGGTGCATTCTGGCCATTTGGAGCGTAGTCAATACGTACTAAAGAGATACCAAGAGTGTTCAACCCTGGAATTTGAGCAACGTTTACTGCAGTAACATTTGACCCGACTAAATTTGTTGTGTTTCCGGGAATGTGGAGGCCAGACATGAAGAAATCTTCCGCCTTGGCAAGCTTTGGATCTTTGCAAAACCTTCCATTCACAAACACTGCAGGCAAGTTTTTTCGTATATGTTAGTTCAATTAATGTAACATACGCACACCAGAGGGAGAGAGAGAGAGAGGGAGAGAGAGAGAGAGAGGGAGAGAGAGAGAGATAGAGAGATAGAGAGATAGATAGAGAGATAGATAGATAGAGAGTACGTACAGACTTTATTGGGGTCATTAGTAGCAACGCAGAAATCCTGGAGAGGACTAGGATCAGAGGCATAGGCAAGTGAGATGGCCAAAGCAAAAATGGCAATGGTTGCAGTTAAGTGAAAACCCATATTGATGATTTTTATTAAGTAAACTGATTAAATTGGTGTTGGTGAGAGATTTAGCAAGAAGATGGTGCCTATTTATAGGCTAATTGTTTGTACTATTAATTAATTAGAATATAAACTGTTACTATTGTGGTTTAATGTTTTTTTACTTTTTTTCAGAAAAAAGAACCCTACCACAAGCACTCCAATCTAATGACCATTTCTATTTTATAAGCTCATACACATATGGAACCAGTCATTTTCATGTTTATCTCATTATCCCACTATATCTCCTTTAAAAAAAAAAATATCTCTTCCCTCTCATTTAAAAAAAAAAAAAAATCACTTTTGGCTTGTCCCAAAGAAAATAATATCATTTCTGAAAGGACAAAAAAATACCAGAGTCCCATAATGAGTACCTTTTCCTCTTTAATACTACCTCCGTCCCGTCCGAAGTGTCCCATTTGATCAATTCAAGTTAAGTTTGACTTAAACATTAATGCAAATCTAATCATCCTATTGAAATTTTAAAAATTGTTACTGATAAATTATTTAATTATTTATCAATTACAATTTTTAAAATTTCAATATGATAATTAGATTTGCATTAATGTTTAAGTCAAACTTAATTTGAATTGACCAAATGGGACACTTAGGGCGGGACGGAGGTAGTATGTATCAAAATAAATGTCGCATTTTTAATACGCAGATATTTTTGTGTAATTACGTCATACCACAAGCAATGTATAAACAAGTAAAAGATGTGTATTAAATAATTGAGCACTTATTATTGGAGTGAGGGGTATAATTATATACTCCCTCCGCCCCTAAATGTTTGTCCCTTTTGACTTTTCAAACATTTTAATTTAGTGATTTTGAAGCTTTAATTTTGGTTATTTTTACGAACGTTTTGAAAATTATTGATAATATACACCGCCGTTATGTAATACTCCGTCCCTAAATGTTACAAATTTTGAAAATTTAGTGATTTTGAAGCTTTAATTTTGAAAATGAGACTATCTTTTTGGGACAAAGGAAAAGAAAAAATGGGACAAACATTTAGAGACGAAGGGAGTATAAACTAGTTCTTTCATCATGGGATTAAAGAGAAGTAAGGAATTATTCATAAAACATATTAATTAGAAATCAAATTGAATTATGTTACCATAATCAAGTATATACTCCCTCCCTCCGTCCCTAAAAGATTGTTCTATTGTACATTTTATAATTATTAAGGAAGAGCTTCACCTTCTTGTATCTTAGTAGATTTGCACAGACATTCATGCCTAAATTTAAAAATGGGACATACTTTTTGAAATAAGTCAAAATAACAAATAGCACAATCTTTCAAGAATGGAGGGAGTATAATAGATATGAATAGTACTTAGAAACATTCAATCCTAAGTCTTAGATTCTTCTAAGATAAGGTCTCTCTCTCTCTCACTTTCATGCTTCTTGTCAAAACTAGTAGGTGCAACCAATAACCAATTGTTGAACCAATTGAATCTTGTAATAATTTTTAACAGAAAAAAAAAAGAAAGAGTTAGTAAGATTATTTAAAGAAAGCAAAAAAAAATCAACCACAGCAAGACACATGCTTGAAAGTTCCATGCATCAGAGCATTTTTTCATATTATGATAAAAATAAAAGCATATTGATTTGCTACATAAATTAGAAAAAAATCATTTGACGTTTTTAAAATAAAATAAAATTGGTATAAATAACCGGGGAGAATGCTCTCTATAAGTTCTAAAAAAAGTATCATAATAATAATAATGATGAATGATGATGGGAAAAACATGTGGAAAAATGGAAGGTTTGTTATGGAATCTTACTAACTCTTGCACCTGCTATGTTTCCTTTTCAAAAATTATTTGCAGAAAAATTAATTATTATTTTTTTCGAAATAAGCAATTTTACTAACTCTTGCACCTACTATTTTTCCTTTATTTTGATTTATTTTCTTTTAATTTTTTTGTAAAGGAGCAATGAGAGAGAAAATAAGGAAGGTGAGTAGTAATATAAGAATGTTAGGAGTTCCAATATTCAGAATTATTTAGTGGTAAACTATTGGATATAATTTTTTTAATATTAATTCCAGAAATTCTATAATAAAAATTATGGCATCTGAAAAAAAATACAATAAATGGCATACAATTTATGCCAATTAGTATATGCAGTAGATGAAAATATGTAATTTTTAAAAATTAACAAGTACAATTTATGGAAGTAATTATTAAAAATTTATGGGAAAATAATTTATGAAAATGATGATAAACACAATATATATAGAAAGTTGATTTTCGAAAAATATATAAATAAAAGTTAGGGAAAAATCATTATTTATAGTGGGACTTTTATTGAAAAAATCGTTTTTTTTTTCATGGACAACTATATATGACCTTATCTTGAGTGACAAATCATAATACTAATGTTGTATATAAGGAATTGTTTTAGAATATGTAATCACTTATGTGTAATACATGCATACGAGACTACCTATGTGCTTCAATTATTAAGTATTAGCAGTACATTCGTGCGATGCACAAAAATAATATAATTTACATTAAATCAAAATTAGTACAATAATATATATAATCAAATACCAATTAAAATTAAAAAATGTAATATAAAATAGTGATATTTAACGTAAATATAGGAAAGTAAATAACAAAGAAAACAACAGCAAATACGATTATGTAAACAATTTTCCTAACCAAAATTAGTACAACAATATATCTAATTAAATGCCGATTAAAGTTAAATAATGTAATATGAGATAGTGATAATTAACGTAAATAGAGGAGAAATAACACGGAGAACAACAAAGAATACGATTATGTAAACAATTTTCCTTAACCAAATAACATCTTGAATCGAAAATACTTAAAAGACATTAAATATATATATATATTAAACCAATCCGTATTAGTTTAGAAATAATAAATGGAAAAGAGAACCCAATTTTTTTAGACAACCCAAAACCCCAATTTTCCCATTCCAGTAAACACCAAATTTTATTTCATAAATTAAAAGTTTTAATTTCTCTGTAACATATTCAAAATATTACAACTTTATCACTATGTAGAAAAATAAATTATGGCTAAATCTAATAATGACTTAAATAATTAAATAAATAAAGTTTTCATTTAGATGAATGTAACTCTATATATGGAGAGATGTTAATAAAAAGAAGGTGAAAATATTAAATTGTTAACTTCACATCTCCCCCTCCCATACCCCACCCCCATCCACCTATCACAGATTCATCTATTTCCCTAAAATTTGCAAATGCGTCTCTCATCTCACATATATTACTGAAAAATTATATCCACTTTTTGTTAATAATTTTTTTATCAAACGTCAAATCAACTGCGTTCACAATAATATAATAAACTGTTGGGTTTTGGGGTTACAAACGCAGCGGAAGAACTTAGAATAACAACAAAATCATAGCCCTTAAATCCGTCTAGCATGAAGAGATTATAAAAACATGAAATAGAATTACATACCTTGAATGCGATTTAGTTTGTCAAATAGATCTCAAAATTCAAGCCTAGAACTTTGATGTCGAATCTCCTATCTTCCTTGTTCAACCTTGGTGGTGAAATCAACAATGGAGATCTTCAAGCTTTAGGAGATAAAGCAACCTCCCTCTAATGGTGATCCACATGCGAACGAACCAAGAACGCTTCTTGTAGCATTGCTAGATGATCCTCTTGATTATTGAATCAATATTCAATATTCAAAGCCAAAAACTATGGAATAATTTGGGAGCCTTTGATTCAAAATCAAAATCAATCTCTAGAGTTTAAAAAAAAAACTAGAACAATGATTTCGAGAGAGGTTTATGGCTGCACAAGGTTTATCTTTATATCACATATAAACCCCTAATCATATTAGGGTAGGAGTCCTTGTCAAACCAAAACCAAATCGCCAAAGGAATTCGCGTACTTGCTGAAATTCGTTCAGGGCACGACTCGTGCTCCTGGGCACGACTCGTGCCACGAGTCGTTCCAGGCAGCCACGAGTGCCCCAAGCCAAATTCCACTCGTAGCACGATTCGTGACATAAATTGCACTCGTCTGGTTTTTGTCATGAGTCGTGCTCAAAGGCACGAGTCGTGCCTACCCCACAGAGTCAATAAGTCAACGAGAATCCCTTGGAAGCCGAAACACAGTCGTATCACTGCACTTATCACGACTCGTGCCCAAGGGCACAAGTCGTGCCTTTCCCCAAAATTCCCAATTTTTAGCAAATGATCAATTTGTTCTTTGTGTGTGACCCAATATGAATTATATTATGTTGGTAGTGATTCGAAACATCGACCTCACAAGACATAAGTGATTTCTAGCAAACCATTATATCCACCCAATAATATAACATCAAAGCTTGATTTTCCTGATAGATCAAATGTCACAATCCCTTTGTCCACGATGTCCAATTGAACATGAGTCATGGTCTACGTCAACTCATTCCGTTCAATGCTTTATCGATTTCGAATATGTTGATATTCCAAATGCATTTGATCTCTATCAAATCACTTGAATGTGGCCACACATTTCATCAACATTATTCATCGAGTGCCCAAGCAAACATCTCTCTTCATAAGAGGGACAAATCCCGTCTTGACTTATCATTCTTCCCTACATGAATCCAATCGTGCTAACATAGCCCTTATTGCTATCTGATTAAAGATAGTGTTAGACTATATTAAACACAACGTTCATCGTGTGGAAGACGATGATAATCTCAGGTACGAAGGATTTTAATGACACGACTATCATGAGATTTAATCATGACAACAGACCATGTCATAAATCTCATAGGTAGGTCATGTCCAATACTTGTTCTCTAGCAAGTATCCATAAGTGTAATGTGCATCTCCATGCATATAATCATCTCCATGATTATTCATTACCTACTTATACTAGTTGTTCATAGCAACTAGGGACACAGTTCAATATAATAAACATGTAAAACATATAGTGAACCTAATAAACATTCTCTATAATAGATAGTAAAGATGATTACATAACGGCATCGATTATTAGTCATAATAATAATCAGCCTAGGGCATAACACCAACAATCTCCCACTTGCACTAGGCTCTATTTTGGTAGAAAAAACAATAGTACAGAATCTTAACTTTGACAAGTGTGTGGATTTAAATAATAAGGAGGGGACTGTGGAATTCGACTAAATGGAACAAAGACATGAAAAGAGAGAATGACACAATGATTTGTTAACGAGGAAAACCTTAGAGGTGATAACCTCTTTGGAAAAAACCCCGGGAGTTAGGTCTCCAACCTTAAAAGTTCCACTATGATAACTGTGAATACAACTGCGGAAGATGATGGAGAAGATTACAAGTAAAGTGTACGTAGAGTGTGTGAGCATGAGAGTGTGTTTTTCCGTCTCCATCTCCCCTTAAATAAAAGTAAGTACGAACGGGTAAAAGTTGTTCCTACAATCTCGGGATCCAAGCTTATCTTCTCAACGTCCGTGAGACCAAGTCTTCTTCGCCGTTAAAGATGTGTTGAACGTGGTTGGAAATATCCCGCGTTCTTCTCTCTTATTTACTGGAAAATATTAATAAAGATATTAATAAAATTCAGATAAGTAAATATTAAACAATACTTACTGCGAAATAACATCTTGACATGCAGGAGCAACTGAAGATGTCACCATGCTGAAAAATACCCACAACAATTTGTCCCCAAAAACATTTGGCTAACTTAGCAACTGAAGAGGCAAATGTTTTTCTCCCAATAAATGCTCAACTGCCAGCTTGCATGATGGGACGGGTATAGTGAAACGTGGAGATAATGGACAGTTGGGGAGTAATGCTTAGGAAAAAGTGGTTTTTTGGAAATAGAGTTCTTTTTAATTTAAATAACCGCTTGGAAGGCTCCTTAATAAGCTTCTCAAACCTTCCATTTCATTCCTGCTTGCTACGGCGCTGTTCTTCTGCAAGGTAAAAATTTCTCCGTTTCTTATTTTCATCCATTGTTTACTTCTCTCTTTTGTCTGTCAACCATGGGTAGGACTAGGTGGAGTTCGTCCAAAACTAAGAGTGCCCCATCCCCACAAGGTCCCATAGAGATTAGTCTTAATGATTTTGTCTGTGAAAATCTCCTTGCGAAACCGGATGGGGAGACTTATTTGTTTAGTGATACCCAAATAGAATCACTAAAACAACAATGTTACTTCCCTAAAGGTGCGATTTTTCACCCTTTTTCTGTAAATCTTAGGTCCGACTTTGTTTTCGCTAAATGGATTTGCTTTCTTGAGTATCCCTTTCTTATAGGGTTTAGCTACCCCTTCCCATCGTTGGTTTCTGAATTCTTTCAAAAGACCCAACTTGCTTATCCTCAACTAATGCCCATGGCTTGAAAAATTTTTGCTTTTATTATCAAAGTGAACAGGGAGAATGGGTTAAACCTAGGGCTTCATGAGATAGCCTATTTGTACGATCTTCAACCTTTCGGTTCAAAAAGATATCTTTTTAAGAAAAGGTCAGGTAGGAACTCCTTAATGAGCACCACATCTTCTAGTGATAGGGGATGGAAAAATAGGTTTTTCTTTGTTGATAAGGCATCCATTGGAGAAGGGAATGAGATATCAAGCAAATGGAACAAGGGAGGTACTTGAATTCCTAACTTTGTGACTTTCTGTTCTCGAAACAAACTGAAATCGTAATTGTTCTTACCTCTTTTCAGATATTGACTGGGGAGAACTACTCCCACCGGCTGAAGACACCTTGGCAAAAATTGACAAATTTTTCAAGCTTCCCTTGGACAAGAGATCTCCTAGGGGACTACTGGAATCACCTCTGGTTGTTCCGGAAGATCAAAAAGCGTCAATTTCCGTCATTATGTCTACAGGTAAGCATGTTGTCTTTTTACTATAGTTTATCAATCTGATGCATTACACTTCTTGACAATATTCAGATGTCAATGCAGTCTCCAAACCAATTGTTTTAGGATCGGATTTTGATCTTGATGACATTGAAGCCACGTTTGATGAGTCCGCTCTTAAGATTGATATGAAACCTCCGCCTGTTCCTAAGAAGATCCCTGTTTTAGATGAGAGCGCAGGTATTGGCTCCGGGGTGAGAAAGAGAAAGGCTATTCAAGAGGAGGTGATTGATGTTGGAGATACTTTTGAAGGAATGCCAGTAGGAGAGTTCAAGAAGAAATGTATGAGTTTTGCAGCTGGGGTAAGATGTTACTAACTGGGTTTTGACTGTTTCAAAAGTTTTTTATAACACCTTTTGATGTCAAGTTATTATTTTACAGGTTGTAGGGTATTTGGAAGATCTGGTAAAAGAAATGGAGATGCTGAAGAAGAAGTCTAAAGCTGATATTGCTTTGGTTAAGAAGGAGAAGATAATGTTAGAGAACAAGGTTAAGGGGCATGAAAAGACCTTGGAGCAACAAGTTAAGTCGTTGGAAGAGCAGGAGCAGACGGTAAAGGACCTATTGAACAATTTGGCAAAATTAATAATTCATTAAAACATTAAAAACCCTAAACTTAAAGCCCAAAAACCCAGCCACACCGCAGCCCAATCTGTTTCTGCGCCAGCTGCTGTTTCCGCCTGGCTGTGAGGCGCCCGCCTGGCATGGTGTGAGGTGCCCGCCTGGCCTCCAGCGCCTCTGTTCTGTTTGCAGCCTCTGTTCTATTTGTGTTCCTGCTGCTGCCATTGTTTCTATCACCAACCTGCATCATCCTCCCCTCCTTAGAAAAGACTCGTCCTCGAGTCAATATCCTCGATATGACCACCATAATACCCCGAAAAATCTGAACTCCATCCGCAAAAGGAATTTGATGCCCTTGACGAACTCGAAACTTCATTGCCCTTGTGATAGTATCCATCCAATCAGCCCAATGCGTTGGTACAAAGAACTCAATAATCAATTTCTAAATGATGTATCGAACAGAAGAACGGGGGACATACGTGTCAAACGGATCCGTGTACCCAAGATCAACAGTAACCGTTTCAAACGTCCACACCAAGTTTGCTCCTTGATTAGCAACTACTTCCTCTGCCTCTTTATCTGACTCCACAACTGATTCAACGTCATCAACAAGATCTGATGTCATCGCTTGAGAAACATCACCATGACACCCATCAAATATAGGTGGTTTGGACCAATCAACAAGATTGTCTTGATTTGAAGATTCGAACACATAACCTTCTTTGAAACCAACAATATCAATCCAAGAATCAATCAATTCTTCAGGATTTGCATCAAACAGAGGGGGTTTTGACCAATCAATAAGATTTTCCTCACTTGAAGATTCGATAAACAAACCCTCTTTGAACCCAACAGTATCTACCCAAGAATCAAAGGAATCATTAGGAATTGCCTTACCTTCGATTTCCGGAATTTCGATCCTTATATCGACATTCCTCGAATGGTTGGCTGCATACCTATCATGAAGTCCATGATTTTGGTCGAAGGAATCCATCCCCTCTTGATAGTACTCCTTTTCCTCGGCTGGAACAACCGGATCTGAACCCCTTATCGCTAGAAGCTTTTCTCTGCGATCCAAGCGGCTCTGGAGTATTTGAATCCGTCTTCGTATCTCATCTATCTCGATATTGCGACGGCGTCGTTGGTGATGATGGTCATCTTCTTGGGGCTCCGCTGCACGGCTGCTCCATCGACCACCTCGTCCACCACGAGCAACGCTTCCTCGTTCAGCCATTGATATACGAACCAGGCTCTGATATCAAATAATGTCGAATAGGCTAAGAGAATAGGATGACCGAACGAATAAACAAGAAACAATTTTCGAAAGCTTCAAGCTTTTCTTTTCTTTATTCAATCATCAAAAACTGCCTCAATACAAATGCCCTAACATTGTTTAAATACTAATCTAAGAATACTCTAGAATCTTACTAAACCCTAATACAACTTTTAAATGAAAGTACTAAAACACCCTAAATTAATAATTCATTAAAACATTAAAAACCCTAAACTTAAAGCCCAAAACCCAGCCACACCGCAGCCCAATCTGTTTCTGCATCAGCTGCTATTTTCGCCTGGCTGTGAGGCTCCCGCCTGGCATGGTGTGAGACGCCCGCCTGGCCTCTAGCGCCTCTGTTCTGTTTGCAGCCTCTGTTCTATTTGTGTTCCTGCTGCTGCCATTGTTTCTATCACCAACCTGCATCATTCCACCTTAAAACGGGTTAACTTAAGCCCAACATCAACTTGGACCAGCTCTGATACCAAAATTTGTTAATTTCCAATGTGAAATAATACCTCTAACAGATAACAATGAAATAGCAAATATATAGAGATGGTAAAAGGAACTTAACATTCTTTTCATTCAAGAAAATAAATAATCATGTTCGAAAAGGATTTCGATATCCTTATTTCATGACGTACTCAAATAGACCTGGCAATCGGCTCGGGTTGGGTTGGATTGAGTCGGGTTAAAGCGAGTAACGGGTTGAAACGGGTTGAGACGAGTAATACCTGTTACAATCTATTTAACATATGGGTCGAATGAGGCGGGTCGACTCGGATAACCCGATAAGCTCAACTCTTTTTTTTTCTTTTGAATTACTCGACTAGAAAAAATAATTTTCAAAAATAAATTAATTTTGTTGACCCGACGTGGGGGGGGTAGGGGGTGGTTAAAAATAAATTTAAAATGTTTATTTTTTTGACCCGGGGAGAGGGGGGGCGGGGGCGGGGGAGAGTGGGACTGGGGTGGTTAAAAATAAATTTAAACTGTTTAAATTTTTTTGACCCAGGGGGGGGGGGGCGGGGAGGGGGGTAGGGGTGGTTAAAAATAAATTTAAAATGTTTAATTTTTTTTGACCCGGGGGGTGAAATTTGGGGTGGTTAAAAATAAATTTAAAATGTTAAAAAAAAATTTTTGACCAGGGGGTGGTGGGGGTGGGGTAGGGGTTGGGTGGGGCAGGGTAGGGAGTGGGGTAGGGGTGGGGGGGTTGGGGGTGTGGGTGTGTAGGTGTGTGTGTTCTAAGGTGGTTGGGGTAGGGTGAGTCGAGGGGAGTATTATGTTCTAAAATAGTGCAAGTTTTGTTGTTGTCATAGATGTTTTAGGACGGAGGGAGCAGAATGGAGTAGAATTAGAAAGTTAAGAAGAAAGCCCAACACGAAGGGGGGGTAGGGGTGGGTGGGTGGCAGGGGGTTGTTGAATTTTTTTTTTTTTTTGACCCGACGGGAGGGGGGTTGGTGGGGGCAGGATTAAAACTAATTTTATTTTGGTTCATCTCCCTATCAATATAAATATAACGGGTTGGGACGGGTTGACGAGTTGACCCGCTTTAACCCACTAAATTTAACGGGTTAAAGCGGGTAACTCGTTTTAACCCGAAATTGTTAATGAGTTGGGTTGGGTCGAGTAATTAGCGAGTTGGGTTGAGCAGGTTCTTGGGTAATGGGTAAAAATTGACAGGCCTATACTCAAATCAAGATAAAGCTTGTAGTCTATATTACAATAGGCAATGGAAGTAACCGCCAAGACAAAGAACGATCGAGATTGAATTTTAAAATGTTGATCCGACGATCAGAATTTCCCCCCTCCCCAACCGTGTTATAACTTCCCAATCCCACTAACAGCAGTTAGTTACCGGCAGTTAACGAAAAGGTAAAAAGAACCCCTCCCCATGGACGTGTGTTTTAATTCTCAATGGGTTTCATGTGATGCATAATATTATGTAACTAAATTAAACACAACAACACACACACACACAATTAATAATACAGAGAGTGATCTGAGAATCACTCAGTGTCAATCGACGACAGGTTGATCTATCTTTCTAATCTCTCCCTTTTTCTTCTTTGTTTTCTCCCTATGGACGGAGAGGGGATTTCAGACTTGATCTCGGTGGTGGGGGTGGGGACGATGGTAGGTGGGAGTGGGTAATGAGGCGGTGTTTGTCACGAGGAGAAGGACAAAGAAAGGATGAAACGTCCGTTGCTGCTGTAATATAGATATAGAGTTGATGAATGAAAGATTTGCTAATGTCCTGTTGGAGAAGATATGTCAGGTGGTGGAAAGGGAGTTTCGTCGGCTTTGGCTTTGGCTTTGTCGAATGTCATCACAAATATTATCGATAATATTGATTATTCATTTGGTTGAAGTATGTCTTGATCATGTTTGAATATAATGCAGCTTCACATGTGATTTTTAAAATATTATGGTATACAACACATTAACTCAATAGTTATTCTAATTATATTCATCTCCAATGTGATTAAGATTTTTCAGGGACTACATTTTCGAGGAGGTGATCCTTGAACTCATCAACTATGTTCCTTCATTGATGATAATATTGACCCCCATTAAAGAAAATTTGAATATTTTCATATAAGTCTCTGGATGTATCAGATGTATATTCCAACCAATGGTGTTGCAGTAGTAATTTCTCAAAGAGATAGAGCTTGGTAAAGTTGTCTCGAAGGTAATTGTAGTAGTTCTTTCTTTCTCTCTCTCTCTCTCTCTCTCTCTCTCTCTCTCTCTCTCCAATTGCAATATAACCTCTATATGTGTCTCTATCATGTTTGTATTTCAAGGTTCTCACATATTTCTTAATTATTTATTGGGTCTCATTTGTCACCACTTTTTTTTCTTTGTACACGTAGATGTACTGTAGACTATTATCGACTCATATTTTTGTTCAATTTATTGAGATAGTACATGTGTTGGAGAGATTTTCCTATTGTCATTAATCCACAAGCAATGTTAAATTGTTGGAAAGGAAGGTAAAAAGTCTAACAATGTATAGAATTTGTGCAAACGTTGGTACTATATTATGACTTAGGATTCATGGTTCCTTTAATCTGGCATTTTCAAGAAAGTACCAACTTACCTCTAAAGTTTGTGTCTGCATTTCAATTTCTATTGTATGTATGTTTGCTGGCTAAGTTTTATAGAGGGTTTAGGAGATAAGCTTTACAGAGGCGGGGGCAAGAAGCACATGTATCAAGTGAGGAAGAAGATCAAATATTGTTGAGGAGTTTGGAGTGGAAAGACACAGGGTACATATGATTGTAATAGATGTTTTCGAGCCTTTGACTTTGATTGGAAAATGCGCTTTTATAAGGTGCATATACATCTATATTACAATAGGCAATGGAAGTAACCGCCAAGACAAAAATATGAGCCGAAAATAGTCTACAGTACATCTACGTGTACAAAGAAAAAAAATTGGTGACAAATGAGACTCAATAAATAATTAAGAAATATGTGACGGTTTAAATTTACTCCTAACCACCTATGGAAAACTTGGAAAAAAGTGGTCCAGATTTCTTCGCAAAAAATCGATCTGACGATTTAAATTTACTCCTAACCACCTATGGAAAACTTGGAAAACTGCCTATACCAATCCACTCTCCAACAGTTACATATCATAATTAAAAACCTCATATTAACTGCATCACCTATCTCAGCCTGTTTCTATGACGTCTTCCACTGTTGTCGGAATTCCTCTACCTCAGGTTTCTGGAGTCAACTATAAGGTTCTGTCGAGGATCAGCATAAGATGAGTACAAAAAAGTTATAGTTGTTGTTTTGGGTTTGATTTTTATTCTTCTATTGCTTTTTCTTCGGTGTCACATCTGGGGATTTTGATTTGATTTTAAATAGAACCGGCATTCATGAAATCATCATGCATTGATATGTTTTTCTATATATCAAAATGTATATTTGTCCAGATCACTCAGAGTGCCCTGATTACATTGAAATGAGTCAATTTTATCAAACTTTTGAGAAGCAATATTTGAATGCGAAGCTTTTGGAGATTTACGAAAAAGGAATAATTGTGCATTTTGTTCCATTTTAAAAATTATAGCGTTTCAATCCCTCTTTTATATGTGAGACGGTCAATTGCTCATGGTTGACTGTGTAGGACTTGGGTGGATAGAAAGCCATAAATTACTGTAGCACAAAAAATCATAGGAATGAGGTTGACTTCGTGGAAGTTGTATATAGATGTGGTTAGCTTCATATTTTTAATGTCTAACATTCAGCAATCTGATCAACCAACAATACGAAGGAGGGGAGGAAGGTGACATGATGAATTTGCTAAATTATGTCCGAAGACATCTAAGACTTTGTACATGATATGTTGTGTAAAGTAAAAAAAAGGAGGGGAGAGGTGAGATATAAAGAAACGAAAAAATTGTGTGTACTCGATTTTTACGAAATAGTTCTTTATAGGGATAAAATAGATTAGTATGATGAGTAAACTAATAAACATAGGCGTACTAATTAATTTGGTGGGTACGTAAATCTCCACTTAGCGGTTAAAAAGGTGTAATAGAGTGTGTGGGTTAAGGTTGCTATACAGATTTTGAAAATTGAATAAGAATTGGAGGGGATGTTGGAGAGTATTGTGATGATGTCCAGCTTATGAAACAATCTGTTATGAAATTCTACATGAAAATAACGATTGGTATTTGAGATTTGGGTGTCATACAAATCAAATTGCTCACATAATATATAGAATTGAGAGTTCTGTAAATTTGAATTGGATTGTAATGGTTTGAATTAATTTTGTCGAGTATTGTTGAATTTGGGATTTCATGATTTTCTTGATTGTAAGCATACACCGGATCTAAATCAAAGATATGAAATCGATGATGTTTAATAAAATCTATTAAAACAAACTTGAGGGCATTTAAATTTTTTGACAAGGCTGTCTAAAATTAGGGCATTTAGATTTTTTGACAAGGCATCTTAAAATTAGTAAGGGAAGATTTTTTAACCCTCGAGGCCGACATGTATTGGACGTAAATTGCGCCTCAAACAATTACCACCCAAATTTCTCTTACTCTTCTCTTTTTCATTAAGTTTTATTTTCGCATAAATTTTGTACAGTCCCCGTGCGGTCCGCACGGGTATAAGTACTTGTTAAATACAACCAATATCATGCAACAAAGTACACACGTGCACATAATTAAAATAGAATTCTTATCGTGCATTGCTCTTTTTATTAAGAGGCTTTGACCAATTAGTCTCCCATTCAAATAAAAATTACCTTTAAGGACTAACATTATCAAAACAGCCAAAAAGTCCCTCAATTTTTTCTGGATCAAATTGCCCCTCGTACCCCTATCTCTCTCGCCTGACCGTGACGGACGCTGAGAGTCCAACGCCTTTCCTGCTTTCTCTCTCTCCTTTTCTCTCTCTTCCTTTTTTTTCTCTTAAATTTTTAAAATGCAATATCTCAAAATCTAAAAGTCGAAAAAATTATCCGAAATCACTGTTTTAATCGCATCGCCAAGACGAATCAAACAAGTTTACTCATCATATATTTCAAATTTTATAAATAAAATAAAATTATTTTTCAACAAATGTGAAATAGATTTCACAGTTGTTCTATAAAAGAATGCCATAAAACAATAAAATCTATCACACAATTATGTACAATAACTGTGAAAATCATTACATGGTTATTTACATCAAACCCAACAACTGTGAAACTTGTTTTACAGTTGTCCTAAAGGAATGACATAAAAATAAAAATGAAATGGAATTCACAGTTATACACAATAACTGTGAAAATCAACACAGTTATGCACAATACAATAATCATGGAAAATCGGCATACGATTATTTACATCAAACCCAACAAATGTGAAACTTGTTCTACAGTTGTCCTAAAAAGAATGACATAAAAATAACTGTGAAATGGAATTCACAGTTATGCACAATAACTGTGAAAATCATTACACAGTTATTTACATTAAACCCAACAACCGTGAAACTTGTTCTACAGTTGTCCTAAAGGAATGACACAAAAATAACACTCATAACTATAACTGAGAAATTGACCTCACAGTTGTACACAAACATAATTCTCAGCTTAAAAATGTGCAAATCATTACACAGTTATGCACAATAACTATGAAAATCATTACACACTTATTTACATCAAACCCAACAACCGTGAAACTTGTTCTACAGTTGTTCTCAGTGTTCTAAAAGACCCCTCCTAAGGGCGCCTAGGCCCCGCCTAGGCGCTAGGCCCCTCTCCAACGCCTAGTTCTAAGCCCCGCCTAGATCCCAACTAATCCCGACTAATCCCGACTAGTCCCCGACTTGTCCCCGCCTAGGCGCTAGGCCCGGCTCCGCCGCCTAGCATCCGCCTAGCGCTTTTTAGAACCTTGGTTGTTCTAAAGGAATGACATAAAAATAAATGTGAAAGGGAATTCACAGTTATGCACAATAACTGTGAAAATCATTATACAGTTATTTACATCAAACCCAACAACTGTGAAACTTGTTCTACAGTTGTCCTAAAAGGAATGACACAAAAATAACACTCATAACTATAACTGAAAAATTGACCTCACAGTTGTGCACAAACAATCATCAACAACTAATAAATAACGGGTAAACCAAACGTACTAAGTACCAAATTAACTGTGAAATTGACCTCAATTTAGAAAGGTCAAAAAACAAACCATTTCACATTCGTAATAAATAACTGTGAAACTGACCTCACAGTTATAGAAGTGTGAAAAACATTTCACAGTTATTCACATCACAACCAACAACTGTGAAATAGACCTCACTGTTATTCTATAAAAGAATGACATAAAAATAGTGAAATATATCACACAGTTATAAGGCTAGGTCTGCTTCCGACGCCTAGCAACCGCCTATCACTTTTTTAAGAACTTGTTTTTTACACCACATTGCACGTGCCAATTTAACCACCATAG
>JAFEMH010000336.1:525000-837498 GCA_022495995.1 Adenophora triphylla var. japonica
ATTTGAAATATAATGTATATATGTGTTTTTCCTGTGAAACTGGATTATTTTTCCTTGGTTTACTGTGTGTAGATTTGAAGTTTTGTAACTTTTTAATTCTTGGTTTATGGTGATATAGATGCTTATTTTTCCTTCTCACTGAATTTGGTTGCATATTGTATTTATGCATTCATGAAAATCCAAAGAGGGAAGGGTTCAGAATGTGAATATGTATAAACAGGAAATGATGAAATTTACATTTTGCCTTGCTTGATCTTTGATAATTCTATATGGTTTATCTCTCTTCTGCTTATGTCGCCTACGTTTGTGCTCCATTTATCTTTTTTTGATTTTGTTGTAAGCTTGTTTTAATCTGTAAAACTCTTGTTTTCGTTTGGGCTATTGTTGTTTGATGTTATAAAGTTATACTCCCTTGGATCTAATAGAAGATGTGGGTATTCTTTTAACGTCTGTCCCATATCTAACATTTACTTTATGGATTATCTTTTTTTTTACAACCAATTGTGTATGCCAACATCTGTCCTGCCTAGTTTGAATTTCAAATTTGACCCCTAGTTTGAAATGAAATGTTTTAGGTGCAATTAAGATTATTAGGCAATTTCGAACCATTTGCTTCTTAGACAATTGTTACTTTGTTTTTGGGACATAGATTGTGCTAGAAATGATTTTAGGATATTTGGGTTTCAAACCTAACAGTTGTTCTCTGTAGCTTTAGGCGATGTGATTTAAACTGCACTAGTCAAAGAAAAAAGGTTGATGTGGCCTGTCCGTATTGTATGAGTGACACAAAGTCTTTCACGCTCACGCACTCTGGAAAACCATGTTGGTTCGATTGCCATAGAAAATTTCTTTCGGAGGACCACCCATTCAGGACCCAGAAGAATGCGTTTAAAAAGAACAAGATTGACCATGATGAGGCCCCGATTCGTTTAAATGGTGACACGGTCTATGAGAAGGTATCTACATTGCCCGATCCTCGGTGGGGGAAAAAGTTTTCGAAGACCAAAATACAAGGGTTTGGGACTACCCATAACTGGATCAAGAGGAGTATATTTTGGGAGCTGCCATACTGGAAAACAAATCTCATTCGACATAACCTTGACGTGATGCACATTGAGAAGAATGTATTCGATAATGATTTTAACACGTTGATGGATTTCAAGAGAACAACTAAAGACAACGAAAAAGCTCGCTTGGACCTTAAGGAAATCTGTAAGCGGCCGGCCTTAGACTTGATATACGTCAATGGTAAACCAGTTATACCGATGGCTCAATACGTGCTTACAAAGGAAAAGAAGCTCCTCCTCCTGAAATGGCTCAAGGATTTAAGGCTTCCAGATGGTTACGTGTCTAACATTGGTAACTGTGTCAATGTAGAGGAGGGGAAAGTGCAGGGTTTGAAGAGTCACGATTGCCACGTTTTGCTGGATAGACTACTTCCGATTGCTCTCAGGGGTCTCTTGCCTGACAATACCTGGGTGGCGTTAACAGAGTTAAGTGAGTTTTTCCGAGCGTTAACATCGACCACACTGCGTGTTGATCACATGAAAAAGCTTGAGGAGAGCATCGTAGTGACTTTGTGCAAACTTGAGAAGATATTTCCTCCTTCATTTTTTGATTCTATGGAGCATTTACCGGTCCACTTGGCATACGAAGCTAGAGTCGGTGGTCCAATTCAATACAGATGGATGTATCCATTTGAGAGGTAATTGAATTTATTCTATTTCTAAATAATTTGAGCGTTAACAATATACCTTTTTTAACATTATTTATGTTTTAATCTACGAATGACTTTTAGGTATCTAGGCCAATTGAAAAGGAAGATGAGCAATAGGGCCGTGGTCGAGGCCTCAATTTCAGAGGCTGTTGTAGACACCCCATTCTGAACTAATAAATCATGATTACACTACTCTTAGTCTCTCTTTTATGTTTTGATGAAAGCGTATCAGTTTCGTCATGTTTCGTTAAGTTTCTAACTAACCTCGTTAGTTTTGGACCTAACTGACTAACGGAATAAACTGAAGAGGACAAAATAGTCATCAGACTAGATATCTCGCACGAGATATCATATCTCGCGCGAGATATCCCCTCGACAGGATGTGCAGAAATCACTCTCCTTCTCCGTTTCAACCTCCTTTCTTGATAAACCTCATCTAATCCGGTTCTCCAATCAGAATTGAGTTCTGGAAGCTTCCTAGGAGTGTTTTACCTCTCCACCTCTACCTCTTAAACCCCTATAAATACTTGGTGACTTCCACTGTTTCAGGGAGCCAGATTTCACACAACACACACAATTTGCTGGTTTCTTTCCACGAAAGACTCCTTCAAATCACTCACAAACAACTCCTAAATTCGTCCTTCAACCACGTTGATTGACGAACATCAAGGCTCAAGCCTAGCATCAAGGCGAAGCTCTGTCCGCATCAAGACTTGACTCTCATATTGAGTCGAAGCTCTGCCCAAATCACTTCTCGATCGAGAAGACATCTTAGAACCACGTTCTAAATCAAATCCTCACCAAACGCTAGGTAAACTCCTTCACTTTTACTCTCCTCTTCTCAATCTATCTCTATTGGCTTTTAGAGTGGTGTAATCCCATTAAAAGGATTGGCCTAGAGTCCCTTCAATCGATGAAGGCGATCTCGAAGCATACAATCCGACATTCCTAATCAAGAAATTGATTAGGGTTTATTTGTTTTCTTTAATTATATATATTTTAAAGATCGAAAACCTCTCTTTTATTTAGCAAGACCGATCTCCGGATTGGGTGGAATGGATGCTCCTCGACCTACCCATTCCATAACCTAAGCCCCGAACTCAAATCTTTTTTTTTTTTTTAAATGGTTTTCCTATGTTTCCAAACGAATAATATAGGTGGCGACTCTAAAAGATAAAATTCTTTCTCACAACGCTACAGTGGCGACTCTGCTGGGGACTTAAAATTAAGAGGCTTAAACTTGCGTCAAAATTAAAAGAGAGGTTTTCAAAAAAATTGTAAATTCGATTTTCTGCTCTCAGATGAAGCATATCTCGCGGCGAGATATCATATCTCACGCGAGATATGGCTTCGGCAATCTGGTTGTTTTCTGGTTTCTCCCGTTTGTCTCATAGTCCAAGACGAGAGCCGAACATGCAAGGGGGATCCCAGAATTCATTATCTGCAGAGTTCCCACATCTTAAGGCCTCCCTTAAGGTGTAGAACTCGAATCTTTATTTCATTTAAATAATTGATTATTATTTATGAACTGCGTGCGATTGGGTTTTATATAATTAAAGTCCGATCCATTGGGGATTCGGGAGTTGTAATTTAAATTATTTATTCCTCTCTCTCTCCTTTATGTGGAACTACGGCGGCCTGAGTCTTCCTAATTTGGGAGAAATGTAGGCAACCACTTGGTGCGACCATTATCTGTTTTCTTTTGTTTTCAAAAAAAAAAAAAAAACTTTCTATTTTACTCTATCACCTAGATTGACTCTCACACACGCGCACTCATATATAACTGTCATTGCACTACATACCCTCTATAAACCCGGGACCCACACTAAGGACGGATGACGGTAACCACCTAGTCGCCGGTCTCTCCGAAGTTGGATCATCCCACTCCGCGTATTCAATCTACCTAGATTGTCATATCGCGGGGAGCCTAGCCTTCCAGCCCTGCATCGCCACATATCATGTAGATTGACTTTTTAAGACACTCCTTGACCGGTCGGTTTGATCTTGGAGTCCTTGTAATCCCTTGTCAAGATCGTTTTGTGCAATAATCCACGGAAAAGAAATCAATAAATTGTCGCTTCGAAATTGTCCCTTCGGAAACGTCCCTACGGTTGTCCCTTCGGATTTGCCCCTAAAAAGAGAAAATTTTCTCATCAAAATTATTGCACAAAACTTGATGTTACTTTGGATTACTCCGACCCCTAGGTCCCTAGGTTTGGTTCTTGAACTTTAGAAACCCCCAAAACGGATTTTCTGTCCGACCAAAATTAGGATTAAAATCAGAAAATTGTGACTTTCCGTGGTGAAGTCTCGCGCGAGACTACTTGTCTCGTACGAGATAAGTGTTCGGTCTTTTCGTGTTTTGGCCAAAACCTTCAAACCTTCAAGCCTTCATTCACCCTATTCAGCCGACTTGTTGGGACTCGATCATGGTTTAACACGGTTGCTACACGTCTAGGTTCTTCGCCAAAGCTCGACACGATGTCTGCTTCTCCTTCTACCACCGAGGCCGATTTCAACGATGCTAAGGTCCAACTTATCGAAGCCTCGACTAGGTTGGATGAACAAAGTAAACAAATTGATGAGCAAAACGCCCAAATGGCCGCCCTCATGAAAGAACTCAACGATTTGAAAGTCAAGAAAGGAAGAAAGCAAAAGCAGAAAGTGGAATCCTCCTCCGATGAAGAGGAATCCTACACCAAAGTGAATAAGAAAACCAAGAAGTCAAGCAAGAAAAAGGAGGAATCCGATTCATCCTCTTCCTCATCATCCTCCGATGACGAAGGACATACCTCCAAGGGCACTAAAACCAAGAAAGAAGGCAGTGGTGAAACTACTAAACTTGGTGACCATGTTACTAAGAACTACCTCGAGAAGAAGCTGGCGACCCTTGACACTTCCAAGGGGTCATTCGTTCCATTTGATCCCGATGCTCTTCAACAATCCATCACCAAGTTTCCTCGCAAGTACAAGACACCCGATATTGCCAAGTTCAATGGTACTACCTGTCCTCGAGCTCATGTTGAGACCTACACTTGGGCCATGCTTCCAATGGGCGTTGATAACACAATCTTGGCCCAATGCTTTCCTCAAACTTTAGAAGGTGCTGCAAGGGATTGGTACATGTCTCTTCCTACGACTACAAGGCTTGATTGGTCATCCGCATGTTTGGTCTTCCAAAGGCAATTTGAAGACAACTCCACTTACCGCCCTACTAGGAGGGATCTCGAACAAACCAAACAACATGCCAATGAGTCCTTTGCTGAATTTGCTAGAAGATGGAGACTCAAACTCACTGAAATCGTCGAAAGGCCTACTCTCAAAGAGCAAATCCACATCTTCCTCCAATGCCTCCGTGATGAATTTCAAGAGAAGCTCGCCGGTAATTACTTTTCTAGTTTCAATGAACTCCTCGAGTCCGGAATTAGGGTTGATGACTTCCTAAAAAGCAAAAGGAAGGAAAGTACTTTCCGCTACAACAAATCCGCTACAAGTAAGGATGCTTCAGTCAACGCCATTGCAGTCAACCGCTCCAACACCGGAAAGTATTCTGCTGTCCCTCCTCCCGAAAAGAAAAAGAGGCACTACGACAAAATTGAAGGAATCACTCAAGAGGAACTCTTCGATGTGCTTGTCCAGAATGAAAAGATCAAACCAAGGGAAGGTGGTCCTCCGAAGGATATGGGTCCGAATCATGCTCATCACTTATTCTGCAAGTACCACAACTTCACCGGCCACGACACCAACTCTTGCCATCACTTGAAGGACATCATCCAAGACCTCTTTGACAATGTAGAGTTAGAACGTCCCAACGTCATCACCAATCCTCTTCCTCGTACTCCATGAAAAAGATGAAGCTCCGAGAAGAAATCAACACTTACCACTTTGGGGCTACAACTATTCTCTCCATTTCTCCTTTGATAGAAGTAGATTAGGTTTTAAATTTCCTAGTATGAACTCGAAGAGTCGTTCTATCTTTCTAGTACTCCTCACCTCCTCTAGTTTGTGTCTTCTAAACTATCGAGTCTGTTCTTAAATTTCTCAATTAATTAAAGTAATTTTCTTTTCCTAAACACTTTCCCTAAGGTTGTTCTACCTCATGAATATCATTCAACTCATGCAAAATAATGGACCTTCCATTCCCTAAATCATTGCAAAAATAGAAACTTCTAAGTGACTTTAAAAAGCAAGTTATCATTAGGAGGCTCAATTCGTCCTAGGCAAAAATAGAGCATAAAAAAAAAAAAAAAAAAAAAACTCTCAAGCCTTCATCGCCCCACAACAAGGATGGAATTTCAACAAAGGCAAGAAGGACTCTCCCACAAAGAAGAGGAGTCAAGTGATACCAACAAAAGAAAAGAGGATTCCTCAAAATCCTCCTACATCAAGTGAAGAAGACTTTCAGTATCAAGAAAAATGTTTACCCTTAAGTCATACTAATGATTGGCTTTCTCCTCAATCTTGTTTAGAAATTTCTAGATGAAGCAAGGTCCATTAAAAGTAGAACAACTTTTCTAGACCTTTGAGCCATGTAGCGTTCTTTGTTGAGTCTAGGGGCTTCCTGTTAGCCACTCTCATACACACTCTTGAAATCCAACCATCAAAACTGGGGCTTCCTAACCTTTCCTCCCCCAGTCAATCTCTACTTCAACTCTTCAAAATAATCAAATCTACATTAGGGGCTTTCCTCTTTGTTTCTCACTCTCATCATCAGAGAATACACTTCTCCAAAAAATCAATGCTTGGATCACCTTCCAAAAATAGAGTCCGTCTCTCCTCAACTTACTTGAGATCTCATCTCTCTCTCCTTAATGAGATTCTTCCAACTGAGTCCTCTTCGAGTACACATACTTTTCAAAAAAAAAAATGGCTCGCTAGGTTGAAAAACTCGTAAAGAGCGGCCTAGGCAAAAGTTAGAGCACAAAAAAAAAAACAAAGGACGCAAAAGAGATGCCCGCTAGATTGAAAACCCGAAAGGGCGGTCTAGGCAAAAACCAGGGTGCGCACTAAGAAAAAAAATCAAAGGTCAAAGGGAGAGTATTCTTTAGCCTTCTTCATCGGACATCATTCGATCTTCTTCAAATCAAATCAACAAGGAGAGTCTTCTTCGATCATCTTCAAATCAAGAGAACAGCTTCACAAGCCTGTTCACAAAGTCATCTACCACTTGCAAGCAACCTGGGGCTTGAGACACTAAAGGGCCTTAGACATAAAGCCATTACGACAGTCGACAGATGTGCAGTCGTTTGCCTCCTAGAGACACGACTCAAGGAGAAGCAAGAATGAAGATTCTCAACAGACCTAGATGTGTTCACACAAGGATACTCATTGAACGAAATTCTACAACAATACAGCCTTGCTGACTAGCAACAGATTCTGCACAAACCTGATTTGGTCCCAACTTGTCAAACACAAGTTCACTCATACAATTCATCCATCTCAAATACAAATCCATACACATGTCTGTATACCATATACTCATACATAAACTCACCACCAAAATGTACGACCGGCCATTTACATGAACAGACGTGAGCACCACCACGTAAGTCTAGTTGAACAACTAAAATCTGCAAAATCTATTTGGAATCTTTATGTGCTGACAGGTACAAAGAGGTAAGAATCATTCGGGTCCATCCGAGACCAGCATGCATATACCCTTGCATTACAGGGGCCGACAGAACCTCCATCTCAACCGACAACTTCAAGTCCGTGACCTCGGCGACAACTTCAAAGTCTGTGACGGCAGCAACTTCAAGTCCGTGACCTCGGCAACATCAACAAAGTCTGTGACGGCAGCAACTTCAAGTCCGTGACCTCGGCAACATCAACAAAGTCTGTGACGGCAGCAACCTCAAAGTCCGTGACCTCGGCAACGTCAGCAAAGTCTGTGACGGCAGCAACTTCAAATCCGTGACCTCGACAACAACTTCAAAGTCTGTGACGGCAGCAAACTTCAAGTCCGTGACCTCGGCGACAACTTCAAAGTCTGTGATGGCAGCAAACTTCAAGTCCGCGACCTCGGCAACAACGGCAACGTCAGTAACCTTGGACGGCGCACTTCAACAACATCATCAACAAACTGGTATCTTCAGAATTGGGTCAAGTCCTTGATTCCTTAGTATGATTTTACCTTTTTTTTAAAAAAATACCTCTTCAATTTTCAAAAATGCTTTTCAAAATACCTAAAATAGCCTTTTTAGTGTTTTGGAGTCGAACTACGTTTGGTCTGATTCTCTCTTAGAGATACGTAGGCAGCCGTGCGGCACGACCATCCCAATGTTCAGAATGATGTCTTTTCTATCGACGACACTTCTTCTTTCATAAGACCTGTCGCCGAGGGGCTCTGTAGACACCCCATTCTGAACCAATAAATCATGATTACACTACTCTTAGTCTCTCTTTTATGTTTTGATGAAAGCGTATCAGTTTCGTCATGTTTCGTTAAGTTTCTAACTAACCTCGTTAGTTTTGGACCTAACTGACTAACGGAATAAACTGAAGAGGACAAAATAGTCATCAGACTAGATATCTCGCACGAGATATCATATCTCGAGCGAGATATCCTCGACAGATGTGCGTAAATCACTCTCCTTCTCCGTTTCAACCTCCTTTCTTGATAAATCTCATCTAATCCGGTTCTCCAATCAGAATTGAGTTCTGGAAGCTTCCTAGTAGTGTTTTACCTCTCCACCTCTACCTCTTAAACCCCTATAAATACTTGGTGACTTCCACTTTTTCAGAGGTCCAGATTTCACACAACACACACAATTTGCTGGTTTCTTTCCACGAAAGACTCCTTCAAATCACTCACAAACAACTCCTAAATTCGTCCTTCAACAACGTTGATTGACGAACATCAAGGCTCAAGCCTAGCATCAAGGCGAAGCTCTGTCCGCATCAAGACTTGACTCTCATATTGAGTCGAAGCTCTGCCCAAATCACTTCTCGATCGAGAAGACATCTTAGAACCACGTTCTAAATCAAATCCTCACCAAACGCTAGGTAAACTCCTTCACTTTTACTCTCCTCTTCTCAATCTATCTCTATTGGCTTTTAGAGTGGTGTAATCCCATTAAAAGGATTGGCCTAGAGTCCCTTCAATCGATGAAGGCGATCTCGAAGCATACAATCCGACATTCCTAATCAAGAAATTGATTAGGGTTTATTTGTTTTCTTTAATTATATATATTTTAAAGATCGAAAACCTCTCTTTTCTTTAGCAAGACCGATCTCCGGATTGGGTGGAATGGATGCTCCTCGACCTACCCATTCCATAACCTAAGCCCCGAACTCAAATCTTTTTTTTTTAAATGGTTTTCCTATGTTTCCAAACGAATAATATAGGTGGCGACTCTAAAAGATAAAATTCTTTCTCACAACGCTACAGCTGTTATTATAGATGAGATTGTTGCCTTTGTCGGAACATATTTTCCTCCTGATGTTGATACGAGATTGACTAGGGTTGGCCGCAATTACGATGGTGGTTGTCCGACTAAGGAAAACATCTCTGTATTTTCATCCCCTGGTCGGTTCCTCGGCAAACGGGTTGGTAGGCGTACGTTAACCGCTAAAGAGTTTGCCGCGGTCGAAACGTATGTTCTTCTTAACTGCGACGAGGTTGGGGAATATATCAAGTAAGTCATTGATGTCATGTTTACGCCTCGTCGATTAAATTATGCATGTTTAATTACCTGCATATGAAATGCCTTGTTTAACCCTATTGCAAAATGTTTGAAGATTTAGCTCAGGATTTATCTCCAGAACTCATCGCAACTAGTACAGAAAGAGAATTTCCAAACTGGCTAAGGAAATATGTAAATATTTCGTTTCATTCAAATTTATTCTATACACTTCTTTAAACATTCAATCTTAGTTAAAATTGTATTAAATTGGTTACAATATTGTCTTATAGATAGTTGAACATCCGGGTGATGCCAAAGCTCGAGGTTAAGACATTTAGCATCATCTCCGTACTTGAACGTTAATTTATACAACGGTTATTTCGTGAATGGCTATGTGTTTCATACCAAAGCTTACGGGGGCTCTAAATTGACGTGGAATAGCGATGTGAAGCTTAAAGGAAACCTTGATTATTATGGCGTCCTGAAAGAAGTAGTCGAGGTGGAGTATTTGGGTAGAAACAGTGTTGTCTTGTTCAATTGTGATTGGCGAGATGCTGTGCGAGGTGTTAAGAAGCACGCCATATTTGACCTCGTCGATGTAAAGGACTCGTCCAGACATAATGGCGACGACGTCTTCATCTTAGCATCTCAAGCACAACAGGTATACATGACTCCCTACCCTCGTCCGCGACCCGACGGATGGTGGGCTGTCTGGATGACCAAGGCTAGGAGCATGATTGACAACCTACCCTCGTCGACAACTACAGAGTCGTCATTAGAAACACCCTATCAAGAGGATGAAATGTCAGTGCCACCTAACGTTTCATCAGATAATCATCCATTAGATGATGCCACTCATATTCCTCAAAATGTTGATGAACCCGAGGAGGATATCTTACCAGTGAATTTGCCAACTCCTCCGCCTCGTTCAAGTCATCTCGCGCACATTGATATTGATGAATCAGAGGAAGAGGAACCAGAGTTTGATTCATCAGAGTCCGAAGACGAAGATGAAGAACTCGAGTTTTGTAGTAATTCAGAGTCCAGTGATGATGATGGGGGCGAAGATTAATAATAGTTTAAAGTTTTATAAGTATTGTGAATGCTTTAGATTATTAGAACTTTAAAGTTTTATATGTATTGTGAATGCTTTAGATTATTAATAGTTTAAAGTTTTATATGTATTGTGAATGCTTTGGATTATTAGAACTTTAAAGTTTTATATCTATTGTGAATACTTTAGATTATTATTAATATCCGTCGTTTTATATGTATTGTGAATGCTTTAGATTATTAGAACTTTAAAGTTTTAGATGTATTGTGAATATATTGTTTCCTATTGTTAAAGTTGTATATTTTAATATTTTTACTGTAATACAGATATGAGTTCTAGTAGAAAGGGAAAGGGTAAGAAGACTAAGCCCATCTACACATCTATTACTGGGACGCAACCGTCCCGATCCGGTAGTGATGATGTCGACCCTTCACGCAGTAGTACTAGCTCCACCTCTGGGGCCGATACTCAGACTACTGTCGATTCTGAGGGGAGGATATTTGTCCGGATATCGGCACATTATGACCAGTAAGTAACTCTTCATTAATTTGATATAAGTTGGTTCCTTTTTGTTTTAT
This sequence comes from Adenophora triphylla var. japonica, assembly GCA_022495995.1. NCBI lineage: Eukaryota > Viridiplantae > Streptophyta > Magnoliopsida > Asterales > Campanulaceae > Adenophora > Adenophora triphylla. Next base: position 535,975 of record JAFEMH010000336.1, read on the forward strand.
ATATAATTCATTATTTAAGTTAAAATGTTATTGTATAAATATACTTGGCAGGTTTGTAGGGGGATACCCTACCACAGGGACTAAGATCGGGCAATATTGGCGGTCTCGGAAAATGACCGAGTATTGGCCCAACTGGAAATCATTGCCACCGAGGCAGAAGGAGGATGCGTGGGAGGAGTTTAAGGTAATGTGTTAATGGTTTTTATTTAAAACTTAAATGTTAGTTTGTTATTAAAATGTTATAATTAATAATGATTATACTCTTTTAGTTTTGTAATGTTATCATTATATGTTGTAGGATAAATATTATTGGGGGCCGGAAATCGACGAGGCGACGGCTAGATATGTTTTCGATATACAGGCTCACAAGCTATTTAGGAATTTTATTGGTAACATATTTATCTATCCTTAATTAGTTTAATTAACAATGATTATACTCTTTTAATTTTATAATGTCATCATTATATGTTTACGAGATATTCATATTTTTTATAGGTACCACGAAGAGAAATTATTATACTAATCGGCTCGCGGCGAGACAACAGCCCTCGACACCTACTTGGATGACCGAGGAGGTGTTTCGTCAATTTTGCGAATATTGGGGGTCGAATGCGGCGAAGGCTATATCCAATCAGGCCAAGGCCAATAGAGCAGGCTCCTCGGGGTCGGCGGCGGTGCATACCATGGGGACGATCCCGGTCGCCGAGCATCACGACCGCATGGTATGTATGTTAGTTTAAATGTAGTAGTGTATGGATGCTTTTAAATAGGTTTATGTACGTATGTTAGCTGGGAGCCATGTTGATGCTATGAAATCCATGGTTTAAGTGTAAATGTAGTGTATGAATGCTTTTAAATCAGTTTAAATGTTGCATTTATACAATTTCAAAGTAATAATCTCGCTTATTTTATTTATAGGAAAGGGAGTATGGCCAGAATATCAGTTTTGTGGATGTTTACGCTAGCACCCATCTTCGGAATCCTACAGCGCCCGATCAACCTCCGCAATGGGTTGACGATCGCTCTGCTAATGCCTTTGTAAGTAAACTATCATTAAATGACTTGATTTTGAATATGTAAATTTATTTATGTACCTTACATTGTGTATATGATTATAATTGTTTGTTTTATTTTGACGGACTGCATATCAAGCCGTCGTTGCTCCCGAAGGAACGCCTCCCGGCGAGCCCATCCCCTTCGTGCCTGATGTTTGGCACTCGGTCACCTCTGAGGGACATCCAAAGAGAGGAGCCCGAGTGTTAGGGATGGGGGATTACGGGCGGCAATGCCCATCGACGTCGACCGGTCGTCGGTGAAATGTTGCCCCGCTCACGTATGATCCGAGGGTTGACACTCTGGAGGCTGCGTTGGAGGAGGAGAGACGCGAGCGGGCAAAGCTTGCGGAGGCTTTGGCGGTTCAGACGCAGATGCAGGAGGAGAATGATCGGCGTCATGTAGAGACTCAAAGACAATTGGCGCTGTTGATGGCTCATATCGGCCAGGACTCCCAGGGTAATTTCCAGCCTCCCCCGAGTTGATTGCGGACTTTTTTAGACATTTTTGTACTAATTTATACTTGTTTGTAAACATTTGAGACATTTGGTACCCGCGGGAGCCCCTCCCCCCTCTCCCCCCCTCTCCTCCTCCCGAATTGGTACGGTGATATTTAGTTTTTATTTGGTACGCTGATATTTGATTTTTAATTTTTATAGTTTTAGTTTTATAAATTGAAATGTTATATCAGGTACAAAAAATTTTGGTTTATTGATATTTTAAATTTTTTTTTAATTTATTTCAGAATCAGCGACGGAAATTTCCGTCGCTGAAATTAATTTATTTCAATTAATTTTTTTTACAGCGACGGAAATTTCCGCCGCTATATCAATTAATTTTAATTTAATTTTTGATTATAGCGGCGGAAATTCTGTCGCTGAAATAAAAATTAATTAAAATAAATTAATTTCAGCGGCGAAATTTTCCGTCGCTGAAATTAATTTATTTTAATTAATTTTTATTTCAGCGACGGAAATTTCCGCCGCTAGCTCATTTAATTTTTATTTAATTTTTGATTTCAGCGGCGGAAATTTCCGTCGCTGTAATAAAAATTAAATTAAAATTAAATAATTTCAGCGATGGTAATTTCCGCCGCTTAAATTAATTTATTTTAATTTAATTTTTATTACAGCGACGGAAATTTCCGCCGCTGAAATTAATTTAATTAAATTAATTTTTATTACAGCGACGAAAATTTCCGCCGCTGAAATGAAAATTTAATTAAATTAAATTGATTTAACGGCGGAAATTTCCGTCGCTGGAACCATTAATTCACCGGCGGAATTAAATTCCGTCGGTAAAATCAAAAAATATCGGCGAAAATTGACCCGTCGGAGCACTGCGACGGGCTGGTAGCGGCGGACCACCGACGGAATTTTTCCGCCGGTGATTAATTTTAGCGACGGAAATTTTCGTCGCTAAACGACCTTTTTCTAGTAGTGCAAGAGCATTCATCCGAAAGAAAAGCAACAAAAAGGCCTCAAAACATGAGAATGGATATATATATGTATGCATACATATATACACACAAATGTGTGTGTGTGTGTGTGTAGACTCCTAGGCAGTTGAAGGGGAAAGCATCAAGAACAAAACAGTTTCTTCATAAACCAAAATGCGTACCTCAAGCCGAGAGATGAAATGCATAACACAAGTTTCAGCTAGTAATCTGCCAAAATACAAGCAACAACGTGAAGTGAGTACAGATGCACTCAAAGGTACTAATAAATTAATTTTCACGAGAACAATGAGCAAAGAACAAGAGATCATTGTTTCAATACAAAAGGCAAGTGCAGCTGCTCTATATGATAGTTACAAAATGATCTCTTATTAAGTTCCAACAACTTTTAAGTCTTTTAAGAACGCGAATATGGGGTTATGGACTGACTTGCACAGCATGAAAGTATTTTCCGCCCTGCTACATACTAGTATACTACTGCCAAAGACATTTTGAAATATCAGCTACTCCAAACATCAACAACAAAACGACACAAAACAGTCTATGGCGCTTTCCCTTGATTTTTTTCTTTTTCTTTTTAATCGTTCACATCCTCACAGACCAATTTTAGTCCAACATGTTGAAATAACATCCAAACTCAAAAAGGTCAACCGCAAAGCCAAGGATCTAAAATAATTAAAGATTGACTTATAAAGTGTTAACGACTTCCAAAAGGAATGTGGAATAGAATCCCAAGTACAGCTATATGCATACTTGTACACTCCGCAGTTGAACAAGACATAAAAGCAAGAAAAGATAACAACGATAAGTACAAGGCCTATCAAAGAAATATCGACCAGATGAAGCAACATCCTATTACCAGGTGACAAGTTGATTGCACAAGTTTGTCATTGAAAATAGAAACTAAAACAGCTTATCACATGATTCACAAGAAATCAATGCTCAGTTCTTTCTACTCTCTAGGCCAACTAATGGTCTTCTATTAGCACATAGCCCTGTGCAAATCGATTAGATTCAACTCTCTTTTAAGCTAAAGAAGTCACAAGATAATGACACTAAAATAAATGAAAGCATGATTCAGAACAGAAGCTGAAACGGAGATCAACCCATTACCAAAATTCACAAATCAAAAGGTAAACCAGAAGAATATAACCACATCACCAGAATTCAAAACCAATTTCTCATTAAAATTTGGTCCTTTATCACAAATTGAACAGAAATTATACAAAACAAAGGCAAATGAGCCAAAATCATATCCCTCATGTTCAAAAACATCAATACTTATAAGTATCATTAAACTCAAATCTTAAGTATCAAAAGAGAAAAACACAAAAATGGGTTCTCGATTAACAATCTGAAGAGACTGAAATTGCCATACAAATTTCGTATACATTGAAAAATATGGAGATTCAGAAGTACCTTTAAGTGAAAGCTACTGAAATTGGCTCTCGATACAAACGATCGGCTATCGAATTTAACAACAATTAACTTCAAAAGGGTGAAATACAGAATCAAAGCGATCATCAATCGACAGTCTTTATGACGGAAGTGGAATTTGAATCGGAGGAAGGTTGAACATTAGAAGAATTTGACGACGGTCCCACATGAAGCTTGCCGTTGGGGGCTATGGGTTGGCTGTGGCAGTCTAGCCATGGAGCTCGCCGGTGGTAGAGAAGCTGGAACGGATCGCCGGGGTGGAGAAGCACGGATTGCGCACGGATTGCGGATAGAGAGAGAACAGAAGATTGCGTATAGAGAGAGAAATAGAATGAAGAGGGCAGTTTGGTCATTTAAATTATTATAAATAGGGTCAGGGACTCTACGGTCGTTTTGATTTCAACTCTTGGACCCTAAGGTAAAATTTGAAATGTACTGTTTTTATTGGTAAATTTCACCCCATCTCAAGGTTTTATTGGTAAAAATCCATTTTATTTATTGGACTATATTTACAGAGTAGGTATTGTTAAAAACTACTAGTTTTACTCCCGTGCGATGCACGGATCATTACATGTTACTTTAAGACGGAAATTAAAGAAAAAAAACAAAAAAATGAAATAAATTTATACATTATGGAAAACTTTCTTAAACACTACATTATCAGTACATAGATCAAATTGATAGGGCTTATCATCATTACAAATCAATATTTCAATATTTTAAGACCATCAGTTAGTTGCCACTTCAAACAAATCAAATCAAGGTACAAACTCCGTCTCACTTTAAATTACAAAATAATAATTATTAATAAAAAAAATTAAATAGAAATATTATTTTTTCCATCTCAAATAAATACTTTAAAAATATACTTCTATAAAAAATTATATTATTCATTTCAAAAATAAATATTACTTTCGACTCAAAATGAATAACCAAAAAATAATACTACAATTTTTATCCAAATAAATGAGCATTACTTCCTTCATCCCAATGAATATTTTTAAAATTAATACTACTTCATTCGCCTCTAAAATTAATGTTTATAATGTTAGTCATTCGTCTCAAAATATGACATTAAGATGACATTAATTTTTTAGACGAATAAAGTAGTAATCTTTTTTTAAATGTTCATTGAGACGAAGAAAGCCATATTCATTTTTATTTTGTTTTTTTGACAGAAAAAATTTTACTTTTTAAGAAAAAAAATTCCTTCAATTCAAAAATGAATATTACTTTCGCCCCAAAATTAATATTATTTTCTATATCAAAAAAAAAATGCTTCCTACATTGACCGATCTTAGGACAATGGTGACACTGTGTCATTTGCTTAAACTTAAAATCTACACATATAAGATTATCAATCGATTGACTCATACTCTGCACAAATCGATTGATAATTTATATGAGTCAACCGATTGATATGCACCGGACAAACCGATTGATAATTTATTGTTTAAGCAATAAACTTAAAATGTGCACAAACCGTTTAATAAATTGTTAATCGGTTGACTCATATATCCAAAAAAAAAAAAAAATTGCTTCCTTTGTCTCAATAAACATTTTAAAAAAGAATATTACTTTATTTGTCTCAAAAATTAATATTCATTTTCTGAGACGAAGACACTAATATTATAAATATTAATTTTTACAAAAGAAAACTACATCGTCTAAAAAAATAAATTACTATCTTCATCCCAATAAATTACTAAGAGGTATATTTTTTAAAGTATTTATTTGAGATAGAAAAAATAATATTTCTATTTAGTTTCTTTATTAATAATTATTATTTTATAATTTAAAGTGAGACGGAGTTTGTAACTTGATTTTTGTTTTTTGTTTGGATAGGTTAATGGGGGTGACCGATTGTTTGTTTTTATTTTATTTTTTTGGAGGCCTTGGTTGTTGGTTGTTGCTGTTTGGCTGACCGTTTTATTTTTTTTCGTTTGTTTTTGGCTGAACGGTTGTGGGGCTAACCGATTGTTTTGTTTTTTATTGGATGATCGATTGTGGCTGATCGATGGGACACTTGGCGTTCGTTCATTAAAGGTTGAGCAAGTCGGTCACACAAATAATTATTATTGACACAAATAATCGGTTGAGCCAAGTCGGTCACACCTAAATAGGTTAAGCAAATCGGTCACACAACAGGTCACGCAACAGGTCACACAACGGGTTGAGCAAGTCACCACGCAACATGTCATGCAACATGTCACACAACAGGTTCAGTAAGTCGTTCACGCAACAGGTCAAACTTCTATTAGCTACTCCAAATTAACAACAACAATCGGTCAACACACACCTACAGTTGACACCCAAATCTGGTCAACACTAATAACTAATAAGTAGTAATAGCCATTACCAAAAATCCGGTTGTAAAAAAAAAAAAAAAACACAATCGGTCAACAGTCAACACACACACACGGTTGACACCCAAACACTAATAGTAATAAATAGTAATAGCCATTAGGCCCATTACCAATAATCGGTCAAAAAAAAAAAAAACACAATCGGTCAACACACACCCACGATTGACACCCAAACACTAATAGTAATAGCCATTAGGCCCATTACCAACAATTGGTCAACAAAAAAAAAAACCAATCAGTCAACACATTCCCTGTCAGTCAATAATAATCAGCTTTGCATTTTAGAAAATAGTTTCAAATGTGAGTTATTTTGAGAATTATATTTTTAAAATGAAATTATTTGAGAAAAAAATCAATAAATAGTAATAGTAATTACCAACAATCGATTGTAAAAAAAAAAAAAACAATCGGTTAACCACATTATCGATCAATGTGGCCAACTTTTGGTCATACTTTTATAAAATTCTAGGGCTTAACCGATTGGGTAATGTGGCCTGCTTTTGGTCATACTTTTATAAAATTATAGGGCCTAACCGATCCAAACACAAAGGTACAAATTCCTCCGTCTCACTTTAAATTATAAAATAATAATTATTAATAAAGAAAACTAAATAGAAATATTATTTTTTCTATCTCAAATAAATATTTAAAAAATATATATATATACTTCTATGAAAAATTATATTGAGTCGAAAGTAATATTTATTTTTGAAATGAAGATTATAATTTTTTATAGAAGTATATTTTTTAAAGTATTTATTTGAGATGGAACAAATAATATTTCTATTTAATTTTTTTATTAATAATTATTATTTTATAATTTAAAGTGAGACGAAGATTTGTACCTCATTTTCGTTTGGTTTGATTGGCTTGGCCTGTTGGGTCAACTAATGACCATTTTCGTTTGGTTTGATTGGCTTGGCCTGTTGTTGGGTCAACTATTAACTATAAATCATTTTGATCGGTTGCAGGTCACTATTGATCGGTAAATCATTTGAATCGGTTTGGCATGATTGGTTCAGTCGGTCAACTGACCTTATTATTTATTTTATTGACATGCACTACTAGAAACTGGGTATTTACCCACGGAAAATTCCGTGGGTAAACAGGGAATTCCGTGGGTAAAATTGATTTACCCACGAAAATTGTCCGTAGGAGGTCCGTGGGTAAATTTTTGTGAGTAATACCCACGGAATATTCCGTGGATATTACCCACGGAATATCCGTCGAAAGTCAAAAAATTCCGTGGGTAAATAAGGAAAAATTTCCACGAAAATTTATCCAACGAAAACTTGCTGGAAGTTACCCACGGAATATTCTGTGGGTAATATTATTATTACCCACGAAAATTTCTGTGGGTAATATTTGTATTATTAATAATTTTAGTATTACTCACGGAATATTCCGTGGGTAATATTCTTATTAAAAATAAAATTCATATTTACCCACGGAATTTTCCGTGGGTAAATCTTAATATTATTTTATGAAGAATTTTACCCACGGAATATTCCTTGGGTAAGTAATTAATAGTGTTTTAAGGAATTTTTATCCACGAAAATTTCCGTGGGTAATTGAAAACATTACCCACGAAAATTTCCGTGGGTAATTTTATCAGAATTGAAAAAAAAATTGAAAATTATCCACGAAAATTCCATGGGTAATTTTATCAGAATTGAAAAAAAAATTCAAAATTCAAAAAACCACCTATAAAAGCCAAAAGGCCACCCGTAAAAGTCAAAAATCCAATCCCATAATATATAACATTCACACCATCCACACAAACAATATATACAATTCTTAAACAATCTCAAAACAATTTCTTCCAAATCAAATAAAACATTAACGTACAAATCTCTAAAAAAATATATCATATTACAAACAAAAAAATAAAGTCTAGTAGTTAAGTTACCACTCCAATAATTCCCCTCCTCAATAGCCTCTTCACGAGCACACCTCACATATGTTTCCTGTCCAATATATAACAAAAAACAATTAATAATGACAAAAGGATAATTATTCAAATTTCTTGATAAATAAATTATAACATTTGATATGATGAAATTAATTGGCAAAAGCATAATTGTCAAGTTAAAAAAGGAGTGGTTCTTTCATAACATCAAAAATTACTGCAATATGTAAATACTCTTACTCTCACATTAACCTATACAATGTAAAGCCTAGTGATTTAACATGACTACAGTGACTATATACTGTGGAACTTGGATAAGTAAATGTCCAAAAATATGTAAATACTCTTAATCGTTGTAGCTGAGCTGATCTAGTCAATTACTAGTAGTGCTAAACCCGTCGTATTAAGAAGGAGCTCCATTTCATTTCTCCTAAATCTATTTCATTGATTGAGGTAGAAAGCCTGTTCCTCTAACCTGTTAAATAAAGCTAGAGAAAGAAAGGAATCACCTGAATTCCTGTATAGCATTTGAAATGTATCCATAAATGTATATGATCCAATTCTTTAAATCTGAACAGAATCTAACAAAAAAGGTAGTTTGCTTAATGTATACTTATTATCAAATTAACAGTTGGTTGAGCTTTGTATTTGCAGGTCCCGTTTTTCTCACAGATGGATGGTCAACTACTCGATGCAATATGTGAGCGTCTCGTGTCATCTTTATGTACCCAAGGAACCTATATAGTTCGTGAAGGTGATCCAGTTACAGAGATGCTATTTATTATCAGAGAACACAAGAAAGCTCCACCACAAATGGTGGACGGACAGGTTCTTCAGGGAGAGAAGAGATCCAAATGGGCGCCGGAGTGACAAATCAGGTGTAATGAATGGAGGCTGCCGACTTGGGAGCTCGTCAGTCACCATGAAATCAAATATCCTCGCCGCCTAATAGAGAGGGAGCTCACGTCAATGGTAGCTCGTCAATCGCCGTCGACGCCGAGTAAAGAGGGATCGAAAAACGTACAGAGGGAGAAAGAGGAATTCTCGTGTTATTTAAAAAAAAAATTACCCACGGAAATTTCAGATTAGCCACGGATATGTCCGTGGGTATTACCCACGGAAACCATTCCGTGGGTAATTCCAAGGAAAATCAGTTTACCCACGTAAATATCAGATTACCCACGAAAATTTCCGTGGACATTACCCACGGAATAGTTTCCGTGGGTATTACCCACGGACTTATTCCGTGGGTAATTAATACTAATTACCCACGGAAATTCTGTCGGAAATACCCACGGAAACTATTCCGTGGGTAATGTAGACGTTTACCCACGGAATTTCCGTGGGAAATATATATATTTTTTTCTTTACTTTGACTTTTTTAAACCGTGGGTAATTAGGTTTTTCCGTGGGTAATACCGTGGGTAATACCCACGAAATATTTCGTGGATAATATTCCGTGAGTAATCGGACAGATTCTAGTAGTGATGTTACTTGGATCTTATTATTTATTTTATTAACCGGTTACTTGGATTGGTTACCTTATTATTTATTGACCGGTTACTTGGATCGGTCGGTCAACCGTTGACCTTATTATTTATTGACCGGTTACCTTAGATCGGTCGGTCATTCACTTATTATTGATCGGTCATCATGTCAATGATTACCGATCCTTGATTTATCGATCCTTGTCACAACCGATCCGATTGGTTAAACTCTCTACATGGTGTCTCAATTAAAAAAAAAAAAAAAAAAGGAAATTCGCCTGCATACACGCGAAATTGGAGTGTTGACCGATTGGGTGTGTTGACCGATTTTCGTCCCACTTTTCTTTTATATATTTTCATTTGTTTAGTTATTTTCTATCTTTTTTTACATACCTTTTTGTAAAAAAATATCAGTAATAAAAAAGTCTTGAATATTATTTCCTAGTCAATAAAAAATTAATAAAAAATAATATTTCTATTTAGTTTTCTTTATTAATAATTATTGATAAAGAAATTTATATTTAAAAAAGAGGATTTTTTTTCTGTGTCCAAATCAAATGAAAATAGTCTCTATGAATTTGTAATTTAAAGTGAGACGGAGTTTTTACTTTAATTTTTTATTTGATTTGTTTGCTGACCGATTGTGACTTGCAGCCTTGGTTTGTGTTTGATCGTTTGTATTTTTGATTTGATTTGTTTGCTGACCGATTGTGCCTTGCAGCCTTGGTTTGGGTTTGACCGATTGTGCTTTGGTTTGTGTTTAACCGATTGTGGCTTGGTTTGTGTTTAACCGATTACGGTTTACCGGTTATACCGGTTTTAACCGTTTTTAATTTTTTTTCTTTTTCAAATTAGGTTTTTAAAATAAAATTTTAACAAAATTATTTTTTGAAAAAATCTAAGGCCACGGCCAAGGCCGGCCAATTCTAGTAATGCCACGGCCAAATGATTATGCTAACCTTGACCAAGGCCTCAATATATACCAAGGCAAGACCATTTCACTTTCTTTTTCTATCGATGTGGAAATTGAGATATCCCTCCTTCTCCACCTGCGTACACGGATATTTTCCTGCGTGTGAAAAACCGCCTATGTACACGCGCCTATGTCGGCACGTGTACTGCATGCGCCTAATATTCTTCCAATCAGAGCCTGTCACGTCAACTGTTGATTCTATATCTTCAATTTTGCCATGCCGTGAAATTACGAAAATACCCTTGTCTTTTGGGGGGGAAACCTTGGCTTCTTTGCTTTTATATATATATATAGATTCCCTCTATTTCAATTTAATATTTTTAGTTTGATTTAATACGGAATTAATAAAATATAAATGTTGGGAGTTTTTAGCTTGATTTAATACGGAATTAATAAAATATAAATGTTAGGAGTAGGAAAAATAAAGTGGGTTGAGAGTTTTCGTTGTAAAAATGACAAGTGAGTCTCATTGTCAATTTTAAGTAATAAAACAACTATTAACCTTAATCTGGTGGGAAGACTAATTAAAAAGAAAAGTAAAAACCTTACATTGAGACGGAAATAATAGTTTTTTTCTAATAAATAGGAAAAATTATTTTTTAAAACACACGTTGACATTTTCGTAGTTAACTGTAACTTTATTTAAAACGTGCGGTGACATTTTTTGTAATCAGTGTTAAAGAGTAACAGTAGTGGTGTTTTTTTAGTGTCGGTGCTAATGTTAAAGAACATTAACAATGTTAATGTTAAAAAGTGTCATGTGCAATGATAAAAAATGTCAGTTTTATTTATAAAGAGTGCTAGAGAGGTAAAAAAGTTCTAGTTATATATGAAAATACCACCGCGTGATTTTAAAAGAAGTTTCAATTATTTACAAAAATATCATCGCACGTTTTAAAAAAGTGTCAATTAATTAGAAAAATGCCACCCTGCGTTTTAAATGAAGCTTCATTTAATTACGAAAATGTCACACACTTTTTTAAAAGCTAGTTTTTTCAAATTGCTAAGAAAAACATGTTTTTTTCTTAAGATTTTGACATATTTATGACCCGATTTTTTAAAGGGGCAATTACCAATCAGTCCCTAATTCTAATGAATTCAACCAACTAATCCATGAAATATGGGAATCGACCATTTGGTCCCTGGCTTACTAATATACACGCGTGTCCCTTATAAACAACGGAAACTACAATTTTGCCAATGAGTAATTGACACTTATGCCATTCGGTGAAGCTACACGTGTCCAATATCGTGTATAGTGAAAATCGTCGTTTACGAAACCCATCATTTCAAGTTTGGCGCTCTCTCTCTTCTACTTTCTCTCTCTACAACCTCCATTGAAGGTCCTTCACTCTTCGTCATCTGTTCTTCAAATACATTGCAAAATCGAAAGGTAATGCTCACAAAACTCTGTAATCTGAAGTTCATTGTTGTTCCGGACGGAGTTTTTACTAAATTTTAGGGTCCGAAATTTTTTCTTCTATATTTATTTTGAAAATTTTGGAATGAACTTCAAAATTTTGAAATTAAGTTCATAGTTGTTTATCAAAAGGTAATGCTCACGAAAATCTGTAATCTGATGTACATTGTTGTTTCGAACGGTGTTTTTACCAAATTTTAGGGTTCAAAATTTTTTCTTCTATATTTATTTTGAAAATTTTGAAATTATGTTCATAGTTGTTTTTGTCATCTGTTAGATCTGTGTTTTTGTTAAGTTCACTGTTGTGTTTGTCTTATATTGGCAGTTAGTGAGATTATGAAGCTATTTGTTAAAATTTTGCATGCATTTAGTGCCTCCAAGTTTGTTACGTTTATAGTTATTTTTGTTAAGTTTGCAGTTGTTTTTGTTAAGTCCAGTGTTATTTTTGCCTTATGTTGGCATTTAGTGAGATTATGAAGCTATTCAACAAATTTTGCATACTTTTAGTGCCTCCAAATTTGTTAAGTTTGCAGTTGTTTTTATTAAGTTCAGTGTAGTTTTTGTCTTATGTTGGCATTTAGTGAGATTATGAAGCTATTTGATAAATTTTTCATGCCTTTAGTGCTTCCAAATTTGTTAAGTTTGCAGTTGTTTTTGTTAAGTTCAGTGTTGTTTTTGCCTTATGTTGGCATTTAGTGATATTATGAAGCTATTTGATAAATTTTTCATGCCTTTAGTGCCTCCAAATTTGTTAAGTTTGCAGTTATTTTTGTTAAGTTCACTTTTATTTTTGTCATATGTTGGCATTTAGTAAGATTATGAACCTATTTGACAAATTTTGCATACATTTAGTGCCTCCAAATTTGTTAAGTTTGCAGTTGTTTTTATTAAGTTCAGTGATGTTTTTGCCTTATGTTGGCATTTAGTGAGATTATGAAGCTATTTGATAAATTTTTCATGCCTTTAGTGCTTCCAAATTTGTTAAGTTTGCAGTTGTTTTTGTTACGTTCACTGTTGTTTTTGCTTTATGTTGGCATTTAGTGAGATTATGAAGCTATTTGATAAATTTTGCATGCCTTTAGTGCTTCCAAATTTGTTAAGTTTGCAGTTGTTTTTGTTAAGTTCACTGTTGTTTTTGCCTTATGTTGGCATTTAGTGAGATTATAAACCTATATGATAAATTTTGCATGCCTTTAGTGCTTCCAAATTTATTAAGTTTGCAGTTGTTTTTGTTAAGTTCACTGTTGTTTTTGCCTTATGTTGGCATTTAGTGAGATTATGAAGCTATTTGATAAATTTTGCATGCCTTTAGTGCTTCTAAATTTGTTAAGTTTGCGGTTGTTTTTGTTAAGTTCACTATTCTTTTTGCCTTATGTTGGCATTTAGTGAGATTATGAAGCTATTTGATAAATTTTCCATGCCTTTAGTGCCTCCAAATTTGTTAAGTTTACATTTTTTTTTGTTAAGTTCACTGTTGTTTTTTGCCTTATGTTGGCATTTACTGAGATTATGTAGCTATTTAATAAATTTTGTATGCATTTACTACATCCAAATTTATTAATTTTATAGTTGTTTTTTGTTATGTTCACTGTTGTGTTTGTAGATGGGTAAGAAGCAGGCTATGAGGTATAAACCATATGGAAAAAATTCTAAATCTTCTATCTCTTCTGAGAGAACACCAACTGCCTCACCTCTTTCTGTTCAAGAACAGTCAAATGTAACACCTTTAAGAAGATCAACGAGGAAGGAAATGCAAACCCCTCAACAACATAAATCTGTTGAACAGTCAATTGAAACACCTGTAAGAAGATCAAAGAGAAAGGAAATGGAAACCATTGAACAACAGCCCAAGGTAAATTTTGCATGCATTTAGTGCCTTCAATTTGTTAAGTTCACAGTTGTTTTCTTAAGTTCACAGTTGTTTTTAATATGTTTTTTTTTTCTGAATTTGTTTTTATAGATTGTGAAGAAGAACAAGAAGGAAATTTTAAAGAACAAGGAGGAGATAATTTTGAAGAAAAAGAAAAGGGATGAAATTTCAAAGAAAGAGAAAATTGTGATGAACAAGAAAAAGGAGAAGAAAAAGGATGAGAAAAAAGAACAAGAAAAAAAGGACACAGCAAAGAAACTAACTGTTTTTTTCAGATCAAATGTAGAAGCAACTGCAAAGCTTCTACAGTCCTTTGAATTGAAATCGAAACAGTTGAACATGTTGAAAAAATCACCATTTTTTAACATGTTCAATGCATTGATTATCCACAAGAATATCTACCATAGGAAATGAGATCTTGTTACTTCAGATTTGATTAGGTGCTATGTTAAAGGAGAGGATAAATTCAAGATTGGTGATAAATTTGTTGAATTCACACCAAATGATGTGATGATAATATTTGGGATAGTTTCAGGAAAAACAAAGTTAGATATTAAATCAAGATCAAGAGGGAGTTTGGCCGCATGTTCCCTAACAGCAAAAAGATTTTCAGATGTGAAAAGCAGAATTAAAACATCCAAGCTCAAGGATGTAATCAGAGGATTAGGAAACAGCGACGAAGATGAATGTGTTGAGGATTTTGTAAAGTTGATTACAGTTTATTCCATGGCAACTTTGTTTTTTGCTTCTTCGGGTGATATTATACCACACTCATTTTTTCAATGTGTGGATGATATTGAAAACATGAAGAGCTACAATTGGGCTAGAGCTATTCATGAAAAATTGATGAATTCAATCAGAGAAAATTTCAGGACTCCCTATCTTGTGTCTGGATGTGTTGCTGCACTATCTGTAAGTGTCTGTTTTCGTTTTCCTATTCACATAGTTATATTTATATAATATATCATATCTTGAAAAACATTTTTATGTTATTTATTTGTTTTCTAGTATTGGTTCTATGAGCATACCAGAGGACTTCCAGATAGGAGGATTGTTCCTAGATTTATGAAGTGGGAATTGCCCATGAAGCTTGAAAATTTCAAGGCAAAGCGTATTGATCGATTTGTTGGTAATGAAGTAAGTTGTTTACATTAATGTTACAATTGTTGTTGTTAAGTTTATAGTTGTTTTCAGCATCATATTAAGTATACTGATCTGATTTTTCTTTTTTGATAAATAGATTCTTGCGAAAGAATTGATTTTAACCAATGAAGAAAACCGAATGTTTGCAGATTGTGAATTGATTGAAGAAGAGGATATGAATAAGGAAGGGAGTAGAAATGAAGAAGGTTTGCCAAATCAAAGCATTCCATCTCAAGAGTCAGTAAGAACTGTGAGTGATTTAATTTTTTCATTACATTGCTTTAATAAATTTTTTTACACAACTGTGCTCTTAAGTTCATCAGTTGTTTTAAGAATATTAAATTTTAGAATCAATTCTAATCAGTGAATGTCTTCAATATCCTTATGTTCACAGTTTTTTTCTTAAGTTCACAGTTGTTTTCTTAAGTTCACAGTTGTTTTCTTAAGCACACAGTTGTTTCCCTAAGTTCACTGTTGTTTTCTTAAGTTCACTGTTGTTTTTATAAAGTTCACAGTTGTTTATGTTAAGATCAAAGTTTTTTTCTTAAGTTCATTGTTGTTTTTATTAAGTTCACAGTTGTGAACTTAAATTAATTTCAAGCAAGAAATCGACAAAGAGATCGAAAAGATTCGAAGTATACCGTGCGAAGACTCGGATCAGTGGCCCAATGTTGCCACGCATCGGGGTAATGCTCCTCCGCAATCGATTGCGAAAGAGAATAGTGCCTCCTCATTCGGACAAGCTCCAATCGTCTCTCCGCAACCGGGCCGCGTCCTTGGCCTTGAAAAGCAACTCCCCCGTGTTCCATTGCTCAAAAATCGAAGAAAAATGGAAGAATTTTGGAGCTTTTTGGCCAACAATGGCGGCTTGGGCGATTTCTCTTCCTCTCTCTCGTATTTTTTTTGAAAAAACTGCTTGGGGAAGAAGAAGGGCGTTGGCCCTCATTAAAACCTGTCTGGAAATCAGACCCCTCCGCGCGGATAGGGTTGTAAGGGTCAAAATGACCCTTTTGCCCTTTAAAAATCCAGAACTCTGCAATTTGATCCTAGACTTAACAGAGTTAACCAAAGTTAACCAAAGTTAACCCCCTTTCAAAGGAACCCCCACGGCAGTCAAACGTAAGTCCGATCTCCCCGAGAAAGATAACGGAATCTCGTTTCTTTCATCAAAATCACCAACGGCAGTCAAACGTAAGACCGATCTCCCCGAGGAAGATAACGAGATCCCGTATCTTTCATCAAAATCATTCCCCGGCAGTCAAACGTAAGTCCGATCTCCCCGAGAAAGATAACGGAATCTCGTTTCTTTCATCAAAATCACCAACGGCAGTCAAACGTAAGACCGATCTCCCCGAGGAAGATAACGAGATCCCGTATCTTTCATCAAAATCATTCCCCGGCAGTCAAACGTAAGACCGATCTCCCCGAGGAAGATAACGAGATCCCGTATCTTTCATCAAAATCATTCCAACGGCAGTCAAACGTAAGACCGATCTCCCCGAGGAAGATAACGAGATCCCGTATCTTTCATCAAAATCATTCTCCGACAGTCAAACGTAAGACCGATCTCCCCGAGGAAGATAACGAGATCCCGTATCTTTCATCAAAATCATTCCCCGGCAGTAAAACGTAAGACCGATCTCCCCGAGGAAGATAACGAGATCCCGTATCTTTCATCAAAATCATTCGACGGCAGTCAAACGTAAGTCCGATCTCCCCGAGAAAGATAACGAGATCCCGTATCTTTCATTAAAATCATTCCCCGGCAGTAAAACGTAAGACCGATTTCCCCGAGAAAGTTAACGGAATCCCGTTTCTTTCATCAAAATCATTCGACGGCAGTCAAACGTAAGTCCGATCTCCCCGAGAAAGATACCGAGATCCCGTATCTTTCATCAAAATCATTCCCCGGCAGTAAAACGTAAGATCGATCTCCCCGAGAAAGATAACGAGATCCCGTATCTTTCATCAAAATTATTCCCCGGCAGTAAAACGTAAGACCGATTTCCCCGACAAATACGTCTGATTTTTCCCCAGCAAAGGCTAACAAAATCCCCAGCAAAGTTAACGGAATCCCAAAAGCCATCGGAATCTCGAGTAAATCTCGAACTACGAAAGGGCTTGA
This sequence comes from Adenophora triphylla var. japonica, assembly GCA_022495995.1. Lineage (NCBI taxonomy): Eukaryota > Viridiplantae > Streptophyta > Magnoliopsida > Asterales > Campanulaceae > Adenophora > Adenophora triphylla. The sequence continues at coordinate 553,214 of JAFEMH010000336.1, forward strand.
TTCCCACTAGGGATACGTAGGTAGCCTATCATTAGGTCCAGCCCCCCGACCAAAACGGTCACCCTCTCCTTCGGCAGCAGACAAAGTCCACCGAAAGGCCATTTCAAATCAAGGTTCGAGGCACCTAAAACGCCATCATCAAGGTTCAAGGCACCTAAAACGCCATCATCAAGGTTCGAGGCACCTAAAACGCCATCTTCAAGGTTCGAGGCACCTAAGATGCCATCATCAAGGTTCGAGGCACCTAAAACTCCATCTTCAAGGTTCGAGGCACCTAAAACGCCATCATCTCCAGGTTGACGCCTCAAAATAGTCATTCCAGGGTCAAAGACCCGAACTACGACCGGCTTGATTCCTCTTAAGGATACGTAGGTAGCCTATCATAAGGTTCAACCATCCGACCGAAAATGGTCATTCTTATCCCCAGCAGAGCGGATATACAACTTCAGCCATCCGACCGAAAATGGTCATTCCTATCCCCAGCAGAGCGGATATGCAATCTCAGCCATCCGACCGAAAATGGTCATTCCTATCCCCAACAGAGCGGATATGCGACTCTAGCCATCAGACCAAAATGGTCATTCCTACCCCCAGCAAAGTTTCTTCCAGCAATCGACTGCAAAACTCGCTCATCAGGTTCAAGGCACCTAAAACGCCATCATCTCCAGGGTCAAAGACCCGAACTACGGCTGGCTTGATTCCTCTCAAGGATACGTAGGTAGCCTATTAAATAGGTTCAGCCATTCGATCACTTGATCATCCTGCCAAATATGGAGCCTTACTCTTATCGACGACCCCGCTTCCTTCGAAAGCGCCGTCGCCGAGGGGCTACTGTAAGTGCTCCAATTTGAGCTTGTTAGTATTTTCGTTAGAAAATTAACGAAAGTTATGACATTTCTAACAATTCCTAACAATTCCTAACATTCCTAACATTTCTAACCAAGCAAGGGCAAAGTGGGCATTGTTATTTAAGGATAAACCAAGAAAGGAATCCTAAAAAGCAAAAGAAATTAAAGAAAACCAAAAATAGAAACTGCTGGAACAAAAATTGTCTGTTTAATTTGATTTTTTTTTGAAAATATTCCTCTTGTCCAAAGCCTGAAGCAGCATTTAATGAGCAACGATTATGCTGAAGGACATATCCGCGCGGACATGATTGCAATTTTCAGAGGGCTATAAATTGAGGCCTTCAGTCTCAGAAAAAAAGGAGATTATCATATTTTCTCAACTGTATCTTGGCGAAAATAGGGAGAAAACAGTGAGAATTCCATAGAATTGTCACCTTTTTCTCAACTATTCAACCAAAATCACACTCACTCAAACACTCTCATATTCAAGCCTCATACACCAATACAAGGAAGATAGGTATAACCTCCCTCTCCTCATCCTAAAATCTCTCATCCATGCATGCATTTCCAAACTACAAAATGTAGTTTGTTCATCTTCTTGCCCTAGATCCAAGAAGATCACCATGGAAGTTCATCTCCATGGTTGATCTTCTACAAGGATCAACATTATTTTCAAAGTATTCTTACTTTCTTGCAAAGAAAACACATTTTCAAAACCCTAAAAATCATTTTTCATACATCAAATCCCTTTTTCAAAGGATAAAATTCCCCTTCCCAAGCAAATGAAGTGCTTAGTCCTAATGTACACCAAGGATGGTTTGATATAGTTGATTCACCATTAAAATGTCAAGTGATCACTAATCAAAACCTAGGGAAATGGGGACAAGCATGTATGCAAAACCCCCTTTAAAATCATGTTTTCCTTCTTGAGAAGTTGCTGTCCAGTAGCAATTTTCCAAGACCCCAGTCCATTGTCTAAATTTTTGGACACAGATAAACTTGGAATTTGGTGTTGACTACAAAAAACATTTTGTAGCCAACATCCAGATCTTTCCATAAATATTTTTACTTTATTTTTTGCGCGAGTAAAACTCCCTTTTTAAAATTTTCTTTCAAAGGTCAGTTCATCAGTTTCTGGAAATCCAGATTTCATATCTGAGACTTCCAGAAGGTTTTGACCCCTCAAATCTTCTACAAAATGGAAAATTCTTTCGTAGAGATCTTATTTGAGGTGTCTGGAACAACTTTTATTCTCTGAGTTTCTCCAGATTATGAAGTTTTAAGGCCCTTGAATCCATTTCAAAATCGGGTGTCTACTGCCTTTTTTTATTCTGGCAGAAGTGTTTTTCAACTTCAAAAGGTCTTTTGAGTACCAAATCTCAACCCAAAAATCATCCAAAAAATCATGGGGTCAGTTTAAAGTCTTAAAAAGAAATCCCATTTTTTTACTTTTCTCAGTTTCAAATTATTTTGGCCAAAGCAACACACACACCCACACACACAGACACACACAAACAAATGGTTTTTAGCTTGGAAGACTCGTTTTACGAGGCATTCCGGGTGCACACTAACGTCCTTCCCAGCGTGTAACGTGACCTCCGAACTCAAATCTCTAATCTCGGGCATTTTTCAAAGTTTTGGCCCTTAAAACAAAAATGGCGTGGCGACTCCGTCTTTTTCCGGTTTTATTTGATTTTCAAAGAAACGCAAAATCGAATTTTCCCGCGAAATTGGAATTTCAACATCGTCACACCACTCTGTGCACCTTTTGAAGAGCATCTCAAGTTTTCTCAGTTGTCTGAAATTGTCGTTGACCATTTTGTGTTGCCCCTCTGCACGGTGGTCGATTGAGATAGTCTACTTGATTTGATCGTCTCTACCCTTCATGTTTGTACAATTCTTATTTTTAGCATATGCTTTCTTATTTTGCGTTAACTTTTAGAGTGTTATTAGCCAACCTTTTTTGTGGCATGTTTTTTCCCTTAAGCTTACAACTTATCTGATATTCTGGTGTGTCTTATTCGTGGCTCATGTTATGTACTCTCTAGAACTGGTTCCCAATCTCTCCGAACAAAGTTAGCAGCAATGTTGGTAAGTTGAAAGCCAGATGTTTGTTAGGGTCCCCTGTTGATAGTCTGTTGGTATATATATTCTATTTTACTCATAAGCTGATGTCTTCATCTATTAGAGATAGGCGGTCTTGAAGGAGTTTCCATGATAAGGTGTTTGTTCTTTCTGTTTTTACTTTGTAGATCTTCATATCCATTTGTTTGTTGGCATTGCCAGTGTACATGGATTTTCTCAATCATAAAGGGAATTTGTATTCTGTAGCCCTCATATTTTGTGTGGTCTTTCAGGTGGACCTATGATTCATGTATTTTTTTTTCCTTCACCATGCAGCATCATGGAAGTGGATTGTATCTCACCTTGCTGATGGCTCAGGCCCTCCCTTATGGTGGTCCTCTCACCCTAGACTTCGCAGGAAAGCCTGTAGTCAATCCCAAATTCATGCTCTTCTGTTGGGTCATATCTTTCTTTCTTTTTCCTTTTTTTATATGTGTTGAAGCACCTTTTTTTGTACTCCTGACTATAGTGCTCCAGAAGTTCTCTTGAAGAAAGGTTATTCATTGGAATGTGATTGGTTTGTAGTCCTTCTCCTTCTACGAGTATACTATATGCTTCCTGATAATGCCTGCCTTCTTTAGGTTTTGATGGTTATGATTCTGGTATAGTGGGACAATGTATGTATCTAAATTGTCGGGGGTGTATATGTGAATTTGAGGGGAGGGGATTTTTTTTTATTACTCACATTAATAACGTTTTATAAACGTTGTAATAAACAATATAACAACGTTTTATAAACGTTGTATAAAGTTTTACGACAACGTTTACAAAACGTTGTCAAAATGGAGGGGATTTTTTTTTAATTATTCACATTAACAACGTTTATAAAACGTTGTAATAAACCTTAAAACAACGTTTTATAAACGTTGTACAAAGGCTTAAGACAACGTTTACAAAATGGTGTCAAAAATTGTAGTACAACGTTTTTTAAACGTTGTTTTAAGGTTTATTACAACGTTTATAAAACGTTGTCATTGGTCTTATTACAACGTTTTTAAAAAACGTTGTCATACCCTTTTTTACAAGATTTTAAGAAAATGTTGTAAACACTATATAGGACAACGTTTTATGAACGTTTTTTACAACATTTATAAAAGGTTGTCTTAGACTGGGACCTATTACAACATTGGATATCACAACGTTTTAGAAAACTTTGTTAAAGGTCTATTACAACGTTTAAAAAACGTTGTGGGTATTTTTGTTGTAGTGTCTTCATACAAAACTCAGTCATATCTATCAAGAAAGCAGCTCAATTCTCACTCTCAGAATCAAAACTGAAGCAAAATCTTTAGCTAAGATTTTGATTTGATCATCTGGGTATCTCCAAGAATGTTGAATCTCAGTTAGGTCATCGCGATCCTCTTCATCACTCTCCAATATGTACATTCTCTCTCCTTTGATGGTCTCTCTCGCCTCTCTCTGAAATATGCCATTAATGACGGCGACACCGTCTTCTTTGATTGGAATGAGCAACACCACTCATGCCACTGGAAAGGAATTTCCTGCACGAACATTTTTGGATTCTACGAATCTCACGTTGTTGGTATCGCCTTTTCCGAAAAGGAGCTCGTGGTTACATTCCGTCTGAGCCTAATTTATCTCAGGACAATTTGCACAAAAACAACCTTTACGGCTCAATTCCCGAAAACTCTTCAACGCTTCGTCACTTCAAATCATATTTCTCTACAACAACAATCTCTCCAGTTTGCTACCACCGTTAATGTGCAACCTCCCTCGCTTCCAACACATCTATCTCTCCAACAATTCTCTCTCCAGATCAATCCCCAAAGACTTTCGCACCTGCCTCCAGCTACATAGGCTAATTTTTTCAGGAAACCAACTCGCCAACGAGATTTCGATGGGGATATCCCCGGAGCTGGCTAATGTCGTCCAGGTTGACCTTTCTTCAAATTCTCTCGATGGTTCAATTCCTAAATCTGACAACCAATTAACCCAAAAATGACAATGATTGAGAAATTAAGGAGCTATGAGATGTGGGTATGTTTTCTTAAGGCCAAAATACGTTTATTTCCCAAAGTATCCAGGCTTTGCACCCCAAACCGAATTTTATCCCATAGTAACACTCTAATTTTCCTTTAGTCCCACTTTGACCCATGACCCCTAACGACATTGGAAATTTAACGAAATTTGGTCATGTGCATGTCATGTGAGGGGTTTTTTGTTCAATTTTCCTAAAAAAAGATGGATATTAATGTCATTTTGTTATTGAAGACTTTCTCCACCTAACCCCATCAGTCAGCAACCACCACCACCATTTTCCCAAGAATTTGGCCACCACCACCCAAACCCAACCTTTTCCCCAACCTCTCTCTCATCTTCTTTACCCAACCCTTTCCCATCACTCATCACCACCGATTTCCCCCAATCCAAATTTGGAATTTCATCCTTTCATCCCAAGCTTCCACACGCCCAATTGCCGCCTCCTTCAATTCATCTCCACCATTACATCTATCTTTTCATGTCACCTGCATCTCCTTCTGTCACCTTCATCTTCTTCGGCGACCTCCATCATCTTCTCCCGTCATAGTCCTTCCACGGCCTCCATGATTTAAATCCAATTTCAAATCTGGCATTCTATGAAGTTCATAAGGGCCGAAGAGATGGTTGATTTCGGGTCTTTTGCCTTTTGGGAATTTTGCATAGATGAATCTGCAAAGTTTAGGCGAACATGCTATGAAGGAACTCGGTCGGAAGAGGAGTTGAATGATGGAAAAGTCTCAGTTGTTAAGGGCCGGAGAGATGGTTGTTGTTGTGAAGGAGACGGTGGAGGTCGGCAGTCACACTTTTTCAAGTTTTTTTTTTTAATTCCTCTTCTGAAATCTTGTGGTTGGTGGTGGTGGTTGTAAATGGAATTAGATGTTTAAGTTTATTAGAGGGTGTTTAGGGAGGAGGTGGTGGCGGCTTTGGGTTTGTTTGGGTGGTGTAGATTAGTAGCAGTGAAGATAAGTGGTGGTGGGTGGTTGTGAAAGAGGTTGAAGATGATAGGATTAAAAACAATTTTATCCTCATTAATCATTACTTTTTAATTCCTTCAATTAAAACAAATTCATTTAACCCCTCAATAATAAAATGACATTAATATCTTTCTTTTTTTTTTTTTAAGAAAAATTGAACAAAAGCCCCCTCACATGACCAAATTTCGTTAAATTTCTAACGTCGTTGGGGGTAATGGGTCAAAGTGGGACTAAAGCCAAATTAGAGTGTTACTCTGAGACAAAATTCGGTTTGGGGTGGAAAGTGAAATTGCCTGGATACTTAGGTGGGTTAAGTGTATTTTGGCATTTTCTTAACTAGTGAGTAACCCGTCGGTCCCCGACGGGGGATAAAACACTGAGGTAAAAGTTAAATGTAAATACAATTCAAAAAATTAATGAGATAATTTTATGTAATATATTACAACTTCTCGAAAACTTCTTTGTACACAATATTTGTAGTCGTGTCATCTGACTGTTCATGACTATTACTTATAAGCACTTTAAGTCATTTCCTTGTAGTTACTCTAGAAAAAGCAACATATAATTGTCCATGACTAAATACTGGTCTTGCAAGAAAAAGGCCAACATGAGCGAGCGACTGACCCTGACTTTTATTTATCGTCATTGCAAAAGAAACGATCAGTGGGAATTGTCTCCGTTGAAACCTAACCGGGAATTTTGGTGTATCAGAAGGTGACATAATCATCCTCAGTATCAACACCTTCTTACCAACATTATTTCCGGACAACATTATCGCCTCGACAACGTGCTTACCTATATATATATATATATATATATATTAAAATAACAGTGTGTTTTATGTCAAATAATCAATTGTATAAATGTATAATTATATACTAACAAAATTGATTTGTTTACCTATATATATATTAAAAACAAACAAATATTTTTTATACGATAAACTCAGGAATACAGAAAATTAGTAATTTATACCATTGATCAGAATACTAACGAAACAATAACGATAACAAAATCATACCATTGGTGATGTTAGACAAAAAAATATATAATTTTCTTATTCACATGTCTAACTGAAAATAGGCTTAGTTTGGTGAGTTAGGTGAGCTACGCTTTAAAGTTCAAAAATTAGCTATATCATGCCACTTTCTAATTGAATTTTTTTGGACATTCATTTTAGGACGGATGTTGTATTATACATAACAGAACAATGTTCACAAATCAGCAAAAGGAAAAGTAAAAATTAGCAGTATGCCTCGTCGATACTCGACGGGGCATAGTGAAATTAATTAAATTAACGTAATAGTTAGCATTAATTGAACGTTTAATTTATATTTTTATAGTAAAATAAAAAAATTATTTGTGCTTCAATCCATTTTCATTTTTAACTAATTTATTGTATAAAATCAACCCCTATAAATTTTAAAAGTTACTAATTGAATTTCAAATGGATGATTATGATTGGTGGATGATGGAGAGATTGGCTAATAATATTGTGCCACTTGGAGTTTTCTAGGAGCTTGAATTTTTTTTGCTATTATATATAGTAGATTCACAAACTCCTTTTTTTTTCGGATTTGTGAGTGACTTCTTTATAATCTCTTTTGACTTATTTTGATTAGGATTTATTTTTTATATTTATGTTTGTGTTTATTATTTTGATTTTGATTTTGATTTTGATTTTGATTTTGATTTTGATTTTGATTTTGATTTTGATTTTGATTTTGATTTTGATTTTGATTTTGATTTTGATTTTGATTTTGATTTTGATTTTAATTTTAATTTTAATTTTAATTTTAACTTTTATTTTATAAATTTTTGTCTTTATTTTGATTTTATTTCTTGCTTTTTTCTATTTCTTTTATGTTTGTGAATGTTTCTTTCACTTTTTAATTATTATAATTTTAATTTTCGTTTTTTATTTGCATTTTATTTTTTCGTATGTTTTTATATTGAAATCGATTTTCTTTTGTGCATTAGATTTTTTTCTTTCTTAGTTATGAAAGTTTTTTTCATTTTGCTTTTGCTCTTTTTGTAAGACAAATATTTGTGCTTCAATCCATTTTCATTTTTAACTAATTTATTGTATAAAATCAACCCCTATAAATTTTAAAAGTTACTAATTGAATTTTAAATGGATGATTGTGATTGGTGGATGATGGAAAGATTGGCCAATGATATTGCGCCACTTGGAGTTTTCTAGGAGCTTGAAAAACTTTTGCTATTATAATTTTGATTAGGATTTGTTTTTTATATTTATGTTTTTTGTTTATTATTTTGATTTTGATTTTAATATTAATTTTAACTTTTATTTTATAAATTTTCGTCTTTATTTTGATTTTATTTCTTGCTTTTTTCTATTTCTTTTATGTTTGTTAATGTTTCTTTCACTTTTTAATTATTAGAATTTTATTTTTTGTTTTTTATTTGCATTTTAATTTTTCGTATGTTTTTATATTGATATTGCTTTTCTTTTGTGCATTATATTTTTTTCTTTCTTAATTATTAAAGTTATTTTATTTTGCTTTTGTTCTTTTTGTAAGATAATTATTTGTGCTTCAATCCATTTTCATTTTAACTAATTTATTGTTTAAAATCAACCCCTATAAATTTTAAAAGTTACTAATTAAATTTCAAATGATGATTTGATTGGTGGATGATGAAAAGATTGGCCAATGATATTGTATCACTTGAAATTTTCTAGGAGCTTGAAAAACTTTTGCTATTATATATAGTAGATTCAGTGTTAATTTAGAGATTAAAAAAGGTAATTTAGGAATAGTAGTGGTGTAATTGATGTTAGAGTGTTAATTTTTTTTTATGGGCTTGGTTCTCTACCGTTTCTCTCTCCAGCGCCATCTTCTTCCCCCTTCTTCTCCTTTCTCTTCCCCAACTATAATATCTTCTCCTTCTTCCTCTCCATTTCTCTTCTACCCTCTGCTTTTCTTGCCCTAACACTGGAACCGCCGCCGTCGAAGAGAAGAGGCCCAAACCTGAAACCTATCGAATTGCGGCCGAATTGGGAGCGAATTGCGGCCGAATTGGACTGGAATTGTTGATAAAGATCAGCTGGAGCCTGGATGTTCTATCTTGATGCATAATAAGGTAAATTGCGGTGTGTGGATTTTGTTATAGGTTTTGATTTTGAGGCATTGAATTGACTGTTGTTGTTTTAGTATGTTTTGAAATTTTGAGCTGGGTTATGGGTTTTCGATGTTGAATGCTTAAATCTGGAAGTTAGGGATGAAGATTTTTGCCTCTGTACTGGAATTATTGGCCTATACCTAGAAAAGCTGTGAATTTTTTGTTAACTGAGAACTGATTGTTGGTGGAAATTATGCAATTTATCAAACACCGAAAAACATTTTCCCGAAAACATTTTCAGATTTACCAAACAAGTTTATGTCATTTTCCGGAAAACATTTTAAGGAAATTACTCAAAGTATCGCTTACCATTCGGACTTCTCAATCTTAAATTTTCGTGTAAATTCGTTTGGACCAATTTTCTTGTAGATATATTTTATTTATATATTTTGCATTATTGATGCTTTCGATGTTCTATTTTCCAGCGAGATTGACAGTATATTCGATTCTTATGTTTTGAAAATAGGTACCTTTAAGTGTTTAAGGTAGGTTAAACCCTAAACCCTAAACATTCAAATTCAATTCCTATTTTTTTTTTCCGATTGACGATTTCATATGTCGATTCATGCTAGCCTACCCCAAATCATTTCGGGACTACTAAGGATTTGTTGTTGTTGTTGTTGTTGTTGTTGTATCTGAATGTTTGAATATTGGAAAGTGATCTTAGTATCTGGCTGAATTATTCATCAATAGTCCATTATTAAAATGCTTGATAATTTGTTGTGTGCAATGTACATTTTCCTATTGGAGGGCCTATAGTTCGAATAATAGGAGAGATTATGAACTGTGAGTTACTTTATGAAAAGTATTTGTATGTACCTCATCGACTAGATGAATTATGATGGCGCATATTATTTGCCAATGGGATAGTTCTTATGGACTAGATGTAGATTTTGGTCATTGGTAATGTTGAAAATTTGAGACGATCCTTAGATGTCAAAGGGTTCAAAACGAGGAGTAAAATGGAATGTATGAAGTGCAACCCTACCGGTGTATAGAGTGAATTAGGGTTGATGGCCTAGAAGTACGTCAAAAGACCAGATTAGGAAAAGTGAGAGCAATGGTGGATCTAGAACATTTTTCCAGTGGGCGCAGAAGTACTCTATAAAACTTTAAAATGTATTGTGAAGAAAAAAAATTGCTTTTTACGGGAATTATACTCACAACCTCAAGTTAGATAGCCTGACATATTACCACTGAACTAGAGACAGTTTAATTTAGTGGGTGCATTTGCACCCGTATAGAGAGGCATAGATCCTCCCCTGAGTGAGAGTGACTTTTGTCATATAATAGAATCAGTTTGGATGAAATGGAGAAGGTGGCGGGAATGTAATGTTACAAGCATATACGATACTCGTTAAGTTCAAAGATATTTATTTATAGGTCTGTCTATTAGAGCATTTATTAGAGCCCTGGTACTGCTTGAACACTTTTTTGGCAACCAAGAAAGACCATGCTAATGATAACCAATGTAGCTTATATGAGAATGTTATGATGGATATATGGTTAAACTGCGTTGATAAAGTTCTACAGAATAGATTTGTGAGATAGTATAAGTTGCTCCCATACAAGATAAAATAAGAGAATATCGATTGAGATTGTGTGGACACAATACATTGTCGATCTCTTAGTCCACAGTTGGTAAGTGAGATAGTGTCAACATCAATAACAATACCAAAGGTTGGGACAATTGAAAATCACATGGAAAAGGGATATGAATAGTGTGTCCTCTCTATTTTTCTTTTCTTTTCTTTTGTTGAACTGGACACAGCAAGGAAATGATTCATGTAGTAATTACTAATTAGGATGAAGCCTGAGTTGATTTTGAGTAAAATGTTTCAGAGTCTTAGCCTTTCAGGTTAAAAAGATACCCTCCTCTTTTCATTTTTTTTCCGTGTGCTTGTGTCTGTTGGGGGGGGGGGGGGTAATTCTATTTGATCGGGTAATTTACTATCCCCAATTGGATTTTTTGTCTCAAATTTAGTTTGGTTGAATAGAAAGTTGTTTGGTATTTGACACACTTATGATGCATGGCATTTTTTACCTAACTCTTGAGCTATCTGATTTAATTCGATTACTAGCTTATTGTAACAACAGAGAAGATTTAGCTAGTCAGACTTCCTATTGATTATCTGATTAGACAGTCTTTTTTAGGGACTGCACTTTCTGAGTGATAAAACAATTAAGAAACTTCTGAAACTAATGATTTCTTTTTCTTTTTGTCTGTAGAACTTTCTAAGTGTTTAGTTATGTACAGATAGCGACTTTTTTTTTTTTACATTGGCTTATGTGAGCATACAAGTTATTTGTTTAAAGTGACCAGTGTTGACTCTAAAACAGAAATATGATCGTTGGTAATTATTCATCAGATGCTCAACAATTGTTTACTGAAAATTGCTGATATGTTTAAAACAATGTATGATATTTGATTAGAGTCTAGCCATTTCTATTCTTATTGTTTGAATTCCCGTGACCTGCTGGAGTGAAAGTTCAAGATAGGGACAAGAGACTTGATGGAATTTAATCAAATTTTTATGGTCCAACTTTTTAGTTACTTTATCTTCAATGTATACCTTTGGGTTAACGGATATAGTTAAAATTTGACCTGATTCAGCAGAGGCATCATCTTTGTCTAACTTCATATCTGTGCAGGCTTTGGGGTTGAGATTACTTGATCCGATCTCGGACCTTCCCGCTAGAGAAAAAAAAGGTTAAACTATTTTTATTCTACTGGGACGGCTGTTTTCAAGTGAAAACCATGCCTAGCAAGAAGAGGAAGGGGCTTGAGCAACCGGTCATGCACCCTCGAAACAAATACTCTGACAAACCACCAGATTTTTACATGTTAGCTTCTCTCTATCCTTCATTCGAGCCCTTCGTTTTCTATTCTCGTGATGGTCGTCCGAGAATTGACTGGACTGACTTCAACGCAACCAGAGAGCTCACTCGTGTTTTACTACTCCATGATCATTCCCTCAATTGGTAAAACCCTTAATTCAATAATGTTTTTCTCAATTACATTCACATTTTTGGCTTTTTACTGGGTTGCATACTTTGATTTGGTTACCATGGCGTCTCAATTGAATGAACCTTCTGTTGGTTAATGTGGTATTGTAACTTCAAAGGTAAACAACTTGAGGACAGAAAACCTCTGTTTGTTGGGTTAATACAACGGAAATATTAACATCTAAATTTGTAACTTTTCTCTGTTGGTCAGGTTTGCCTTTTTGCCCATTGGAGTTGTTATGGCTTTTGTGGTTGTAGTTTGGGTTTTTCCACCTCTTGATTGCGAGAAAGATAATAAAAGCAACAACTTGAATTTCAAGTTTTTATATTTCATTTATAGTTCTTCTAATTTGCCTGGTTACATCATTAGATCACACAAAGTTGGATAAACGTTTCATTCTTCTATATATTTGTGAAATGTAAGTACCTCAAGTTTTCACCTTTGATTATTTCATTTTTTTTATTGAATCCGAACCTCCTTTGGGACCTTAAATACTTCCTCTAGAATAAGTTGAGTTTTGAGGCCCTTTATGTAAGGTAGTTGAGTGTTCTCAGCTGAGTTTTGTTTGATAACCAGTTTTCGCTCAATTGTTTAAAAACCATTTGTTTAAATTTATCTTTCTAAACTAATGAATTCTGACTTCAAAACTCTAGGTAGATTCCTGATGGACATCTATGTCCCACAGTACCAAAAAGATCTAATTACATCCATTGGATCGAAGATTTTTTGCCTTTTGATGTCATTCCAAACTCACACAAGGAATGTGATATTATAAAGGGTTTTGATATTGGGACTGGGGCCAATTGCATTTACCCTCTTCTTGGTGAATTACTTTTAGGTTGGAGCTTTGTAGGATCAGGTATATTTTCTTGTGTTTATTTCTCAAACTTATCCCAACAAAACAAAACTTCTCTTTTTCACCAGTTATCTATGTTGCTTGTTTTTATAACAGATGTGACGGATGCAGCAGTAGAATGAGCTGAGAAAAATGTTACAAACAATCCACAAATTTCAGGATTAATTGAAATTAGAAAAGTTGACTACGAGGAGAAGGCATCTTGTAGAGAAACGCCATGTGGTGACATGTTAGTCGATGGTGAAAACAATTGACGCGAAGGGGTATCTGTGTTCAACTTCATCTTCTCTTGAATTGCCTTCTGGTGCAAATGATATTTATCATGGACCTCCTGTACTTATGGGTGTTGTCAAAGATGGCGAGAAATTTGACTTCTGTATGTGTAATCCCCCTTTCTTTGAGACAATGGAGGAAGCAGGACACAATCCCAAGACCTCCTGCGGTGGGACTTTGGCAGAGATGGTTTGTCCGGGTGGAGAACAGGCTTTTATTAGTTAGATTATTCAAGATACTGCGCAACTGAAGCAGTCTTTTCTGTAATTTCTCCTCTCTATACCAGTTCTTAGGTGTGTGATTCAACTGATCCTCAACTTTTATTCTTTTTATACGATATAAATGTTCTTTTTATTATTTTGCTTTTTAGGTGGTTCAAATCTATGATCGGAAGGAAAACGAACTTGAAAATTTTAATATCAAAGCTTAGGAAGGTTGGAGTAAGTGTTGTTAAGACAACTGAATTTGTCCAAGGTCAAACAAGTCGGTGGGGGCTAGCTTGGTCTTTTATGCCTCCCGTCAAGAAGATAATATCATCTCATGTGGCCGCTAAGAGTGTCCTTTCGTTCATGCTTGAGGTTTGGCATTCTCTCTTACTTTGCATCAGGCATCTTTGATTTTTCTGATAATTTATACTCAGATGTCCGTTATTAAATCCTTGAATATTGTTAACATGAAAACATTTTTTTGGGATAATGTTTTGTTTCCATTTGTTTAAGAGATATGCATGTATGCTAATTGTTATTAAAGAAGCTATACAAACATTTCTGTGACTAATGGTCCATAAACGGGATATTACCAGCTTGTCTGTTTTAATGCATATGCTTATTGTTCTCATTATGCATTGATCAGGTGAAATTGGGTGGTATTTGTAGTCCAAAAAGCAAATTAAGTATTCAGAATAATATTAGGTTTCCTAGTGGTACCTATAATGTTTGTGCTTCTGTGGTTCCTTCTGTAGGGAAACCACAATCCTATGGCCCAGTTGACCACCCTAATGACAATGTCAGTACCTTCGATATTTTGTTTTTCGTTATATTAAGATTAAGCAAGCGAGAGAAACATCAGTACATATTCTAATGCCGCGAGGGTACATCGCACCCAAATCATCATTGAAAACTTCATTTACAAAGGAACCACAAAAAAAGTCATGAAATAATTACCGATAAACTCCTGCTTAACATGGCCAGTATGCCCTCCGCTTCTCTTCCCCGTATGTATGGGACAACCTGATATTCTGCTGTGAGTCACCACCTGCAACCAGAGACCAGAGCAGCGTATTCACCATATTTATGGGGCGAGGGGTTATGAAACAAAGTCGTGGCATTAACGTTCTGGTAATGTATTCCTATTGAAAACAAATCATGCAGTAAACCAAATATTCAACCATACATTATGCATCAAAATCAAATTGTAGGTACCCCGATACATGCAAACAGGCTAATTTGCTGTAATTTTGTTAGTTCTTTTTTCAAGTTAGAACTCTTAACTCTATCTCCTTTGATTTTCTGATAAGAAAGTAATTTTATTAGAAAAGATTTTATATACAACCAGATAGGCCAGCAGTCCATCAGGCGAAGATAAAGAAGGAAAAGAAAATGTAAAGAGTAAACTCTTTATCCTATCTTCTATGTTAGCTCATGTGTTATGCATCACAGCATTTATGTTAATTTTCTTAAATGTGATTGTGAGTCAGTAACGGATAACCCTTAGTTTGCCCTGACGCTTTGTTCTGTAGGCTACTTTCCTTAAGAACCCTATTATCTATTTCCCTGTACTATCTTGAATAAGTCCTCAGGATTGACCAGCCTCGCACTCTCAAGTCTCATTTGTGAAACCATGTGTTGAATCTAACCATACAGGGAGGGGAACAACATGGGTTAATAATGGTTTGGCTCATTTTTTGAGTGTTATCTGGCAGAAATACAAAGAGGTAAAAAAAACACTGATTGGAGAATTAGAGTTCTTCCATGAGCAACTATTAAAGTAGATGACTGTAGTTGTGATGTTGCAGGCTTGCAGCCCGATGTATTATCATATGAAGATAAAATACCATCAATAAACATGAGACAAGAAAATGGGACTGAAAAATATCTATATCTAGGGGTCTCCATCTGGTTCATCTCTCAATCGACAAAAAGAGATACTCCCCGCAGGGGGGGGGGGCGAATGTAGGGGAGAGAGGTTCCTCTTGAGGAAGCCACAAGATAGGATGGTGATGCTTTCAGGGGTCCCTTTGACCATGAAGGGGATGGACTTACAGGCGACACATTTGATGATAGTTGAATCCTAGGAGGAGGGAATTTAAATAAGGACTTCTATCGTATTGAATCAAGGAAAGTGCGGAGCTGACCGACCAAAACTTTTTGAGATAATTTGTAGTTGATGTTACATAATACATATGCCGTTGGGGTGGTTGTGGTTGTGGTTTGTAGTTTTCAGGTGTCAACTTTTGGGAATGAGGCGAATGAGAGCATCATTGATTCCTTTGGGGAGGAATCTTTTGCAAAAGAAATCTGATTTAAATTTACCATCTTCCTAACAAAATTGCGCGCAATTGACCATTGCAGGTTGATTAAATTGAATGGATCGCATTAGACCCAGGGGCTTTAATAGTTTGAGGATAATTAATTCATGGTGTATATCCAGAGGTAATCGGTTGGAGGAGGAATGTATGTGCTCATATAGTACCCATTTCCTGGAAGTTGTTGATGATGTTCTGTCAGCTGATAGTAATCACGTTAACTTATTGCGTTAGCATCGCCATTGGTAAGCCAATCAAACCTAGACTTATGGCCCAAATTTTGTTTTCCACTGGAAGCATTTTCTGGAAATGTTCATTAAAGTTTTTTTTATTCCTTCAAAAGTGATTCAGATGAACTATGCCAATCCTCCGGAGCAAGCTGTACTCCAGCTAAGTGCGCTAGCAAAAGCCTTCCCTTTAATTATAAGATCTTTCCCTAAAGTTATAGTGTTCCAATAATTTAAAAGTAATTTGAAATATTTTGTGATTTAATTAATCGTTTGGTAATGGCCAAACCACGGTTGGATGGATGCTTGTAAAGGATCAACAATTTGTAATTTTACCTTTAATTTTTTTTTCATTTATCTTCCTTCCAAGTTTGGATATTATGTTGATATTTTATTCCTTATTCAGGGTCTTCAATGACAATATAGCGCATTTCATGTTCTGCAATCTCTGGAATCCTTTTTCGGTGCTAGAGGAGCATCCTGTAAATCAAATGCTGCCTCCTTTCATGTAGATGTATGTTCTATTACATTTTATTTTACAGTATAATTATTGTCAATCCACTTTACTATATTCTTACATGGAACATATTCTGATTGGAAACAGATAAAAGCAACAAAGAATCACTGTGAAGCAATTATGAGGAACGGTTTAAGAAATGTTAATGTAGCTGCAAATGGTCAATCCGAGTGGGACATGTCCAGCAGTTCCACTTCTTTGAATTCAGCTTCAGATGGAATGAACTTTCGCATTTCGGTAAATTTTCATTGGTTTGCTTCACTGTACAATTTCTCTGGAAAAATATATTGACTTTTTTTAATCTATTATTTTAGGTCTTTCAGCAGATCCCGGGAACTCTTTTGGTGAGAGGATCATTGCAGCATGGAGAAAACCATGTTCCAGGTTTTTGCTAATCTTGAATTGCTCTAATTATAGCTGAGTTAACACTCACACACACAGTGGCGAAGCCACACTATGGGTAAGGTAATTGTCAATTTAGTACCTCAAAATTTTAAAAAGTGTACTAAAAATAATATTTTTCTCAATTTTGACCCCTTAGTTTCTGGATTTTTTTTACTATGATATTATTTGACCCCCTTTTATGCTAAATCTTTATGTAAGTTTCATCCCCAACCAATCTTGACCCCTTGGGAAAAAAAATCTGGCTTGGCCACACGCCCATGCGCACACACACCGAGTCTTGCCGTCTCCTGCTTCATGATTAGCCAAAGTAAATGAATGTAAACGAATATAGTCCATGCTGCTACAACTCCTTTACTCAATTCCAATTGTCTGGTTTTATGTTCAGAAAACATTAGTGGCTATTCTTTGTGTATTTTCTAGTTGTGATAACAATGCAGCTATACATTTTACATTGGACATATTACTATGGTACTTGTCGCAACTTCTCCTGCATATTTTTAGCTGGGGGCAATTTTCTTTGCAGAGGCATTTCCGTTGATATTCCAACACTTGGAGGATGTACTGAGAAAAGATTTTTGTCGAGAAAAGAGTTCCACAAGTGATTCATTCTCGAAGCGTCCATTTTAACCGCATTACATTTTCTTCCATCCGTGGTAGACTATGCTAGAAATTTTATGGATTCGGTGTTGTAAAAATTTGTCACAGATACGAGGGTACTGTTCTTGCTCCATATTTTCTTGAATTTTACTACCTCCGTCCCATGATGAATGTAGGAAAAAAAATCAAATTTGCACTTTATTTATCAAGAGCAAATTAGAAATTTTTCCAAGACATTCATTTTGGGACGGAGGGAGTAGTGTCCGGTTGTTTTAACTGATGGGAGCTGTACAAAAGATAAGTCTTCTTCTTCTTCTTCTTTTTTTTTTTTTTTTTTTTTTTTTGGGATTTTGGGGTCATGAAAGTTTGGTTTTAATTAGATTATTCAGCAAAAATAAGTATCCCTATTTCTTATTTTGTAGTGGTCGGACTATCTCTTTTACATCCTTTACTAATATAAATTGTTGTTTATAGCAAAAATTAAAGTGTGGTGAAGTACTGCATCTCTCACCTGGTGCATTAGTGCTTCTTCAGTACTATCTGTACTTGTGTCCAATAAATGTAGGGGTGTAAGTACTAAGTGCTTCTTTCAAATCGCGGTTCGAAATTGAATCAAATTAAATCATGCTGTTTAGTTTGATTTTCAAGTAATAGTGGTTTGGTTCGGTTTCAAAAATTGTCATACCGTGTGGTTCAGTTTGGTCTGCGGTTTGTACTTCCAAACCACAGTTCGAGACCGTGAGACCGAACCATCAAATCAAACCATCAAACCGTTAATATTGAACGATATATACGTATATCTTTCATTTTCATCTTAAATTTAGATTTGAAAACTTCTAATTCTATTTATAGGTTTTAGCCCAAAATCTTTTTTTCTTTTGGTTAATCTTCTTATAATAATGTTAATTCATTCTTTATTACATACCATTAAAAGTATTCAAATTGCATGCTGTTATCATAAAACATTGAAATTGCATGATGTTATCATAAAACATTGAAGCACAATTTCAAGTTGTGTTTAAATGCTGAATCTTTTATGTATGTAATGTTTGTAAAATTCAAACAAACATGAAAATGAATTGTGTAGTTTGAAGTTATGTTATAATTAATGGTTTAAGCAATGTTCTATTTCATAGTTTGAATTGTGGTTTAAACCGTGGTTCGAACCGTAAAATCAAATTGCGGTTCGAACCAAACCATGGCGGTTCGGACCAAACCATGGCGGTTCGGTTCGATTTGAATTTTTTCATGATTCAGTTCGGTTTGAAATTTTTTCAAACCGATTACTAGAGTTTCGATCCGTAAATTGTCTCAAACCGAACCATTTACACCCCTAAATAAATGTTCTATGAATTTGAAATCTCCCTCTCTTCCTCCAAGACGAGGAAACTGGTGTTTTCTTTTAATTTTGACATACTGATTAAAATCTGTAAATTATACTCCTTCCGTCTCACAATAAATTTTTTTTGTTTTACTATACACGGTTATTAATAAAAAATATATATATATATTTTTTAAAATTGAGTTTTGCTTTTGATTGAAGTTTTTTATTTTTTTACATACACTTGAGATGAGATGAAGTTGCATACTTTCCTGGGTCCCAAAATAATGTATACTCCTATAAAATTAAAATTGGGGGTGCTTGAGAAAATTAAGGAGAGATTATATAATCAAGAAAATTATGAGTGAAAAAATAGATTAGATATGCAAATATATTTTATTTATTTATTTAAAATAGGAAACGAAATTATATTTATGAAGAAAGAAAATGAGAAGGAAAATTTATAACTTGACAGGAAAAAGGGAGGTCCCAATCCCATGGTAATCAACAGAAAAGCATCTTTTTGACCATGTCAGTATACTGAAACTAAGAGTTGGACAATGACCACTCACTCAGTCATGTATTAGTCCGATGATGGTGAAGAAACTTAAGCACCCATCAAATTCATTATCCGAAGAAAGGCATCTTTACAACAACATTATCTCAATTTCACCTATCTAGGTTAGAATTAACACTCGATATAAAAGTTTAATCTATATTAGATTGTAACTCAACAATGTATATTAAGCTTTCATACTCCCCCTCATACGTGTCCCAATCACACACGTAGAGAGATTACAAACAAGACACATTCTCGGACATGTCAACATAGTGCAATTTTTGCACATTTAAATTCGGGTAATACTGTAAGCGGGCGAAATCCAACCCGAGAACTTACGCTCTGATACTATGTTAGAGTTACCACTTTATTTAAAATCTTAAGCTATTAGATCATGTCTTAACAATTTATATCAAGCTTTCACAATCTACAATGTGAATAGCCTTATTGCAAGTGGGCGAAATCGGACTCGAAAACTTTCCATTTTAGTATGTATCGATTTAAGGTTTTTACTTGTTTTATTTCTTAATATGGACATTGAGGCGACTATAGCCCACAACAAAAGCTTTCTATCTATTTTTGCTTTTCTACGTATTTTTCACATTTATAACATTTTTTTAATCTTTATGATAAGTTAAAATAAAAAGATTAAATCGGGACGGAGGGATTAACTATGATCGAACCCTACCAAAACTCCAAACTCCAAAGCAGCCAATGATGGTTCTGAACCACATGGGCAATAATGATCTTAAAAAAATAAAAAGACTAGAACTAGTCAAAATCTTACAAACTGGCAAAGGAACCCAACCCACCTTCCCAAACCTTTAGGACACAAATAGACAACTAGTCACGCGCGACAATGATTGGACAGAAAAATCAAAGGACAAGTGTCTTTCCTCCAATTAAAATTGCATTAAATCCAGTTTAGAGATTTGGAGCCAAGTCTTCTTATGAAAATTGTACAACTCATTTAAGGAAGGGTACAACATTGATTTGAAATGGGCATGTGGCTTATAGACAAAGTACCATCTACATCTCCAAAGTAAGGAAGGGTTGTGCCCTTCATAGATGACAAGGACCCCATAGTTGCCTTATTGGAGATATTTTTGGCTTGTCTTTGATCAATCAATGTATTCTACTAACTTAGGAAGCTTTGTTATGGTTGGTATGGGACCATACCATCAAACATTACAAACGAATGTGAAAGTGTTGTTTGTGAAGAAAAAGAATTGGATAATTTGCTTAAATGGTAACTAAATTTGCTCTACTAAGGGGGCGTTTGTTTTTCTGATTTCACCTCTTAATTGCCTCTTAACACTTATTCGGTCAGACATTAAGCAAATACGTGTGTTTTTTTTTCCCGATTCAGACCTGAAAGACTCTTAATTGCCTCTTAATTTTAAGCAACGAAATTGTCGCTGAGCGCCTCTGAAAGTGAGGGCGCAATCGCACCTAGAGAAAGAATTGGATAATTTGCTTAAATGGTAACTAAATTTGCTCTACTAAGGGTGCGTTTGTGTTTTCTGATTTCACCTCTTAATTGCCTCTTAACACTTATTCAGTCAGACATTAAGCAAATACGTGTGTTTATTTTTTTTTTTTGGTTCAGACCTGAAAGACTCTTAATTGCCTCTTAATTTTAAGCAACTAAATTGTCGCTGAGCGCCTCTGAAAGTGAGGGCGCGATCGCCCCCTCCAAGGGTGCGATCGCGCGGTGAGTCTTGATGTGAGAGAGCGCTTATGGGGAGCGATCGCCCCCTCCAAGGGTGCGATCGCGCGGTGCACTTGATACACATTTCAGAAACGATTTCAGATAAAAAAAATTAAACAGCTTACCTAATTCAGTCTTCAGTCTTCACTCTTCAGACGCTGCCTCTTAAGGATTCAGTCAATTTCAGAGATAAAATCAGATTTCAGCACTTAACACTTAAAAAAAAAAAACAAAAATCCCCTAATAAATTCTATGATCAATAAAATGTCTAAACACCTACTCCCTCTACTCCATAAAAAACGCACAAAATTCTATTTTGAATATCCCAATTAAAAAGATGCATAATCCCACCAAAATGATAAGACTTTAATACTCCCTCCGTTTCGGTCGAAATGTCCTAACTTTCTATTTTGGGCGTCACATTTAAAATGTCTCATACCCAAAAAAGGAAAAAATTTCACTATTTCACCCACTCATTCTCTCTCCTACTTTACTTTTACGCTCACAACATTCTCTCTCCTAACTATTCCTCCCACTCATTCTCTCTCCTATTTAATTTTTCATACTCACAACATTTAAACTTTTCTCTTTCTTACATCACTTTCCTTAATTCTCGTGCAATTGTCCTTTTGAGACACTTCGACCGTGACGGAGGGAGTATTTTTTATTCGTGGAATTCAGTTGTTATACTATAATAACTATCTACTTACTATTTTCTATCTTACTTTTCTCTCGTACCTCACTTTTTATACTCAAAATACTTACTCCAATATACACTCTTTTCAATTATCGTGCAAAGCCAATTTTATTCCTTTTCAAATAGGACGGAGATATTATGTTATAACATATTATACTGTTTTTTTTTTCTTTACGGGATTTAATAGTCGTAAGAAATGTTATATTCAAATACAATGAAAACATATGCAAAAACCATTTTAGGTTTTGTAAACTTGAAGAAAGTTATAGTACAAGTAGACACATTAAAAAGGAAAGGGATGAGCTATTGCCACTACATTAAATACTAATTCACTACATCATAATTATTTTTTGTAAATTAATTATTTCTTCGACACAATTACCCATCTTAAAAGAGACTGAACATACCAAAAGTGTCGAGTTGGGCCAAACGAGTAAAGCCCAATCACAGATAGCATTGGCACCCACATTCTCAATGAGACTGATCCAATCAGAACAAGGCCCAAGGCCCATCTCACACATCGGTCGACTAAGCCCATGGTCCGACTTACAGGTCCCGACCTAACTTAGTCCGACCTCATGATCCATGCTACAATTCGGGTACGAATCATGCTCTACCCGACAGTCAGGTCGACCATTCCACGAATGGCGACCTCGACCTAACTCAACAAGTGACGACTTAACACTTGCCAAACATTTGGTTGAACAATCCTCATAACCACATCCCACATAAATCGTGGACCAGTTATAAACATGTTCCCACGTCCAAGTAACTGCCGCTATAATCTCGGAGGACATGTCGCCTCCCAAAAATACATCACTCTTGCCTATAAATACTTCATCACTACCAAACGGTGAAAGGTAATCGCCATTTTGTATTACGAGTTGATTATTCAATACATTTTGAGCTTTATACAACCATTATCTTACTCTCACGCCGAAGCGTCTTCGCCGAGACACATCCCGCTAGTCGTGGGTTACGTTTTCAGTCGAAGCCGGAGTGATCAATCCTGCCACGTGGAGGAAGATTGATAAGCACATTTCTGCGGCATCGGTTTGGTTCCATTGCGGGAACGTGCTTTTAAACTTGACCTCGAAACTTTTCTTAACTGCAACGATGGTGACTTCGAGAAGGACACGTATCCAGAGGCTTCACTGGGCATGACGTGGCGAAGTGAGCAACAACAACAATACAAACGTTGGAAATGCAGGTGCCTCCCCTCCTCCCCCTCCTCAGCGACATCATGCTAGGGCGACACGCTCTAACGGCGTGGGCGATGGCGTAGGATTGCCGGATGCAAGGAGAGAAAAGCGTCACATGGAAGGACGGGGAGCTCCGCCTCACCCAAAGCGTCTGGCTGGGCATGCGAATGTGGGAAGCGGGCGGGTCCCTCCACTAATCCCATGAGCAAGAAAGAAATGATGTTGGAGCGAGCCCGGATTCTGGCGATTTGATAGCCGTGGAGGAGCGAAACGAGGCCGACATACGCTGCGAGAGTGGCTGCACTGCTCAGGTTTCTAATGGGCGACGGGCCGGGAGTGCTAGGCCAAACGAAGGTGTTGGACGAAACGCCGAGGACGAGAATGGTACGTCGAGCTCCTACTATAGTTCATGTCTTGGGAAGTAACGATTTAAGGGCTAGCCTCGCGAAGCAGAGCGGGAGGCTCAATCGGATTTGAGGACTCGGTTAACGGCCAATATGAAATGCAGACATGTTTCCCAGGCCCGAACACGAGAGATCGGGGTCTCAAAGAGACGGGAATGGGCATAGGTCACTGTGAGAGGGGAAAGGTGCAGTGTCGCCACATGGAGATAACGGCGCAGTCGCCGTCTGGCTGGCGAGAGGCGCAGGTCGCCTCAAAGAAGTAACAGACATAGATCTCCAATAAGATCGGAAAGAACCAATTCTCGCGGGGACGAAGGAGTAGGCGTGTGACTCCTCCCGAAGTGAGGGCCGGAGGTCCAATCTTTGCTCCCCCTCCCGGGAGATGAGACCCGATGCCGAGAGAATGGTTGTTGATGAAAAAGAAATTTGAGCAATGGGAGGAGGAGAAGAAGAAGGATGCTTTGGAAAGGTCGAACGAATTGATTTTGCTCTTCGACCTTTATCCAAAGAAATCGAGATAGTCGACCTCCTCCTACTTTCGGGTTGCCTCTTCTTGAGAAGTACTGGGTCGACAAATGCCGGGAGCCACATAGCACATCTGGAAGCCACTATGTGTTTTGTCGCCAATGAGGATGACAACATGTGCAAAGCTCTCCTAAGCACACTTCTTGGGCGGCAAACTTAACTTGGTTCAATGGTTTGGGCTGGTGGTAGTATCACCACTGGGCATGCTTGAGAACAAAATTCTTAGACCGCTTCTCGATTGCGGGAGCTCGGAAGATAACCGTCAGCGATCTGAATAACTTGGTGCAGGGGTAAGAATGAAAGCTCGATGAGCTATTTCACCAAGTTCAAAGAGATGGTTGATAAGATAGAGGAAGACCTCGCGAGACGGGGAGGTAATCAACCGCTTCCGAAGTGGTATTTCCTCGGAAGACATGGACTACGAGCTCACGGTCCGAACGGTCACAACTCGACGGGAGTTGTTTGAAAAGGTGTATAATGTCGCTCACGGTGAGGAAAGAAAAGAAAAGAAGAAGGGAAAGAGCCCCAAGGTTGAAGTCACTGATGATAGAAAAGACTCCAACAAGAATGGGGGGAACAATAAAAATGGAAAGAACAGAACTAGGGCAACAGAGAAGGTGCCCGAAGCTTTCACTCCCCTCACGGTAAGTCGGGCGAGATTTTGAATGCCGTCGAACCTGGCTCCTCCGGTCCCAATGAATCCGAGCAACAAGTTTAGGAGGGACAACAACAAGTACTGCGATTACCACAAAGACACTGGTCATCTCACAGAGGATTGCTTGGGATTAAAGCGTATCATCCAGAGAATGGTCGACTAGGGGAGACTCGAAGCTTATGTGAAGAGACCTCAAGTTGGGGGAGGTGAGCGGCCCGGGTGGGCAACAAGGACCTGGGCGGCCTAGGCGGAACACAGGGGTCATCACCGAACAAGCGAGCAACACGGCCATCAAGCACAAGATATTCCGGCTCAATAAGGCTCCCACAGCGTGCTCTCCAAGGAGAGAAGTAAAGAGATGAGGTGATCAGGCTTCTACCCCCACGAATTGGCAACTAATATGGCGGCTAGGGAGCAAGTTCTCGTCATCCCGTGTCTCATTGATGGATGTACGACGAGCAGACTCTTAGTCGACACGGGGGCCTGCAAGGATATTTTGTTTTACAAAACTTTCAAGGAGATGGGTCTTAATGATGAACAGTTGGAGAGATATGATGGTAGGTTGGAGGGCTTCACCAACCACCGAGTTGATGCTAAAGGCCGAGATAGTGCTCGACGTCGACCTAGGCCAAGCACTCCCTCGGGATTGTCTCGAAGGTACAATTTATCGTAATTGATGTAAATAGTGGCTATGCCGCCATACTTGGAATTCTGGACGGAATTCGCTCTTGGAATGGTAGCATCAATTCCTCACCGGCGAGTAAAGTTCCCCACACCTGGAGTGGGTTGCGTACAAGGCACGGCTCGTGCTTATGCGGATCATGTTCTAAGAGAAAGAAAGAAAAGGGAGCTGGAGATTGAGACTGCTGATGGTTACTTGAAGCTGTCTCAGTCAGTCACCAAAACTACCCGAATGTCAACAATCACCGACGTGGTAGAGTCGACCTATCGCTCAAATGACGAGGTCATGCTTGAGTCGACACGTCACCCTAACACCACCGAGGTCGATTCGGATGTAGTTATGGTCGATCAAGTCGTCATAGGAGACCTATGCCTCCGGATAGACAATAACTCTGGGGCCACTACCAAGAAGGTTGCGAGACAAGCTAGATGATATGATAGGCGAGGAGGCTCCACACTTGGGAGGCGAGGAAAGACAAAAGGTCGGGAAAATCATAGTGGAGACTCTACAATTCGGAGATGGACCCGAGCTAGAAGGCATGGATGAGCTAGAGTCGGTAATCACCAACCCTTCTTACCCCGACCAAAAAATTCGGATTGGGAAGCGGCTATCGGTTGAGGAGCGAGCGTAAATCATCGAGCTACTCAAAGAAAGTAATGATGTCTTTGCATGGAGGGTAGAAGACATGAGGGGAATCAAGGAGGAGGTCGCTGTTCACGGGCGAAGTCAACCCGACCATAAAGCCTAGACCCCAAAAGTTGAGAAGTTTTGCTCGCTACAAGGAAGAGGCTATCAAAGCAGGTACAAAAACTTTTGAGTGCGGGTATAATCAAAGAGGCCACTCATACAACGTGGTTGGCCAACGTGGTCATGGTGAAGAAATCGAATGGCAAGTGGCGGATGTGTGTCGACTTCACTACTCTCAATCTAGCTTGCCCAAAGGATAGCTATCCTCTTCCTAGAATTGACAAGCTTGTTGATTCCATTGCTTTGGTCACTCTACTCTCGGTTTCTGGATGCTTACTCGGGATACCACCGGATAAAGATGCACGAGGATGACATTGTAAAGACGGCATTTCAAGCAAATTCCTGGGAGGCATCTACCGCTACAATATGATGCCTTTTGGATTGAAGAATGCGGGAGCGACTCTATCGAGGATGGTGAACAAAGTCTTTGCCTCACGCGATTGGTCGAAATATGGAGGCCTACGTTGACGACATGGTCATTAAAACTAAGGCCGGAGTCACGTGGTCGACCTAAAGGAGACATTCGCCAATTTACGAGCAAACGACATGAAGCTCAACCCGGTAAATGTGTGTTTGGAGTGGCGGTGGCAAGTTCTTGGGATTCATGGTATCTCAAAGGGGCATAGAAGCTAATCCGAGAGAAGATAAAGGCTTTAGTCGACATGAAGGCTCCCACCACTATCAAAGAGATGCGGCGACTTAATGGGAGGGTAGCGGCTCTTGGTCGCTTCATATAAAAGTCGGCGAAAGGTCTCTCCCCTTCTTCAAAGCATTGAGGGGACGAAAGTTTTGAATGGACTACGAATGTCATTCGTCGTTCCAACGGCTAAAGGATTACCTCGCTACTCCACCCCCTAAGTAGCCCGACCACGGAGAAACTTTGTTTGTATACCTATCTGGGAGACAAGTCGGTTGCAGCGGTGTTGATTAGAGAGGACGAGGGGCTTCGAAGCACGTGTACTATATTAGCAAAGCTTTATCAGATGTGGAAAGTAGGTATTACAACGCTGAGAAAGTCGCCTATGCTCTAGTCGTGGCTTCAAGGAAGCTGCGAGCTTATTTTCTAGCTCATCCAATCGTGGTTCTCACTAATGCACCTTTCGAGAAAGATATTGCACAAGCTGAGAGTTCGTGTCGATCGCTCAATTGGTCAATTGCCCTCACCGAATTTGACATTGACTATCGACCTCGAAAGGCGTTGAAGGCTCAAGCTCTACCGACTTCTTGGTCGAGCTTACGTTCACCAAGGAAGACAACGAGCAACGAGTTCCTAAAGAAAAAGCTAAGGGGAAAGAACCGTAGTCCCAGTGTCGTCATTAGCCTACCCGACGATTGTTGGAAGGTCTATTCAGACGGGTCGGCGACCAAGAATAGCAGTGGAGCCGAATAGTGTTGATTGAGCCAGAAACTGGGACCGTGTATGAGGAATCACTAAGGTTCAAGTTTGATGCTTCCAATAACCAGGCTGAATACGAGGCCTTAATTGCAGCTATTGAGTACGCCAAGTGCTTCGGAGCAACTAAGATCATGGCTTACTGTGACTCACAATTGATAGTCAACCAGGTCAAAGGCGAGTACGAAGTCCTTAGTTCTACTCTCATCAAATACTGCGACCTGGTTAAGGAACTAATAAAGGACTTAGAATTCTGGGAGATTCAAAGGATTGGAAGAGAAGATAACGAGCTGGCTGATCTCCTTTCGAAACTTGCTACTTCAGATGAGCCACATGACGAGCCCATCTCCTTCCTCGAAAATCCAGCTTATGAGAGGGTAAAAATTCATTGCATAGATGATCCCTCAAGAAATTGGGCTCAGGAGAAGTGTTGGATTGAGGAAATGAAAGCATACCTAGAAAATGGAGAGCTGCCAGATGACGAGAAGAAGGCTCGAGCTATCAAAAAGAAAGCTCCAAGGTATGTCATTCAAGGAGGCGACCTGTTCAGGAGATCTTATACTCGGCCGTTTCTAAAGTGCATCCTGTAAGTGCTCCAATTTGAGTTGGTAGCTTTTTCGTTAGAAAGTTAACGAAAGTTTTAACATTTCTAACATTTCTAACAATCTCTAACCTTCCTAACCAAGCAAGAGTAGGTTAGGGTTTGCCATTTAAAGTTAAACCAAAAAAAAGAATCCAAAAAAGCAAAAGAATTAAGAAAATCCCGAAACTTGACAAGTTGAAAAACAATTTCACGATATTTTGAAAAATATTCTTCCTGTTCAAAGCACCTGGAGCGGCATTTAATGCACCAGCACGTTTTACAACCCCATCCGCGCGGATGTCTTTGTCACTCACGGGTCCTATAAATTGAACCCTCCTCTCTCAGTTTAAAAAACACATTTTGACACACAGCAACGAAGTTCTGGCGAAATATAGAGAGAAAACAGTGGGAATCCTTTGATTGCCACCATTTTCTCTTGAATATTTCCCAATCCACTCCAAACATTCTCAAATCACTCTTAAACACACCAAGCTCAAGCTTGAAACACTACTCAAGAGGAAGATTAGGGAGAAAACATGGAGGACTTAAGTGTTATCCACTTGTTTTCTCTTTGATCAACTCTATCATCAAACCCTAAACACATTCAAGCCTTGAATCCACCCAAACACAAATCCAAACACCAAATCTTGATACTCCTCAAGTCAAACACCAAATCTTGATACTCCTCAAGTCAAATTCCAAGCCTAGGAAGATAGGGTGTCACCATTGGTAAAGCCCTCCTTCTCAAAACCCTAAAATCCTCTTTTAACTTCTTGTTCATCTTGTTCTTCTTACTTGGATCTACTTGATGTCTAGTTTAACTTAAGTTTTGACCCAAGATGGTCATCTTGAAGTTCATCTTCATGAATGACCATCTCAAATGGTCCACATTTTAAATCTCTAGTTGATTTGTTTCTTTAATTTCATTTCTACAAAATATCCCCTTTCCCTTTGCAAAGGACATGTTTAAACCCCATAAATTCCCCAAGGATGACTTGAATATGATAACCACTCAACAAAAAGTAGTGGTATCAAGTCTAGGGATGAAAATGGGGTGAACATAGATGCAAACCCCCCAAAAATCACATTTCTCCTCAAGAACATCTTGCTGTCCAGTAGCATTGTTCTGAGAACTCAGTCCATTTTCCTATTTTTTGGACCCAGTAAAACTTGGAATTGGGTGTTGACTACAAAATACTTTTTGTAGCCAACATCCAGAGCTTTCCAGAAATATTTTTAATTTATTTTTTGCGTGAGTAAAACTCCTTTTTTCAATTTTTCTTTTAGAGGCCAGTTCATCAGCTTCTGGAAATCCAGATTTCAGATCTGAGATTTCCAGAAGGTTTTGACCCCTCAAATCATCTCCAAAATGAAAATTTCTTTTACAGAAACCTTTTTTAAGGTGTTTTGAACATTTTTCATTCCCGGACTTTTCCCAGATTCTGGAGTTTTCAAGCCCTAAAGTCCATTTCAAAGTCAAGGGTCAACTGTCTTCTTCATTCTGGCAGAAATGGTTTTCAATTTCCGAAAATCTTTTGAGTGCCAAATCTCAACCCAAAAATCACCCAAAAAATCATGGGATCAGTTTAAAGTCTTAAAAAGACATCCCAATTTTTACTTTTTCCAGTTTCAACTTATTTTGGCCAAAACACACACACACACACACAAATGATTTTCAGCTTGGAAGACTCGTTTTTACGAGGCGCGTCGGGTGCACACTAACGTCCTTCCCGACGCGTAACATGACCTCCGAACCTAAATCTCTGATCTCGGGCTTTTTTCAAAGTTTTGGCCCTTAAAACAAAAATGGCGTGGCGACTCCGTTTGATTTCAAAAATCGGGTACATCACAGTGGCGACTCCGCTGGGGACTAAGCTTTTTCTAAAAAAAAATGATATTTGGTATATTGGTGGAAACCATTGAACTTCCCGTTATCGCCTCCTAACACGAGTCGGGGATAAATTGTGGTTTAACAATCCCACGTACCGGTATCATCGTTTTCAAAAAAAAAAAGAAAAAGCTTTCGAGGGTCAAGCTTCCGTCCCGACATTTGAAAATCCTTTGTTTTGTGTGTGTTGATTTTTGCACATTTTTCGTGTTTGTTTTGGCCGCCTCGAAAAAAGTCAAAATTTTGACTGTCGGAATAATGTCCCTAACTGTTGGAATTTTTGTGATTATGTGCTTATGTGCTCATTAATTTTCAAAAAAAAAATTTTTCAAAAAAAAAAGATTTTTCAAAAAAAAGAAAATTTCCAAAAAAAAATCATGCATCATGCCTTTTAAGACACATAAAAATTTCTATTTTACTCAGAAAAGAAGATAGACTGCTTGCACACTACGCGCACGTTGACCGTACACTGCACACTACGTCCTTAACCCGGGGAAATCCTTGTCGCGGTCCGTTTGGTCTTATTACGCCTCTGACGAGCACAGACTACCCAAACATCCCACGGAGCCTCGTGTCGACCATGCACTTGTCCGTGACACACTTTGTCCGAGACCCGCTGGTTTTTAGTCCGGGTCCGTGTCATGCCCCCGTCTCGTGTATAGACCTTTCCTTTCAAGCCTTTGTCGGCATACCGACTCAATATCTTTCGGTCCCTAATCGCCGAAGTTCTCGCCGGTTTTCCGCCGCAGACTTTGACCAAGATATTGACCGGCGCCTTGACTTCGGCTCGATCGGCACAAATTATACATCGACTCCCAAAGATGACACCGAGTCATCAAGGATTAATGATTATTCCATGCCTAATTACGGCCTAATTGACGACAAGTCAAGATCAATCGTGGACATTCATCGCCCAAATCATGCCGACTTTATCGTCGAGCTCTCTGACATGATCTTGACTTTGACGTCGCCTTGTCCGTAATTTACATCGAATGCTCATTAAGACCGGATTACCCGCCGTACTTCTAGGATCGTCTTTCTTTCGGTCGGTGGGACCCGCTTGCCCTATAGGACCCTCGCCCGGGCCGCCCACCCCGGGAGGTCGAAATACGGGTGGAATACGAGGGCTTATAGACGTAGTGACGGGGCCCACCGATCCAGAATCGAGTAGTTCGAAAAAAAAAGAAGAGCAATCTTTTCCAACCGATTAGGTTAATAAAACGTGTTTTAAGTAAACATGAACAAATAATCGCATGTTGCATGAGCCTAAGAGCCCAAACACCTACCCTCCTTCAATTCCCGCCATCCGAACCCTCGTGTCTTTCCCCCGCAGCCTCCGCGTAAAGCTTGGTTTCTGCACCGGGTCACCGTTTAACCGCTTGGGAAGAGTCAAGTGCCTCATCGCCTTCGCCGTTTGTTTCAACTCCGGTTTCGTAATGTCTCGCATCACTGTAACGAGGGGGACAACGCCACTCCGCCTCCCGGACTCCTCGCATGCAACCAATGGAATCGCTAGCGTAACGTATGAGAATGCGACAGAAGCACAACCGAATAGCCTTATCGAGGCTATTAAGAGCCATGGTTTGGCCGCCACCCTCAATCCTGATGGCACTTTTACCGTGGAAGAAGAGGACGACCCCAATCCCAATCTCGTGCCGCCCGATTACTCCACGATGCCACCACCAACCTCCTTCGGTGCTACCGTAACACATGTTCCTCGATCTCGGGTCGACCACCGGATCCATGCAGCCTCGATGGGACGAATCGGTTCAGCTCCTCGGTGGGGGCAAAGTCGCACGGAATGTCCTCTCATGGTTGGGGATACCTCTAATGCCACAAGCAGATTGGAATCCCACCTCGCCTGGAACCGATCAATCTAGACCTTCACATCAACAAAGCCACAATTTGAATTCCGCCACAATCTCGGTTCTGGGGCCACGCCAGAGCCCCTCCTCGTAATGGTACCGGTTCGCCGCTCCTCACACAAACTTTCACAAATCCATTCACTCGTACTTCTATGGGTTATCGAGCCTTCATCCCTGCTTTCATCCGAATCACCAGACCACGATCCTCTCTGCTATGCATCCTCGCCACAACCAGCCATGCAATTCAACAACCAGGGACAAAGAACCCGCACTTAAGCCTACTAATGGGCCTCACTCCGAAAATCCAAGCCATATGGCTACCTCAGATCCGCCTCCATCTTCTCTCGCCGATTGGAAGCCAACAAAGAAGTCGCCGGGTTCTATCCTTTTGCCCCAGCCTCCTACCTACACTCCCTGTGGTAATTTGGGCCAAGGACAGGTTTTCACCTATGCTCCGGATATGGTATTCCTTCCACCAATGCACCACCAATGCCTAGTCCTCTTCCTAGCTCAAATATCGCCCAGAATTCCCGCTCCGCCTTTGGATCCCCAATTGGCTTGGTTTATGGAGCAACACAAGGAAATGAAAGCACAGATTGCTGAATTGACCGCCAAAAAGAACACCGCTCTTCGGCCTACGTATCCCGACTCGATTGTCCCCCGCCTCACAAGTTTGTGATGCCCACTCTGGAATTGTTTGACGGAGCGCATGCCCTAAAACTCACTGACACCTATACTTTGGCAATGAAGGCTAAGGGATGCACAAACCAAGCAGCTGGCCGATTACTTTAGTCTCTCTTTGAAGTCGTGGGCTTTGAAATGGTTTTTCCGATTGCAGCCTGAAGCTAGGGCTACTGGGAACAAATTACCAAGATTTTCACGTATAAGTATAAAGCCAACTTGGAGTGGGAGACAAACAGAGTTGACTCGCAAACAACGATGCAAATACTAATGAGAATATTGGGGATTTCTATAAGAGATGGAACTTAAAGCTCAGTGAAATGGCCATTCCTCCTCCTCGACGAGGAGCAAGCTAGACATCTTTCGCCATGCTTGAAGCCGCATTTGAAAGCTTCCTCGCCCACTTCCCTACGCCGACTTGCGTGCAATGGTTAATTCCGGGCTAAGTTTGAAAAGGCTTACAATCAGCAGCTCGACCGCCGCACCTGCCACGGATATCGGGCTCCTCCCTCCAAAACTACTCTCACTTTCGCTAAAGGCAAAGAGGCGATCGGCTACGTGCGGACAGATCGCAACAATGCCACTTCCTTTGTTCCCAAGAAGCCCGATGCATCCGCATCCCGGCTCCAAGACTTGAGAAACTTTGGGATGCCTTTGAGTGATATCTTCAGAGGTTTGGTGAGAGAAGGTTTGCTCCGCCTTTGGAAAATTATCGCCCTAGAAACCCCAACGCTCCTTTGGATACCTCCAAGCATTGTGCCTTTCATCGCACTCACGGGCACCTCGACGGATGATTGCGTCCCCGAAAAGGCCATCCAAGGGTTGATTGAGCAAGGGAGGTTAGAGATGCCCGAAGGACCTAATACTATCAATAACCCGCTCCCTAACAACATACGAGTGTCAACATGATCGAGTTTGGTGGTTCAAGCCTCATGGGCACAATGGAGTTTGACTCGCCCTTTGCAAGGTCAATGAACCAGCCATCGCAGCAATGAAGATGGTTGGATTGAGCAAAAAGTTGCCAAAGAAATCCCGATGGAAAGGTCTCGGCAATAGCTCCCCGTCTCCGGCTGGCCGAAGAATAGATGCATGGTTCAACAAAGAAAGAGCGGCTAGACTGGGGGGCTACCTATCTTTAAAATAGTCTTTTGCGTCAACCTTCGTAGGTTCTAGTACTTTTCTTTCACCTAAGTCCTTCCTGGACATTTGTCGTTGTAGTCCATTTTGGACATAGTGGTTAAGTGTCTAATTTTTAATATAAGTCTTTTTTCTTTTCTTGCTAGACTCGAGACATCACTTGCGCACCCACATTACACTTAATTGAAATGGTTTTATCCAAAATGATCACTTGTGCTGCTCAACCACTAATTCTTCGAAAATGATTAATATTTAAACTAATCGGAGTGAGAAAATCAATTGATATCCTTCCCAAATTGGGGCTTACCAACTCCCCATCTTGCATCTCATATGCTCACATCCCTTTCATCATCATCATCTCGTTGCTCGATGAATTTGCATGGATCTTTTCTCATATAAAGCTTAAGCAAGCAATGAAGACTTAATCTCGTTTAGGTCATCCAAGAGGGATTGCGGTTGAAACCTTTCACCCATAGGAAAGCCATTACCTCACCCTTACTAAACACTACCCTCTCATTTCAAGATCGGCGTGTTTTGAAACCCGGTTTAGCCATCATTTTTGCTCCATACTGAGAGAAAGTCCAAGCGAGCCCGAGAAGTTAGCTTCGAGAATCGGCGATGCGCGAATTATCTCAAGCCATGAAGGAAGGACAAAGATAATCCTCAACTCCTCGTCAGAAGCTTTCCAAGTCAAAAAAAAAAAAAAAAAAAAACAAAAAAAAAAAAAAAAAAAAAAACAAAAAAAGAAACAAAAAAAAGAAGGATTTTAAAATCCTCACAATCTCGGATATAATTCCAAGCTCCTCAGAAACCTTCCAAAAAAAAAAAAAAAGAAGAAGAACTCAAAAGTCCCCGACATCTCAAGAAGCTCTCCAATGATCAAAAAGGAGCCCGAATTCTCGCAAGATCGCAAAAAGTTGTCGCAGCTCGGACTTCCTCTTATCATTACCTTAAACCAATCCCAAGCCATCCTCTCAATTTTAGAGGATACTTTCATCACCATTACCCTTGCCCTTGGCCAAGTCAAAATCGACCTCTCATTCTTGGAGGCAATCAATCTTCCTCGCCATAGATTTCCCAAACACATCCCCGCGAGCCAACCTCTCATCTTTAGAGGTTCGGTCGCAAAGGCCTAGCCGACCTCTCATCTCAAGAGGTCATAATCTCCCAAATCACCCGATAGCCGATCGAAGCCTTAAACCCAACTACAGCCCCTACCGGATAGCGGTTTCATTCTAATATCCTCGGTGTCGGGATCAAATTAATGCTTCATTGCTTGCTTAAATTGGAATCTAGTCCATTTTGGTTCAAAATTACCAATCAAAGATTGTGCAAATTCAACCCTTCCCTTCATGTGAGCATATTTCATTTCTCCTCACAAACACTTGCCGTGGATGTCCCACTGGGGCTTCGCATCCGTGTCTTTCATGGACACTCTAAGGGGATATGTTATTCAATCCTCCAAATCCTCAAAATCCCCAAAGGTCCTCGGACCCTCGAATTTCAACATTCATTCTCTTTTCATTCGGGATAGGCCCGAACTACGGCGACCCGAGCTCTTCATAATGGAGGGAACGTAGGCAACCGAAATGGTCCGTCGAAATCATAAACAAATCTCAAAAAAAAAAAAAGAAAAAGAAAAAAAAACCCGGTCTCATCAAGGATCGTCCCTATACACTTTCCACCCTTCCGAGCTTCGATTCTCGATATCAGTTGGTTTTCTCCTTATGATTAATCAAAATATTTGTTCATATCAGATTTAGGGATTGAATAACCCGAACATTAACAAAGGGTTTTAAGCAGCTTTGTGATCATCATGAATAAGACAAGTTTTCAAGTGTCTCGACAAGTCTTCTTTCTATATCATAGGAAAATAGAGCCAAACATCTGTCTTTCTCGTCTCACAGGGGCTTCCATACACTTTTCCACACCTTGTGATGCTTATACTCTCTCAAAAGAGTCAAACCTAAAGCGAGTGTGTATACACAAAATCGGGATTCATTCCCACTTTTCGAAAGATGTGCCCCCGCACGTAAACGTTTTGAGTCTTGTCCAAGAATCGGTTGACTAAGATTTGAAAAGATGGGTACCCCTCGGCCACATGATGACTGTCGCTCGCAACAAGACCGCTCACGAATTTCTTCACGCCGGGGCTTGCTAAGCGGTTCTCCTGTGTTCTCCGTCAGACGCCTCTTCAAGTCGGGGCTTCCATAGTCATCCTTGGGTCCACATTGCGTTCTTCACTACGAGATAGATTCGCCAAGTCACTTCTTCAAAATCCGGGCTTTGCCTACTCAGATCCGGGCTTTGTCAAGACGGTCTTTTGGACCCGAATTTTATCAAGAAAGAATTTCTGGCTTCGTAACTTGGTACACGGCAGCCTTCCCGTAGCATCGGAATTCAAGATCGTGGTTTCTCCCGCATTAGCAATTCCATCAAATCATTCTCCGGATAAGGTTTCGCCAAGGTCACAACTCACCCAAATGAAAGAAGTTTCACTCATATCAACGTGCCCTAGAGCCCGTCGATCGCCTTCAAATGACCAAGATTGAGAGGGAAACTGTCAACCAAGACCCGGATCCGAATCCAATCTCATCAAAATTGAGGTCCATGTGATACCGCCGACAAAACCTCACCAACAACCGCCGTTTAAATCGCAATCAAGGGTTCTCATCCCCCACTTGATCAAAATCTGCTCCAAGCAGCCTCCATACCCATGCATCCCCACTAAAATCTCCCAAGGGCTCATGTAGCATGCACAAAACTTGAGTCAATAGGAATAATCCTAAATCATCGAAGATCATAAATCATAATTTTCCCGCCGTAAGCTTAGGCTAAGTGCATCTTCGAAAGCAAATAAATGCATCATCCCATAATCATTTTTAGTTCCATGCATGCATCTCGTCATCATGAATGCCATATATGCATCTTCCTCTTCACTAACGAATGCGTGAATTCAAACGTGAAATCAAATCCCCTTTTTTCGGCAAGGATGATCTTCACCAAAGACGACCTCCAATGAATGAAGACGCCCTCCAACATCTACGCTTGGCAAAGACAAGCTCCGGCTGCTCGCAACTTGCTAAAGACGATCTCCAATGTCCACAGATGGATGAAAATGTTTCAATGAAGACCACCTCCAGGTCTACAATTCGGTCGAGACGCCAAGTTCTCAATACAAGTCGGTCGTGGACGCCAAGTTCTCAAAATGCAAATCGGTCGTGGACGCCAAGTTCTCAAATGCAAATCAAATGCCAGTTGGTCGAGACGCCAAGTTCTCAAATACAATTTGGTCGAGACGCCAAGTTCTCAAATACAGCTTTGGCCGTGACGCCAAGTCTCAAATGCAAATCAAATGCCGCCGGTCGTAGACGCCAAGTTCTCACATACAAATCGGTCGAGACGCCAAGTTCTCCAATACAAATCGGCCGAGACGCCAAGTTCTCCAAGGCAAGAAGGTCGAGACGCCAAGCTCTCCAATACAATGCGGCCGAGACACCAAGTTCTCAAAAGCAAGAAGTCCCAATGTGAATACAAGCTCAACCACCTCTACAAGGTTGACGATCACCAAGAAGATGCAGCTCAACCAAGCTCCTCCTTCAGGTCAAAATGCTTCCAAAGACAAAGAAATCGTCGCGAAACCGTCACACGAACATCAACTTAACAACTCTTCATCAACATCGCCCGTAGCCTCGCCTCCTTCCGGCAACTACATGTAAGCACAAAGCACAGTATGAAAGCATATCTTAGTCAACTACTTTTCTAAAAGAACATTATCGTCGATCATAGGGTGACTTCCCCAAAATAGTCAAACCATGTGGCTTACTTCCCCAAATACAATAAACCATGTGGCGACTTCCCCAAAATAGTCGAAACCATAGGGCGACTTCCCAAAAATAGTCGATCATGTGGCGACTTCCCAAAACAGTCAAACCATAGGGCGACTTCCCAAAAATAGTCAAACCATGTGGTGACTTCCCAAAAATAGTCAAACCATAGGGCGACTTCCCAAAAATAGTCGATCATAGGCGACTTCCCAAAAATAGTCAAACCATAGGGCGACTTCCCAAAAATAGTCGGATCATAGGGTGACTTCCCAAAACAGTCAAACCATCATAGGGCAACTTCCCAAAAATAGTCGACCATAGGGCGACTTCCCAAAAATAGTCAAACCACAGGCGACTTCCCAAAAATAGTCGGATCATCGTGGCGACTTCCCAAAAATAGTCAAATCATAGGGCGACTTCCCAAAAATAGTCAAACCATGGGCAACTTCCCAAAATAGTCAAACCATAGGCGACTTCCCAAAAATAGTCGATCACGGGCGACTTCCCAAAAATAGTCGTGGCGACTTCCCAAAATAGTCGATCATGTGGCGACTTCCCAAAAATAGTCGATCATAGGGCGACTTCCCAAAATAGTCAAACCATGGTGACTCCCAAATACAAGCCAATCTCTAGACGACTTCCCTAAAATAGTCAATCCTGGGTGACCCCTGATTACGTCAATCCTTGGTCCATCCACTTGACCGACATTGATCACCTTTCTTCCCGATGGTTCTCGTAAGCCCGAGTCTTCCCCAAAGAAGAATACCTTCAAATAGCCTCCATCGTGTAAAAACCTCAACTTAGGTTCATACTCCCGAACTAAGTTCCCATTTAGGTTCATACTCCCGAACTAAGTTCCCATTTAGGTTCATACTCCTGAACCAAACCCCGACTTAGGATCATACTCCGAACTAAGTCTCCATTTAGGTTCATACTCCCGAACCAAACCCCGACTTAGGATCATACTCCTGAACTAAGTCTCCATTTAGGTTCATACTCCTGAACCAAACCCCGACTTAGGATCATACTCCTGAACTAAGTCTCCATTTAGGTTCATACTCCTGAACAAGACCCCAACTTCGGTTCATACTCCTGAAACTAAGTTCCCATTTAGGTTCATACTCCCGAACCAAATCTCAACTTAGGTTCATACTCCCGAACTAAGTTCCCATTTAGGTTCATACTCCCGAACCAAATCTCAACTTAGGTTCATACTCCCGAACTAAGTCTCCATTTAGGTTCATACTCCCGAA
This sequence comes from Adenophora triphylla var. japonica, assembly GCA_022495995.1. Lineage (NCBI taxonomy): Eukaryota > Viridiplantae > Streptophyta > Magnoliopsida > Asterales > Campanulaceae > Adenophora > Adenophora triphylla. Next base: position 591,841 of record JAFEMH010000336.1, read on the forward strand.
CCAAACCTCAACTTAGGTTCATACTCCCGAACTCGGTTCCCATTTAGGATCATACCCTCAAAAGAAATTCCCTAAGAAAGAAACGTAAGACCGAGTGCCCCGAGAAAGATAACGTAATCCCGTATCTTTCATCAAAAATCATCCCCTATAGCTAAACATAAGACCGAGTGCCCCGAGAAAGATAACGGAATCCCGTATCTCTCATCAAAATCATTCCCTAAAGAAACGTAAGACCGATTTCCCGACAAATACGTCTGCTTTTCCTCAAAGAAAGTCAACAATCTCAAAAGCCAACGAAATCTCGAGAAGATCTCGAACTACGAAAGGGCTTGATTCCCACTCGGGATACGTAGGTAGCCTATCATTAGGTCCAGCCTCGACCAAAACGGTCACCCTCTCCTTCTAAGCAGCAGACGAAGTCCACCGAAAGGCCATTTCAAGTTAAGGTCCGAGGCGCCTAAAAGGCCATCATCACCAAGGTTTGAGGCACCTAAAACGCCATCTCCAAGGTTTAAGTCAGCTAAGACGCTATCACTAGGAAAGCGATAAATCGCAGTCATCCCCCAGAGACCGAAAATGGTCATTCCTATCCCTGCCAGAAGCGGATACCCATCGACCGAAAATGGTCATCTCTAATCCCCAAGCAGAAGTTTCTCTCCAACAATCGATCAAGGACTCGCTCATCGTTCGAGGCACCTAAAACGCCATCATCTCCGTGGTCAAGGACCCGAACTACGGCCGGCTTGATTCCCACTCGGGATACGTAGGTAGCCTATCGCTAGGTTCAGCCACTCGATCACTTGATCATCCTGTCAAATATGGAGCCTTACTCTTATCGACGACCCCGCTTCCTTCGAAAGCGCCGTCGCCGAGGGGCTACTGTAAGTGCTCCAATTTGAGTTGGTAGCTTTTTCGTTAGAAAGTTAACGAAAGTTTTAACATTTCTAACATTTCTAACAATCTCTAACCTTCCTAACCAAGCAATAGTAGGTTAGGGTTTGCCATTTAAAGTTAAACCAAAAAAAAGAATCCAAAAAAGCAAAAGAATTAAGAAAATCCCGAAACAGCAAGTTGAAAAACAATTTCTGCTGATATTTTGAAAAATATTCTTCCTGTTCAAAGCCTGGAGCAGCATTTAATGCACTGTGCACGTTTTACAACCCCATCCGCGCGGATGTCTTTGTCACTCACAAGGTCCTATAAATTGAACCCTCCTCTCTCGCTTTAAACAACACATTTTGACACAAAGAATTTAAGTTCTCAAGAAATATAGAGAGAAAACAAGTGGGAATCCTTTGATTGCCACCATTTTCTCTTGAATATTTCCCAATCCACTCCAAACATTCTCAAATCACTCTTAAACACACCAAGCTCAAGCTTGAAACACTACTCAAGAGGAAGATTAGGAGAAAACATGGAGGACTTAAGTGTTATCCACTTGTTTTCTCTTCGATCAACTCTATCATCAAACCCTAAACACATCCAAGCCTTGAATCCACCCAAACACAAATCCAAACACCAAATCTTGATACTCCTCAAGTCAAACACCAAATCTTGATACTCCTCAAGTCAAATTCCAAGCCTAGGAAGATAGGGTGTCACCATTGGTAAAGCCCTCCTTCTCAAAACCCTAAAATCCTCTTTTAACTTCTTGTTCATCTTGTTCTTCTTACTTGGATCTACTTGATGTCTAGTTTAACTTAAGTTTTGACCCAAGATGGTCATCTTGAAGTTCATCTTCATGAATGACCATCTCAAATGGTCCACATTTTAAATCTCTAGTTGATTTGTTTCTTTAATTTCATTTCTACAAAATATCCCCTTTCCCTTTGCAAAGGACATGTTTAAACCCCATAAATTCCCCAAGGATGACTTGAATATGATAACCACTCAACAAAAAGTAGTGGTATCAAGTCTAGGGATGAAAATGGGGTGAACATAGATGCAAACCCCCCAAAAATCACATTTCTCCTCAAGAACATCTTGCTGTCCAGTAGCATTGTTCTGAGAACTCAGTCCATTTTCCTATTTTTTGGACCCAGTAAAACTTGGAATTGGGTGTTGACTACAAAATACTTTTTGTAGCCAACATCCAGAGCTTTCCAGACATATTTTTAATTTATTTTTTGCGTGAGTAAAACTCCTTTTTTCAATTTTTCTTTTAGAGGCCAGTTCATCAGCTTCTGGAAATCCAGATTTCAGATCTGAGATTTCCAGAAGGTTTTGACCCCTCAAATCATCTCCAAAATGAAAATTTCTTTTACAGAAACCTTTTTTAAGGTGTTTTGAACATTTTTCATTCCCGGACTTTTCCCAGATTCTGGAGTTTTCAAGCCCTAAAGTCCATTTCAAAGTCAAGGGTCAACTGTCTTCTTCATTCTGGCAGAAATGGTTTTCAATTTCCGAAAATCTTTTGAGTGCCAAATCTCAACCCAAAAATCACCCAAAAAATCATGGGATCAGTTTAAAGTCTTAAAAAGACATCCCAATTTTTACTTTTTCCAGTTTCAACTTATTTTGGCCAAAACACACACACACACACACACACACACAAATGATTTTCAGCTTGGAAGACTCGTTTTTACGAGGCGCGTCGGGTGCACACTAACGTCCTTCCCGACGCGTAACATGACCTCCGAACCTAAATCTCTGATCTCGGGCTTTTTTCAAAGTTTTGGCCCTTAAAACAAAAATGGCGTGGCGACTCCGTTTGATTTCAAAAATCGGGTACATCACACATCCATCCCCAAGAGGTCGCCCTATTGATACACGAAGTGCATAGTGGAATTTGTGGTGGACACCCGGGGGCCAGGACTCTTGCTGACAAGTTAATCACATTGGGATACTACTGGCCACACATGAGAGCTGACACTCACAACTTTGTTCAGCAATGTGATCAATGCCAAAGGTTTGCCAACCTTCCCTACGTGCTCTACAACAGAGCGTGCACTCGTGATCGCAGCCTTGGCCATTTGACATGTGGGCGTCGACTGATTGGACCCTTCCCTCCCGCCCGAGGAAACCGCAAGTATGTGATAGTGGCCATAGACTACTTCACCAAATGGGTTGAGGCCAAACCACTAGCTCGCATCACGTAGGAGAATGCTATCAACTTCATACACGACTTCATTTGGTGTCGGCTTGGTTTTCCTCGAGCCATAAGTGTCGACAACGGGTTACGCTTCTCCCCGCACTTTCGGCGTAGATGAAGCGAGTGGGAATCAAACATTGGAAATCTTCTGCGCCTATCCTCAAGGAAATGGGCAAGTCAAGCAAAGCAAATAAACTTGTTCTATCTTCGCTCAAGACTCGGACTCGTAGGTCGACGAAACAATTGGTTGGACGAACTCCCCCTTGCTCTTTGGGCGCTCGTACAACCACTGGGGCCTACTGGGAAACCCCTTTGCTCTTACTTATGGGTCGAGGCTATGGCACCCGCCGAGCTCGCATTCCCCACCGCTAGAGTGACTTTCTTCAATCAAGAGCAAAATGACACCAATGCATTGATCGACTGGATCGATCGACGAGAAGCGAGAAACACTTACCTCCGAATGGTCAACTACAAACAGCGAACTAAAAGTTACCATGACAAGAGGGTCAAAGCAAGGTCGTTCCAAGTTGGGGATTACGTATTGAGAAAGATTGAGGCAACGGGCAGAAGGACCCAGCAGAATAAACTATCTCCTAACTGGGAAGGTCCATATGTGGTTACTCGAGTTGTCAAAGAGGGTACTTACATGATAGCTCATCCTGGAGGTGACGAGTTGAAACATCCTTGGCATGCTACTCACCTCATCAAATACTACTTCTAGTTTTCAATTTCAAAGTTCAAGTTTGTGTTAAAGCTAGTTTCGAATTGATGTAAGCATGATTCCTACTTCAATGAAAAGAGCAATTTATTCGATCAAACATAGTGTTACTTTAATATCAACAAGCTCGACTCTTAGTCAGCTTCGTTCTAACAAGCTCGATTTTTAATCAGCTTTGTTTATTTAACAAGTCCGACTCTTAGTCGACTTTGTTCTAATGAGCTCGACTCTTAGTCAGTTCATCTTAGCTCGACTCTTAGTCAGCTTCACCCTAGTAGGCTCGACTCTTAGTCAGCTTCGTTCTAACAAGCTCGATTCTAAATCAGCTTTGTTCACTTAACAAGTCCGACTACTAGTCGACTTCGTTCCAACTAACTCGATTCTTAATCAGTTCAAATGGTATGAACAGGTTTGACTTATGATCAATCTCTTTCACAAAAAAGTTAATCAAGTCTGAGGTCGACTAAACCAACAAGATCAAGTCGCCTCTAGGCTCAAATTGACTCATTTATATTAGCTACATCTAGCTCGACATACAATATGGAATGGAAAACATACAACATTCTGAAAACAAAAGTCAGCTATGATAGAGAAGTCTCCCAGAACGGGCTAAGACTTGGACAAAATTAACTTACAAAAATATTTTGCCTCCCAAAAAACTGGGCCAAGGCATTCGAATAATGTTAAAGCAAAAAACAAAAATATTGTTTGGAACTTGTTCATTACAAATCCAACTAAACAATTCAGGAGTCCTGGCCGACATCGGTTTGGTCGTCAGTAGCAGCTCGACCCTCTTCCTCTCCTTGTTGCTGAGGGTCCAAAGGTTTACCCGACTCCGAATAAATTTGTTCATCTACTGTCTCCATGGCTTCGGCATCGTCAAGCTCCGCCAAGACCACATCAAAATTTCTGTCAAGGACAGGGGGAGCCTCCCACTTCTCACAATGATCTTCTTCATCTTCCTGGGCAATAAAGGCCAAGTCGTTCTCAAGATAGGGAACAAGCGAATGACATTGGCGAGCTGCCATGTCGTACTGGGACTCAGAAAACCAACGAGCTAATTGCTCGATGGTAATCAGAGCTGAAGGATCCCCCAGTGCTCGACGGGCCATGTGCCTCTTCCCAACCTCGAGAAAGTCTTGTGCCCTGGCCACTATGGCATCATAAAACTCATCTCCCTCCTTGAACTTCTCCACAGCATCAGGGCCAGCCTTCTTCAGAGCCTCCTTCCACTTAGCTCGAGCCGAGTTATGCTCCTCGTTAAGCTCCTTCAAAAAAGAATCTTTATCGAAGAAGTTTGGTGACGGTGGCAAGCTCAACCTTAGTCCTCTCATGAGCAAGGCGCTCAGCATCCCTCTCTGAAGTCACTTCCTTAAGCTTGGACTCTGAAGCTTCGAGGTCGGACAGGGCCTTTATCTTCACCATCTCATTGGCTTCATATGTATTGTCCAGGTCGTTGTACTTCTCCTTCAAATCCGCAAGCTCTTTAGCCTTTTTGGAGTAATCTTGAAGGGCTTGTCTCTCTCTCTCAATAGAAGCTCTCCAAGAGCTCTTCACCGGCCGACCATCGTAAGATTCTCGCATTTCAAAGAAACAAGAAGTGTTAGCTCGTGATTTGAGTGGATCGAGTAAAGGGATAAGCAACTACAATGAAAGAGAAAATGACAAGTTACCTCACTATGAGCCATTCCGTGAGCGAGCGTAGAAAATTCCTCGGGGTGATCCCCTTATCGCCAAAATGGGCTAGAGATCGACATCTATTGCCCTCCTAACAATCACTTGGCCCTGTGCTCATGTCGGGATAGCGACGGCTCAAGCCGTTAAACCCTTCCAGTGGAGGAACATCACTCAAATGCCTCTTCATCTTTTCATCCAGAGACTCCTTACCGGGAGGAAGGAAGGTCAGCGGAGGCAATTGGCTCGAGGACACAGACTTGCCCTTCTCAGATCGGGACCTCTTCTTCGAGCTTATAGGACGATCGTCCTCCTCTTCCTCCATATCATCTTCATCAACGTTAACGACCAATAAAGGGTTAGCCCCCGCCATCCCAGCTCCAGAGGTCTCCATGTTGGCATCTTGATTTGGGTCGGAGCTCAAACTTGCCCTGACTGACCTGTGGGAATCATCACCTCCTTCATTGGCATCATTGGATTGGGTGCCGCTTTGCAAAGGGTCTTCCATCTCGACCTCTTCCATTGGGATCATTCCAAATGCACATCCTTCTAAGCAAATTGTTCCTAGTAGCAGCCTTCTCTCTCTCTCGCCGCCTTAGCATTGGCAGCCCCATGAGCCCTCTTGGCTTTCCTCTTGTCAGAAACCCCAACAATACGCACCATATTTGCTTCTTGTTCGGGAGTTAAAACTACACGACATCAAAAGAATCAAGTGTTAGCTCGACAATTCAAAACAAATTCTACGAGTAAATCATTGACGAGGTAATTGATACAATTCAAAGCAGTTCTATGTACGAATTGAATAACTCTACATACGAGCAGGCAATTTGATAAAGAGTTGCAACTCGAAATAGTTCTATGTACGAGCTAACTAAGTTCTACATACGAGCAGACAACGGACGATCTAAGAGTTGTATATGCAGCTAAAAATAACGCTATGTGCCAATGATAAGCTACATATGCAAGTTAACAATGGACGAGCTAATGAATGCAGGTCAAGTAAATCCTTACCACCAACATGCTCTCCGTGGTCTTTGCAGTAATTTTCATTCTTCTGACAAAATTGACAGTTCTCCTTCAACCTACCCAAGGAATGAGTAACCCAGTCCGGGTATACCTGGCTTCTCAATACAGGAACGAGGGGTTCTACCACTCCATCCCCAGGCATCATCCCAGCTTGGATGTAGTTGTACTTGGTTGTCCCTAACACCTCCCAGCTAATGGGCCTTTTCGCGACCAACGCACACAACTTCCTATACAAGGTTAGGTGCCATGGAGGCTCCCAAGAGTTTTCCTCGTCAATAGTGTCGACTCACTATTCGCAAGGGGAACTCCCATCCCAGCCTACTCTCTACAACTACCACATAGGAATTCCAGCTGCTATGTTTGTTGGGAAGGTTGGTAAACAATTTTGGAGAATTGGGTTTGGAAGGAGTACTAATCCCCCAATCTGCCTTGTCGAGCTTTGGAGCAAAAAATTCTTTGAAGACTCTCATGCAAGGTTCATGGCCTAGAAACTCGCATACCATGGCAAAGCACACTAGTACTCTGCAAGTGTTGGCCCCAAGTCAAGAGGAAGAGCATCCATGCACTCCGTAAACTCGTTGATGAAGCGGATCTAAGGGCAACCTCAACCCCGCCTCAAACCGTCCATAAAAGAAGGCCACCCTAGTGGCATCGTAGTGAAGCCGGGTACGGAACTTGGCCATAAAGTCCGCCTTACTAAGGATGGTTATCCTATAATCCACTCTACTTACTCCACGTAAATCATAAACCATATTGTATCGGGACTCCATATTTTTCTTCCTCGAAGAGGCCTACTGGGTATATATCCTCTCTCGTTCTTCCCGGTACAACGAGAGGAGCCAAACGCATTCACAATTCGGGGACCAAGAGGTCGAAGCAAAGATTTCCTTCTTGAGTTGTCATATCTGTACAAGAAGAAGGAGAAACAGGGGAGTCAGTCCTATGATCACATTCAGTCGACCTGCCTAAGGGCGACCTAAACTCCCCTGGAAAACCTATCCTATTTCTAAGAAAGGAGGGCTTTTGGACGTCCCTAACATAAAACAAGGTAATATGGTCAAGCAGTTCATGGAATAAATGAAAAGCGACAACAGTTGAGTCGTCAATCACCACATTCTCAATTTCTCCTACAATGGGCAGCCCTATCTCAGTGTAATTCAACCCCCCAACTAGTCAAAATGGAGGCACACTCATCCAAGGACATCACTCTCCACTCACCGTTCACATTCTTACATGCCCTACGATTAACAGTACAGTAGCCATACCAAGCTCCTGGTTCACTACTAAAGGTCCTAGCCATGGCGGAATTGAACACAAAGCAGAAATTAAAGCCCTAGAACAAAAATACAAGGGAAATACCTTAATTGATTGAAGAAAGGGAGTTCGTTGCTGAAGCCGAGAACTGAGTTTAAGTCCTACTGCAATTCCGTGATTGTTGCCGGAGAAAAGGAGTTTGAAAACGGTAAGAATTCGAATGGGAGAGGAAGACTGAGTATTTCTATTTTCCTAAATTTGGAAGGGGAAAAGAAAATAGAAATTAATTTTCCAAAATTAAAAGCTGAAGCGGTTTCCGAGAAGGAGTTCCAAGAGTCAGAATCGCAATCATTACTAAAACCGGCGCTCCTTCATCTCCAACCGTTCATCACCAACGATCAGGATGTTGCCACGTCATCATGGTCGACCTACTTCAAAGACTAGTATCGACCTTCGAGTAAAGCAATTTTTGGCAAAGAAATCTTCTTAACTTCCAAGTCGACGAAGTCAACTCGAAATTTGGGGGCCACTGAACATACCAAAAGTGTCGAGTTGGGCCAAACGAGTAAAGCCCAATCACAGATAGCATTGGCACCCACATTCTCAATGAGACTGATCCAATCAGAACAAGGCCCAAGGCCCATCTCACACATCGGTCGACTAAGCCCATGGTCCGACTTACAGGTCCCGACCTAACTTAGTCCGACCTCATGATCCATGCTACAATTCGGGTACGAACCATGCTCTACCCGACAGTCAGGTCGACCATTCCACGAATGGCGACCTCGACCTAACTCAACAAGTGACGACTTAACACTTGCCGGCTTATTTGGTTGAACAATCCTCATAACCACATCCCTATAAATCAGGGACCGTTATAAACATGTTCCCACGTCCAAGTAACTGCCGCTATAATCTCGGAGGACATGTCGCCTCCCCAAAAATACATCACTCTTGCCTATAAATACTTCATCACTACCAAACGGTGAAAGGTAACTGCCATTTTGTATTCTGAGTTGATTATTCAATACATTTTGAGCTTTATACAACCATTATCTTACTCTCACGCCCGAGCGTCTTCGCCGGAGACACATCCGGCTAGTCGTGGGTTCTGTTTTCAGGTCAAGAAGCCAGGTGATCAATCCTGCCACGTGGAGGAAGATTGATAAGCACATTTCCTGCAGCATCAGAGACTATTTATACTATAAAATTTGCTAATACCCACTTCCATTATCATCCATTTAAACATTCTCTTGTTATTTTATCTCAATCATCTAAATGATTTATTTTAATTATTTTTAAATTATTAAATTATTTATATGCAAGACCTTAAAATACGTAGACAAAAGTGTTAATAGGAAAGACATTTATTTATTTTTACCTAGTGTTTTTTCAAATGTGAGGCGCTAGATGTCTTTATTCACCTAGGTTATATCTATTTTCACCTACTATTTTTTATTCAATTTTGATCTCAATTAGTTAGAATTTTTTTAGACAATGTGGTAAAAAATTATAAAAATTTAAGAATGCGTTTTGCAAATATTGAAATATAAACTTGAGAGGTGAATCTATTATTAAATATTTTTGTTGTTAATTAACAAAAATAAATGTTAATGTGTTGTAAATTTATATTAATTATTAAAATTAATTACTTTTAAGTATTAAACTAAGTGGATAATTTCTAATAAATATTTTATCAATGATATATTAAAAAAAAATGAAGAAACATGTAGTTTGATTATTGTTCTATGGAAAATAATAAACTAAAAATATAAATAAATTTATAGTAATCAAACTACATGAGAAAATTGAGATCACATATACAGTATATGATTAATATTCAATGTGGTTTACTGGTACAATTTCATTTTGCACTTTCTAGAAAAATAGTCTACCTTTAATCACTGATTTTTCTTTAAGTATTTTTAATATCATATTAAATGTATTTAGATGTTTTTGTTGTTGTAATATTAATATTGTGACATTTTTTCTCTAATATGTGTCTTTAGGGTATAAAATAAAAAACTTAATTCAATACTAGAAAAAATAAACTTAGAGACAGAAAATTCGTCTCCAATTTCTAATTTGGAGACGAATAAGGTGGTCACAAAAATCTAATCACATTACTAAAAATTGCTATAATTTTATAAATTCATTGTCATAATTAAATGCAAAAAACTTGTAAAAAACGCGTTTTTTGTTAACCTTAACAAAAAACGTGTTTTTAGAACAGGTAGACTCTTCCGCCCCGCTCGCGGCGCCCAATTCCCGTTCATCCTCCTCCTCTCTCTACCCGCACCTCTCTCTCTATACGCAGAAAACAATTCCTTCACCATTTCACCATTACAGCGGCCCCAGTCGTCGTCTTCAAATCCTCTGTCATTCATAATTTCTTCGATGAATTAACACTCAATTCATTCAAAACTGGGGATTAATCGAACTGGGTAAATAAGGAAAAATCCAAAAACAGAGTGATTGATAGTGGGATGGATGAATGTACAGGGAGCCTAGGGAGAGAATAGAGGGATTGAAGAGAGTGCGTGTGTGTGTGTGAGAGAGAGAGAGAGAGAGAGAGAGAGAGAGAGAGAGAGAGAGAGAGGGAATAGGGATGAAAGAAAGAAAGAAAGAAAGAAAGAGTCAAAATCCTTCAACCAACGCCGCCCTGTTACCTGATCAAGCATGTCCTTGAGGTGAGAGATTTAGTACCAGTTAACATATAATCAAGTGTCAATTGATGTATAATAGAGTGTCAGTTAGTGTATAATAAAGTGTCAGTAAGTGTGTAACTGAGTGTCAATGTATTTTTGAATGCCAGTACATATTTTTTGGAATGCCAGTCCATGTTTTTTGAATGCCAGCAAAAACGATTATCAGTGTTTTTTTGAGTGTCAGTGTATGTGTATTTGAATGCCAGTCCATGTTTTTTTGAATGCCAGTGCTTGTGTTTTTGAGAGCCAGCAAAAATATTAGTGTAACAAAGTGCCAGTGTTAGTGGAACAGAGTGCCAGTATGAAGAGTGCCAGTTCATGTATATAAAAGTGCCCGTGTAAAAGTGTGAGTCTTAGGTTTAACAAAGTGCCGGTGCGATTTATACGGCACTTTGTTCATGTCTGCGCACTTTTTTCACTGGCATTTTGTTACACATGCACTGGCACTTTATCACACTGGCACTTTGTTAAACAGGCACTGACATAAACGGGAAACCCAAAACACGTTTTTCCTAAGTGACAGAAAAAACGCGTTTTTCATAAGACCAACTCTAATTAAATATAGTCAAGAGCACAAATTAAAATAATCGATATTTTAATTGAAGTCGGTGGTGGATTATTATGATTTTGATATATACTTATATATACATAATTCCTTCGTCCCAGTCCAAGCTTTAACATTTTGGTGTTGACACAAAATTTAAGGAAAGTATTGAGTGAAAAATGGTTGTAAGAGAGAATAAGTGAGTGGGTAAGACAAGTGAGGCGCATAATTTAAATGTGTGAGGGAGAAAAGTTAGTGGGTATGACAAGTGGGACCCATAATTTATGAATGTGAGTATGAGAAGTGGGGTATGTATAATTGAATATTAATAAAACTTTTTCATTTTAGGAAATGTAAAGCTTCTACTGGGATATTCATTTGAATAAAAGGTGAATCTTCAGATGGAACGGAGGGGATATATATATACATACTAGTAAAAGCCCGTGTCCAATGACACGTGTTTTTTTAAGGGCAAAATGGGAAAGGGACAACTTAGTGAGGGCAAAATGGGAAATTCGGCACTTGGTACTGTTCATTGTACTGTAGCACCCCGTTCCCATTTTTTTTTTTCCTTTTTTTTGTAAAAGAAGGGGATCAACACATTTCACCGCTTACGCACTTCAAAGCGTGCCTGCTATAGATAAAGAGAGAGAGAGAGAGAGAGAGTAAAGGGGGTTGTGATAAATTCAATCAATGAAGCACATTGAGTATACAACCTATCTTATTAGTTGATTGCATTAACAAAGTTAGGGTTGGGAGGTGGCTAATAATTAAAGCTAAACGTTCTTCTCCCATTAAATGAACCTCCCCTTCCTTTCACTTGAGCTTTGCAAAAAAAGAAAACAAAAGAAAAAAAAAAAACCACTTGTGTAATCTAAACTACGTTTTTAAGGAACTATCTAAACTACGTTTTTAAGGAACTAAAACTCCTTAATTGTAGTTTAGGTAGCTCAGTGACAAGGAGACAATACTTACTAAGAAAGGTTTTGTATTTGAGTGATGGAAGAAACAATTTTATAATAAATGTTAAATTATTCTGAAAACGCTAGCATGGGATAAGCAGTTTTTTTTTTTTTTTTTTTTCAAGTAGTGGGATACTGTATGTGCTGTGGAGTCAAAGTTTCTTCACTCATCACCAAAACTAACATCTTTTGACGGATTTTGGGCCAGTTAAGTTTTAAGACGAATGTACACAGAAGCCAGTTGAACAACATTAAGAAGGGTTGAGATACACATACTCAGAATAGAGGAATCACATTATCACAATGTCGAAAGTATCTTTAAAAAGGAAAAATAATTACGTGAATAGTCGAGATTGAAACAAATGGATAAAATAAAGTGCAATCCGAACAGGTCGACATCGAAACAAATCAAAACAGAGAAACTTTATCTATTCCCCAAATACCATAATTAATCCATTCCCAAATTACATGTCACATCTTAAGTCATTAACCCCCGGACCGCACCGCACATGCATCCTCCACTTTAATAATTAATAATAATAATAATAATCCATACTTTACAGATGGCATTGCAGATGTGACTGGCCGTTAGCTAAAATTAATAATTAGCTTTTCATTTTTAATTAATTATAATAAACCCCATACCATACCTGACTAACTAGAAAAGAGGAGGGAAACAAATCAAACCTTAAACTATAAAAAGAGCGCCAAAATTTCTAAAAAACCAACTTCCTACGAGGCGCCATCATTGAACTTTTCCAGGCTAGATCTTGGATCGTTTCGCTAACCAAATCCTTGAATATCAGCCGTTCGATGTTGAGCACCGCCTCCGACATCTCCACCGGCTGATCTCCCCACCCGGTGATCACCGACAAGTCCTTCCTCAATGCACCACAAATGACCTCCAATAAGTCATCCGCCGTCTCATGCTCGCGAATACTCTGAAATTCTAACCAAATTTTATGCAAGGGCGGCATTGTAATGCCGGAGTCCGTCCATGAGACGGCGGCCACTGATGCCTTCCACAGAGGCAGTTGCTTGTTCCGGTCAAGGATTTCGGTTACCACGTCGAATGTAAGCTTTCTTTGGAGCTTGGAGGCTCTTGAAGTGTCCTTTCCTTTAAGATATTGCTGCTTCTCTAGTAAAGAGAAGACTCCGGAGTCTTCAGGTAGATATGTGATCGCACGCAAGATCTCGGATATGTAGATGAAATCTGCATCGTCCACTGATACGTTGTTTTTTATAGGGGAGATAGACGGGCTCCAGATTTCATCCTCCAAATCAACGGTTGTATCTGTTGAATAAAACACAACTATTGTTATAAGAAAACAATCAAATTTGTGGATACTTAGATATGAAAATGTTGCCATACCCAATTTGCTACTCCATTGATCAATCGTGATTTAGGTCATGGAGCCAATTTTGGCAATGATCTAAGACTAAAATCTCCTGTCGTGAAACAGATTTAATCTTATCCGTCATTCTCAAAAAGGGCTTGTGGCCTAAATCACGAAGGAAACAATCGAACTAGATAATTAAGATCGGTTGCATAACATGGACATGAAACTGTTGTTGCTGTTCCAATGCAGCAATCGGTCGTGATTTAGGTCACAAAATCTATTTTTGGCAATGATCTGTTATATTAAACAATCCGCATATGGGTACTTTATGAGACCGATTTAATATGATCCATCATTCTACATTGTGACCTTAAACACGATCGACCGCAACAATGAAACAGCACAACGGTTCCAAATCTTGCATACATCACTATCCAAATGAAGTTAAATGAACTGGCAAAATAAAGGCCAGACAAGTCTTAAATCAGTTGGGAACTTTTCTTAAGAGTTTAATGGCTAAAAAGCTTTGTTTTCAAAGACTGCTTAAGCGCGCTGCAGGCCCCGCCTGGCGTGGCTCGCCCGAACGCCTGGCTTCTAAGCCTCCGCTGCCGACTAATCCCGACTAGCCTCGTGGGAGCCACAGCCCCGACGCCAGATCCGCCAAGATTTTTTAAAAAAGTGCAAAGGCAATGTAAGTAGAACAAGTATAGGACCACAAACACACAGTGATCATGACCACAGGCAAAGCCAAATTGGGGGAAATATAATTTCAACAAGCTTTTATTTTGACAAAGAGTTGCGCCTTATAAAGAAAAATTACACAGTTCAAGCTGAAATTGTTGAACAATTAGCATGTGTCATTGTCAAACATTCATGCCTGTTCCCATGTGATTCACTCCTCCCAAAGGATTATATATTTATTTGCTCTTAAATTAGGGCGACTGAGAGCAAACTAATATGGAATACAACATTGTTATCTTATTAACGTTTCAACTTTATAAGCAACAAATCAACAACCTTGTTTGATGTGGATGTTATCAACTTTATTTCCACATCAACAGAATTATTGATTTCTTACTTTTCAATTGAAATGTAAAATCAATGACATGGGGTTACTTTTAAAGTGCATGATATATGCTCCCGACATCACTTGATTTAGTATTTTAGCTATTCACTTTTTTTGTTTTTGATTTGAAACTGCTTCTCATATATCCCCTTCGACCCACTTCAAGAGTTCTAGGGTAGTATTTCACGTTTCTTAAGATTTTTTTTTTTTTAAATGAATAAAAAATTGCAATTGGGTAGAAGATTAGAGGAGATAAAAGGTAAAAGTTAAAACATTTATGATTAAACCTCTTTTTTAATGATTTTTTTAAAATATGTTAATATTATAAGCGCATAATGAATTATTTTTTGTAAATATATTTACATTATAAGAGTATAAATGTCTGAAATACTGTTCAAAATTTGTTTTTATGGAATTAGACTCTTAGTCTGGAACTGATCAAAAGAGAAATTATAACTCTTGATTGATGGGACGGAGGGAGTATATATTTTTTAAAAAATTATTAGTTAAAATTCTTGTGTCTTCAAAAAAAGAAAAAATTGCTTTTCCATTTGTATTTTATTTTAACGAGGCTAGTTGTATAGCATGTATTTATTGAGAGTGACAAACAAAAATCTGACCCAATAGGAAGGAGCCACGTCAGTGAACTGAAATCAATGCAGGCAGGACTGAATCACAGATAACAGCAAAACTCGAGGAGAAAGGCCGAAGGGGTTGGGATTAGTTCGGCGGAGTAAAAGCAGATAAACGTCATGTGTGTGCGTACCTTTGAAATCAATGCTTCGTTTCATAACTGGTGACGGTGATGACGACGACGTTAACTCGTCCTTGTAAAACGACGAGTCAAGCACCGATACTGGACTCGGTTGTAACTCGTTCCCATTCATCTCTGCTATACTGTTCAACAACTTATCACATCTATCCAGTAGATTCTTACCTTCCTTGTAATCTTCCATCTTCAACCTCTGCATTTCAATGAACAAGAAATTAACTTAAAATTAATCCTAATTTGACATAATTTGAAGGAAATTGAAACGAATTGATTGTAGAATGTGAAATTTGTGTACCTCTGTATCGGTATGGGAAGATGTACTGACGGTGCTTTCAGAAATGGAGGAGGATTCATCCTCTGTGACGAGGTTTTTTAACATTTTGTGCTTGGGAGAAGCATGAGCCGTTGGTTTTTTGATTCTTGGTGACCGGTTTGTTACGGCCGCTTGATCTGATACACTTTTTCTGGAAGTGAGCTTTGGAGATTGTACCGGTGATACTCGCCGTGGCTCCGGTTCGTTGGCTCTCTTTTGTGTTTGAATGCTCAACGGTTTGTGTTTGACGATTGTATTGGAGTTCTTCATTGAATTTGTTTCAGTTCTCGTCGGTGACGCTGAATTTCTCGATCTCACTGGACTTCTGACATTTCGATCAATGCCGGTGCGTTCTCGCCGAGGACTCATCGACGGAGTATTTTCGCCGGCGAAATTGAGATTTCTTCTTATGCCGGCGGTATCGATTCCAGCTCTACCGTTGGGAGACGGTGATCGCCATGGCTTCATGAGGACAATCGGAGACTCGTCTGCGGCGGCGAAACTCTTATCGTAGACAAAGTTCCGTTGACTGATTTGATTTGAAGCCTTTTTGGAATGCAAGAGGCCTTTGAGTTGCAATGCTTCGAGGATTTGCTTCAGCGTTTCGAGATCTGCTGACTGTTCATCAATTCCTCTCATCTTCAATCTCTTCTCAATCTCTCCTAAGATTGACACTGTCGTTTGCTTCGGCTCCGGGAAGAAATCCGCCGAGTCAAAATAACTTCGCCGTTGTTGTGGTGATCGCCACGGAGAGGACCTTGCAGGTTTAGCTTTCTTCACGTTTCCTGAAACAAACTCCTTCGGATCCGTCGCTCTGTAATTCGACGTCGTTTTATTAATTCCGTTTCCAGCATTCTCTCTGACCGCATTCTTTGTCAAGTTGTTATTCCGGAAATTGTTGACATCGACAAATCGAGAATGGAACAGATCTCTTGATACTCTGGATTCCGACGCTGATCTTCTCAGCTCCGGCTTCTTAACCGGTTCGGGGCTTGCATTTGCCGGCAACGGTTCAAGCCCCATGAGTCTTCCAATAACGCTAGTAGATCGATGTTGCTTGTCATCGCCGTTCACCGGCGAGCTATCGCAACGCTTTGTACGAGTCTCCCTCGGATAAAAGCTTCCTTTCGCATCAACGGTTGCCCTACTGTCTAACGACAGCCGTGGCGCTTCTTTGCAGAACTTCCATGAAGATTTCGTTCCTTCTTTCAGCTCGAAAATTGGCAGAGGGAGCGGCGATTTAGGCTGTGTTTCTGGAACTTTATACGGCAACGGCGATTTAAGCTCCGTTGATGGAGCAACCACCAATTTCACTGGTTTTGGCGATTCAATTGACTTCGCCGGCTCGGGTGACGAAATAGCTCCCTGATAATTTCACACATGTATATTCAAACTCAACAATCTACAATTAACGAGCAGTACAAAAATAAAATTGACATAATCAATTAACAACTGACCGTGGCCGGAAGGAGACGCTTTGTAGAGTACATCCTTCTACCAAACAAAATATGATGGCGATCAAAGAGCTGAAAGAAACCAGACATACATCCCATCTGTTTCTCAATCTGCTTCTCCAAATGCTGGTCCTGCACTAACCCCTTCATCATTCTCGGCGACTTCTCACGCTCCGGAACTCTATCTAACTAGGATTTATTAACGTCATATTGGCTTCAAAACGGCATTGTGACTTTCACTTTTTTGCTGTGTGTTGAACTTTTCACTTTATCTGCAACTCCCGCTTTCTGCTCATTTAAAGGGGTCGGGGGGGTTTAGATTGAAAAGACGATTTTGCCCTTTAGGGATATAGATGGAATTTCGTTTAATGAACTATCTCGTAGGGGTGTAAATGTTTCGGTTTGTGCCAATTTACAGACCGAATCACTAGTAATCGGTTTGAAAAAATTTCAAACCGAATCGAACCATGAAAAAATTCAAACCGAACCGAACCGTCATAGTTTGGTTCGATTTGGTTCGAACCGCGGTTTACACAATTCAAACCACGGTTCAAACCATGAAATAGAACATTGCTTAAACCATTAATTAGAACATGGTTTCAAACTTTCAAACTACACAATTCATTGTCATACTTGTTTGAATTTTCCAAACATAACATACATAAAAGATTTAGTATTTAAACACAGTTTGAAATTGTGCTTTAATGTTTATAATAACAAAATGCATTTGAGTACTTGTAATGGTATACTCCCTCCGTCCCAGCAAAAGTGTCACTTTTTGATGTGTACGCAGCGGAATAATTTAAAGAGACTCGCCTAATCGAATCTCAAATGAGACTTTCGAGGGAAATCTCAAACCCAATAACAACTCACCACCTTTGGAATCCACCAAAAGGATAAGAGTTGGGATAAAGTTCGCCACTAATCGGAATCCACCGAATAGATAAGAACAAATAAACTAAAGTTAAAATTAACTTAGAATATAAACCGAAAAGGGACAATAATTGCAAAGCAATAATTTGATTGTATATAACTTGATCTATCCTGATGCTGCAGGAATTGTGCTTATCAATCTTCCTCCACGTGGCAGGACTGATCACTTGGCTCCTTGACCTGAAAACAGAACCCACGACTAGCCGGATGTGTCTCCGGCGAAGACGCTCGGGCGTGAGAGTAAGATCACAGTTGTATATAGCTCAAAATGTATTGAATAATGAACTCTGAATACAAAATGGCAGTTACCTTTCACCGTTTGGTAGTGATGAAGTATTTATAGGCATGAGTGATGTATTTTTGGGGAGGCGGCATGTCCTCCGAGATTATAGCGGCGGTTACTTGGTCATGGGCACGTGTCTATAACGGTCCCTGATTTGTAGGGATGCAGTTGTGAGCATTGATTGACCAAATAAGCCGCAAGTGTCGGGTCGTCACCGCCGATTTAGGTCGAGGTCGCCACTCGTGGAATGGTCGCACTGACTGCCTGGGTAGTACGGTTCGTACCCGAATAGTAGCATGGATCATGAGGTCGGACTAAGTTAGGTCGGGACCTATAAGTCGGACCATGGGCTTAGTCGACTGATGTGTGAGATGGGCCTTGGGCATTGTTCTGATTGGATTAGTTTAGTTGAGAATGTGATGGCCAAGGTTGCTTGTGATTGGGCTTTACTGGCTTGGCCCAATTCGACACTTTTGGTATGTTCAGTGGCCCCCAACTTTCGAGTTGACTCCGTCGACTTGGAAGTTAAGAAGATTTCTTTGCCAAAAATTGCTTTACTCGAAGCTCGATACTTGTCTTTGAAGCAGGTCGACCGTGATGACGTGGCAATATCCTGATCGTTGGTGACGGACGGTTGGAGATGAAGGAGCGCCGAATTTTGTCATCATTGCTACTCTGACGCTTGGAACTCCTTCTCGAAAACCGTTTCGGCTATTAATTTTGGAAAATCAATTTTGATTTTCTTTTCCCTTTCCAAATTTAGGAAAATATATATACTCAGAATTCTTCCCCATTTCAAACTCTTATCGTTTTCAACTTCTTCTTCACCGGCGATAATCACTTTAATAGCAGCAAGATTTAAGCCCAGCTCTCGGATTCATCAGCGAACTCCCTTTCTGCAATCGATTAAGGTATTTTCCTTGTATCCTTGCTTTAGGGCTTTGATTTGTGCACTGTCTTTATTTTCGCCATGGCTAGGACCTTTAGTTGTGAACCAGGAGCATGGTACGGCTATTGCACTGTAAATCGTAGAGCATGTAAGAACGTGAACGGTGAGTGGAAAGTGATGTCCTTAGATGAGTGTGCCTCCATTTTGACTAATTGGGGGTTGAATTACACTGAGATAGGGTTGCCCATTGTAGGAGAAGTTGAAAATGTGGTGACTGACGACTCGAATGTCGTTGCCTTTCATCTATTTCATGAATTGCTTGACCACATCACCTTGTTTTATGTTAGGGACGTCCAAAAGCCCTCCTTTCTTAGAAATAGGATAGGTTTTCCAGGGGAGTCTAGGTCGCCCTTAGGTAGGTCGACTGAACTTGATCATAGGGTGACTCCCTGCTTCCTCTTTTGCTTGTACGAGATATGGCGACTCAAGAAGGAAATTGCCTCAACTTCTTCAGTCCTCGAATCGTCGACGCCTTTGGGTCCAATGTGGTGCCAGCAAGAATGAGAGGGGCTATGTTCCCAAAGGGCCATTACGAGGCAACAAGAACTCGCCCTCTAGGTATAGCATGATATGGGATTTTTGTGGGGTGAGTAAGGAGGATTACAGGGGTTACTATTTACACTCGAAGGAATTTTTGAAGCTATTCAGTCGTCCTTTACCACGAGATGCCACTAAGGTAGCATTCTTCTATGGTCGGGTTCGTTCTTTGGTCTTAGGTTGCCCCTTGATCCATTCATAAATGAATTTTGGAGTGTGCCAATGCCCTTCCCCTTCAACTCGGAGCCAATGCACAGTAGGGTCCTTGTGTGTTTTGCTATGGTGTGCAGGTTCTTGGGGTATGAACCTTGCATGAGGGTGTTCAAGGAATTTTTCACCATCAAATACAGTGGGGAGGATATGAGTATCAGTACCCCTTCTAAACCCAAATCTCCCAAACTCTTTACTAACCTCCCCAATAAGCACAGTGGTTGGAACTCGCATGTGGTAGTGGTAGAGAGTAGGTTAGGATGGGAATTTCCATTGCCCAATGATGAGGACCGGAAGCGCAGTAGATGAGGGAGATTTTTGGGAGCCGTCTTGGCATCTTAGCTTGTACAAAACCTTATGTAGGTTAGTTGAGAAAAGGCCCATCAGCTGGGAGAGCTTGCTCACTACTAAATACAACTTTATGGCGGCTGGAATGATGCCTGGAGATGGAGCGGTAGAGCCTCTTATTCCTGTGTTGAGGGGTCAAATATACCCTGACTAGATAACTCATCACTTGGGTAAGTTTGGAGATGTGTGCCAACTTTGCAAGAAAAGCAAAGACTACTGCAAAACCAACGGGGAGCATGCTGGTGGTAAGATTTCTTTATTCAGCCCTTCTCTTTACTCGTCCTCTATAGGTATGCTTGTAAGTATATGTAATTTTCTTGTATGTAGCATTTGCCTTGGGTGAGTCAGTTATAGGTTGAACTTGACTTTCGTACATAGCTAGCTCGTGCACAGAGTTTCATGTGTAGAATGATTAGCTCGTCTATAATTAACTCGCTCATAGGATAATCGAGTCGGTCATACTGGGTTCACACATAGAATTTTCTGCTCGTATATAGAACTTTTTGCTCGTATGTAGAACTTTTAGTTCGTACATTGAACCTTTAGCTCGTACATAGAACTTTTATTCGTATGTCGATTTAACACTTGTCCACTTGAATCTTTGTTGCGATCGACTCCTGAACAAAGAGGCTAACATGGGCCGCATCTTGGTGGTGGCGAGACGGAAGAAATCAAAGAAAGACCACGGAAAAGCCAACGCTCGAGCTCACGGGCGAGAGGAAGCCACGATAAGGACCGGCTTGCTTGCCAAAGACAACATAGGGTTGGTGCCAATGGAAGGGGTAGAAGAAGAAGATCCCTTCTTGAGTGGTACCCGATCCGTGAGTCTTTGCGAGATGGAGGCGCCGAGTCATCCAAGTCGGCGAAAGCAACCCCGAGCTCCGACCCAATTCAGGAGGTCAACATGGATACCTCGGGAGCTAATATGGCGGGATCCATCCCTTTGAATGTGGTGGAGATCGAGGATGATGTCATGGAAGAGATTGATGATCAAGCTCTGAATACAAGGAAGAGGCTGAGATCTGGAAAGGGTAAGGACGTTTCCTCTAGCCAAACTCTTCCATCTCCTCCACCTTCCTCCCATCCCATCCAAGAGTCTGTTGAAGAGATGATGCGAAGATTGAGTGATGTCCCCTCTTTAGAGGGAATTAACTGCATGAGTCGCTCCTATCCAGCCATGAACTTGGGACAAGTCATTGTGAGGAGGGCTGTAGATGTGAGCCTGCTGGCCCAGTTTGCTGACAAGGGAATGGCGCCTGAGGAGTTCTCGGCTCGAGCTGGACTTGCTCATTGCGAGGTAAGTCTTTACTTCCATTTTCTTTTTAGTCGCTTATTCTTTTACTCGACCAACTGAAGTCTCGAGCTAACACTTCTTTGTTTTCTCTGGAATGCAGAATCTTACCATGATCGAGCAGGCCAAAAGCTCTTGGAGGGCCTCCATTGAAAGGGAGAGGCAGGCCCTTAAAGACTTGTCCAAGAAGACCCAGGCTTTCAACGATCTCAAGGAGGCACATAACGATCCGGATGCCTCCTATGATGCCTTGAAGCTTCGCAGATCGATACAAAGGCGGAGAAGGATAAAGCCTTAGAAGATCAAGGCCTCAACGCGCGGGTTGATGAATTGACTACGAGAGAGATGCCGATCGTTTGGAGCTTGATAAGGCCAAGAAGGAGCTGGCCCTTGTTTCTCGAGATCCTTCAAGAGAGAGACTCCTTTTTGACCAAGCCGAACGAGGAGCACAATGCTTTGCTAGAGCTATATGGAAGGAGGATCTCAAGGCCGCGGTAAGAAAGGCATTGATCGGTTTAAAGAGGGAGATGAATACTTTGATTCTATCATTGCCAAAGCTAGGGGATTCACAGGCTGGGCAAACGTCACATGGCTCGTCGGGCCTTAGTCGACCACGATTCAGAGTTTCCTTGGACCCGGCTCGCTCAATGGGCATATGCTCCTCAATATGACATGGCGGTAGAGGGGGCCATTCATTGGTGCCTTATAATGAGGATGACCTAGCCCACATTGCCCGAGAAGATAAAGAGGAGCATTGTGAGCCTTGGGTAGCTCCGGAGCCGGCCCCAGACCTTTGACATAGCTTTACAAGAGCTTGCCGATATGGATGAGCGAGGAGGACATGGAGGAGGAGGGTGAGTTCGACCATCGGGTCTTCTCGGAGTCGGGTAAACCTTTGAGCCCTCAACAACAAGGAGATGAAGAGGGTCGAGCTGCTGCGACGACCAAGGCGCGTCGGCCGGGACTCCCGAAACTTTCGCTAAATTTGTAATGAACAAGTTCCAAACAATGTTTTTGTTTTTGGTTTTAACATTATTCGAATGCCTTGGCCCGTTTTGGGAGGCAAAATATTTTTGTAAATTAATTTTGTCTAAGTCTTAGCCCGTTTTGGGAGACTTATTTTTATCGTATTGACTTTTGTTTCCGAATGTTGCATGCTTTTCATTCCATATTGTATGTCGAGCTAGATGTAGATAATATAAATGAGTTAATTTGAGCCAAAGGCGACTTGATCTTGTTGGTGTAGTCGACCTCGGACTTGATTAACTTTTTGTGAACGAGATTGACCATAAGTCAAACCTGTTCATCCTTTGAACTGATTAAGAATCGAGTTAATTGGAACGAAGTCGACTAAGAGTCGGACTTGTTAAATGAACAAAGCTGATTTAGAATCGAGCTAAGATGAACTGACTAAGAGTCGAGTTAAGATGAACTGACTAAGGGTCGAGCTCATTAGAACAAAGTCGACTAAGAGTCGGACTTGTTAAATAAACAAAGGCGATTTAAGAATCGAGCTATGGTCGAGCTCATTAAAACAAAGTCGACTAAGAGTCGAGCTTGTTAAATAAACAAAGCCGATTGAGAATCGAGCTTGTTGGAGCGAGGCGACTAAGAGTCGAGCTTGTTGGCGTTAATGTAACACTATGCTTGATGGAATGAGCGCACTTTTTATTGAAGTAGGAAACATGCTTACATCATCTTGAAACTAGAACTTAACACAAACTTGAACTTTGGAAACTGAAAGCTAGAAGTAGTATTTGATGAGGTGAGTAGCATGCCAAGGATGTTTCAACTCGTCACCTCCGGGATGAGCTATCATGTAGGTTCCTTCTTTGACGACTCGCGTAACCACATATGGACCTTCCCAGTTAGGAGATAGCTTGTTCTTTGGGTCCTTCTACCCGTTGCCTCAATCTTTCTCAACACGTAATCTCCAACTTGGAATGACCTTGCCTTGACCTTCTTGTCGTGGTAACTCTTAGTTCATTGTTTGTAGTTGACCATTCGGAGAGTAAGTGTTTCTCGCTTCTCGTCGATTAGATCCGGGTCGATCAATCTGTTGGTATCATTTTGCTCTGATTGAAGAAAGTCACTCTAGCGATGGGAATCG
The DNA here is from genome assembly GCA_022495995.1 of Adenophora triphylla var. japonica. NCBI lineage: Eukaryota > Viridiplantae > Streptophyta > Magnoliopsida > Asterales > Campanulaceae > Adenophora > Adenophora triphylla. The sequence continues at coordinate 615,424 of JAFEMH010000336.1, forward strand.
AGCTCGGCGGAGTGCCGTAGCCTCGACCCATATGTGAGTGCAAGGGGTTTCCCAGTAGGCCCCCGAGTGGTTGTACGGACTGCCCAAAGAGCAAGTGGGAGTTCGTCCAACCAGTTGTTGCGTCGACCTACGAGTCCTGTCTTGAGTGATGATAGGACAAGTTTATTTGCTGCCTCAGCTTGCCCATTTCCTTGAGGATATGCGACAGAAGATTGCCAATGCTTGATTCCTACCCGATTCATCTCTGCTTCGAAGGCTCTTGAGCGTAGTCCGTTGTCGAGATACTATGGCTCTTGGAAAACCAAATCGGCACCAAATGAAATCATGAATGAAGTTTATAGCATTCTCCTCCGTGATGCGAGCTAATGGTTTGGCCTCGACCCATTTAGTGAAGTAATCTATGGCCACGATCACATACTTGCAATTTCCTCGGGCGGGAGGGAAGGGTCCAATCAAGTCGACGCCCCACATGTCGAATGGCCAGCCGATCACGAGTGCGCTTCATTGTAGGCATGTGAGGTAAGTTGGCAAACCTTTGGCATTGATCACATTCTTGAACAAAGTTGTGAGTGTCGGCTCTCATATGTGGCCGATAGTATCCCAAAGTGATTAACTTGTGCAAGAGTCCACGGCCCCGGTGTCCACCACAGATCCCATGTGTACTTCATGTATCAATAGGGCGACCTCTTGAGGGTGGATGCACTTTAGTAATGGCCGAGTATAGGATCTTACGAGCAATTCGCCTCCTTGAATGACATATCTCGGAGCTTTCTTTTTGATAGCTCGAGCCTTCTTCTCGATCCTGCAGCGGCTCGCCACTTTGCAAGTATGCTTTCATTTCCTCGATCCAACACTTCTCCACGAGTCCAATTTCTTGAGGATCATCTATGCACTGAATTTTTACCCTCTCATAAGCTGGATTTTCGAGGAAGGAGATAGGCTCGCCATGTGGCTCATCTGAAGTAGCCAGTTTCGAAAGGAGGTCGGCCCGGCTCGTTATCTTCTCTTCCAATCCTTTGAATCTCCCAAAATTCTAAGTCCTTTATCAGTTCTTTCACCCAGTCGCGGTATTTGATGAGAGTAGAGCGAGTACTTCGTATTCGCCTGCGACTGGTTGACTATCAATTGTGAGTCACGGTAAGCCATGATCTTAGTCGCTCCAAAACACTTGGCGTATTCGATAGGCTGCAATCAAGGCTTCATATTCGACTTGGTTGTTGGAAGCGTCAAATTTGAACCTTAGCGATTCCTCGTATACGAGTCCCAGGACTACAGCTCGAGCCAAGACAATTCCGGCTCCACGACATTTTTGGTTGCGACCCGTCGAATAGACCTTCCAACAATCGACGGGTAGAGCGATGGCGACTTGTGACTCTGGCTCTTTCCCTTTGCCCTTTTCTTTTGGAGCTCGGCGCTCGTCGTCATCCTCCTTGGTGAACGTAAGCTCGACCAAGAAGTCGGCTAGAGCTTGAGCCTTCAACGCCTTTCGAGGTCGATACTCAATGTCAAATTCGGTGAGGGCAATTGACCAATTGAGGAGTCGACACGAACTCTCGGAGCTTGTGCGGTATTTTTCTTAAGGGAGCATTGGTAAGAACCACGATTGGATGAGCCGAGAAAATAAGCTTCTCGTAACTTTCTTGAAGCTACGACTAGGGCATAAGCAACTTTCTCAGCGTTGTAATACACCTTTCCACGTCAAAGCTTTGCGATGTAGTACACTGGCTTTTGAAGCCCTTCATCCTCTCTAATCAAGCGGCATTTGCCTGGACTTGTCTCCGCGAGATAGATAAACAAACAATGTCTCACCGGTTGTCGGGCTACTCAAGAGAGGTGGAGTAGCGAGATAATCTTTCCAATTCTTGGAAACGACGAATGACATTCGATCGTCCATTAAAGCTTTTCGTCCCCCTTAATGCTTTGAAGAAAGGGAGAGACCTCTCTGGCGACTTTGATATGAAACGGCGAGAGGCTGCTACCCTTCCATTAAGTCATTTGCATCTCTTTGATAGTAGTGGGAGCCTTCATGTCGACTAGAGCCTTGATCTTCTCGGATTAGCCTCTATGCCCCTCGAGATACCATGAATCCCGAGAACTTGCCGAGTACTGACTCCAGGAATACACATTCTGCTAGGATTGAGCTTCATGTCGTTTGCTCGTAAATTGGAGAATGTCTCCTTTAGGTCGACTACGTGACTCCCGGTCTTGGTTTGAATGACCATGTCGTCAACGTAAGCCTCCATATTTCGACCAATTTGCGAGGCAAAGACTTTGTTCACCATTCTCGATAAGTGGCTCTGCATTCTTCAATCCAAAAGGCATCATATTGTAGCATTAGATGCCTCCATTTGCTTGAAATCTTTGTCTTGACTATATCATCCTCGTGCATCTTAATCTGGTGGTATCCCGAGTAGCGTCGAGAAGCGAGGGTGGAGTGCCCGGCCGTAGAATCACGCGACTTGTCGATCCTTGGAAGGGGATAAGCTGTCTTTTGGGCATGCGAGGTTCAAAGTGGTGAAGTCGACACACATCCAGCCATTTGCCGTTTGATTTCTTCACCATGACCACGTTGGCCGGCCGAGGTTGTATGAGCGGCCTCTTTGATTATACCTGCACTCAAAAGTTTTTTGTACCTCGGCTTTTATAGCCTCTTCCTTGTCGCGAGCAAAAGCTTCTCAATTTACGGGGCCTAGGCTTAATGGTCGGGTTGACTTCGAGTCGATGAACAGCGACCTCCTCCTTGATTCCCCTCATGTCTTCTACTCTCCATGCGAAGACATCACGCTTTCTTTGAGTAGCTTGATGATTTACTGCTCGCTCCTCAGGCGATAAGCTGCTTTCCAATTTGAATTTTTTTGGTCGGGGTAGGAAGAGTTGGTGATGATTGACTCCGGCTCATCTACGGACTTCTAACTCGAGGCCCATCTACGAGCTGCGAGTTTCTACTATGATCTCCTAACCTTTTTGTCTTTTCTTTAGCTCCCAAATGCGGAGCTTCCTCTGCTATCATATCCATCGAGCTTGTCTGCGGCCTCGTTGGTGGTGGCCCCAGAGTTATTGTCGATGCGGAGGCATAGGTTGCCTATGAGGACTTGATCGACCCATAACTATGCGAATCGACCTCGAGTAGTGTTAGAGTGACGTGTCGACTCAAGCGTGACCTCGTCATTTGAGCGATAAGGTCGACTCTTCCACGACCTCGGTGATTGTTGATAATCGAGTAGTCTTGGTGGCTGGGACAACTTCAAGTAGCCATCAGGAGTCTCAATTTCTAGCTCCCTTTTCGTTCTTTCTCTTAGAATATGATCCAGGTATGCTCGAGCTGCGCCTTGTACACAACCCACTCCAGCAGGTGTGAGGAACTTTACTTGCTGGTGAGGAATTGAGGCTACCATTCCAAGAGCGACCTGTCCAGGAATTCCAAGGATGGCTGCATAGTCACTATTTACATCAATCACAATAAATTGTACCTTTGAGACAACCACGAGGGGTGCGGCCTAAGTCGGCGTCGAGCGCTATCGGCCTTTAGCATCTACTCGATGGTTGGTGAAGCCTTCGGCCTACCATCATATCTTTCCAAGCGCTCGTCATTAAGACCCGTCTCCTTAAAAGTCTTGTAAAACAAAACATCCTTGCAGGCCCCAGGTGTCGACTAAGAAGTACTGCACAAATGGTACATGCGTCTATGAGGACACGGGATGACGAGAACTTGCTCCACACCGCCATATTAGTTGCCAATTCATGGGGGTAGAAGGCGGTGCCTCATCTCGATTTCTCTCCTTGGAGGCACGTGTGGGGCCTTATTGAGCTGGAATATCTTGTGTTTGATGGCTAGGTGTTGCTTGCTTGTTCGGTGATAACCGAGTCCGGTCTAGGCATGCCTAGAGTCCTGGTTGCCCACTGCTTGGCCGCTCGCCTCCTCCGGCTTGAGGTCTCTTCCACATAAGCGTCGAGTCTCCACAGTCGACCATTCTTTGTATAATGCGCTTCAAACCCGAAGCAATCCTCGTAAGATGACCGGTGTCTTTGTGGTAGTCACAATATTCTTTGTTGTCCACTTAAATTTGTTGCACTGGGTTCATTGGGGCGAGGTGGAGCTAGCTCGACGGCATTCGTGATCTCGGTTCGACTCACCGTAAGGGAGTGAAAGCTTCGGGCACCTTCTGTTGCCCTGGATTACATTCTTTCCGTTCTTATTGTTCCCCCATTCTTGTTGGAGTCCTTCTTGTCATCGGCGACCTCCACTTTGGGGCTCTTACCATTCTTCTTCTCCTTCCTTTCCTCGGCAAGGGCGACATTATATACCTTCTCGAACAACTCTGTCGAGTTGTCCTTGTCGAGGCTGAGCTCGCATCAGTGTAACCTGGCTTGAGGAAATACCGTTTCGGAAGCGTTGATGACCTCCCTATCGGTGATGTCTTCCTCTATCTTATCGACCATTTCTTTGAACTTGGTAGAAGTAGCTCATCGAGCTTTCATTCTTCGCTGCACCAGGTTATTCGGGTGCCGCGACGGTTGTCTTAAAGCTCCTGCGGTCGAGAAGCGATCTAAGAACTTTGTCCTGAAGCCTGTCCAGTGGTGATGCTATCGGCGGCCAAACCATTGAACCCAGTTAAAGCCGCCCCGGTAAGTGTGCTTAGGAGAGCTTTGCACATGTTGTCATCTTCGTGGCGACAAAGCACATAGTGGCCTCCGGATGTTGTATGTGACTCTTTGCATTGGTGGATCTGAATATTTCTCGAGAAGGCGGCTGAAGGTAGGAGGAGGTCGACTATCTCTGATTTCTTTGGAGAAGGGTCGAAGAGTAAAGTCAGTCGTTCGGCCTTTCCAATCTCCTTTTTCTTCTCCTCCTCCCATTGTTCGAACTTCTTTTTCATCAGCAGCCGTTCCACTTGCATCGGGTCTTTCATCTCTGGAGGGGAGCGACATTCGATCTCGGCCTTCACTCCTGGGAGGAGTCACTGCCTACTCCTCACTGTCTACATGGGAATTGGCCCTCTGATCGGCGGGATCTATGCTGTTACTTCTTTGAGGCGACTGCGCCTCTCGGCCCAACAGATGGCGACTGCGCTGTCATATCAGTGGCGACTGCGCCTCTCACTCTCTTATAGGCGACTGCGCCCATTCCTGTCTCTTTGAGATCACGATCTTTGCGTTCGGGCTGGAGAAACATGCACATTTACATTGGTGTTAGGCTGAGTCCTCAAATCAGATTGAGCCTCCTGCTCTGTTTCTATTGGTGGCCCTTAGGTCGTTACTCGGCACATGTACGATAGTAGGGGCTCTACGAACTATCTGTTGTCTCCATTACGTCCCACACCTTCATTTGGCCTCATACTCCTAACTTTGTTGTCCATTAGAGACACAGTACGATCCATTCTTTCGGGCGTAAATCGGCTGCTCTGCCTCTTCCATAAGCTATTAAGTCGGCCAAAATGCGGGCCCTTTCTAACATCATCTCCTTCTTGCTCATAGGGTTGGTGGAGGGACTGCCTGTTTCCAACAGTTCACACGGCGGTGGGACGTTTAGGAGGTGGAGCTCCTTGCCCGTCCATGTGCCTTTTGCCTCTCCTTGTGTCGGGCGAGCCCACGCCATCAACGGGCATGCTGGTAGAGCGCGTGGCTCTACCGTGAGGGCGGTTTGGTGGGGAGAGGCAAATTCAAGTTTCAGCATTTGCATTTGCATTAGTGTTGTTGTTGTTGTTCACTTCTTCATGCCCAGTGAAGCCTCGAATGCGTGTCCGTCTGAAGTCACCATTGTTGTAGGTTGTTGAAAATTTTAAGGTCAAGTTGAAGCACGATTCCGTGATGGAACAGCGATCTTTGCGAAGGAATGTGCTTATCAATCTTCCTCACGTGGCAGGGGGCCCGATCACTTGGCTCCTTGACACAGCAGAACCCACGGACCAGCGGGATGTGTCTCGGCGAAGGCAGCTCGGGCGTGAGAGTAAGATCACGGTTGTATATAGCTCAAAATGTATTGAATAATGAACTCACGAATACAAAATGGCGGTTACCTTTCACCGTTTGGTAGTGATAGTATTTATAGGCATGAGTGATGTATTTTTGGGAGGCGGCATGTCTCCCCAGAGATTGTAGCGGCGGTTTACTTGGACAATTGTGGCCAGGCACGTGTCTATAACGGTCACTGATTTGTAGGGATCTTGATTGGCTTGAGCATTGATTGACCAAATAAGCCGGCAGCAGGGAGTGTGGTCGTCACTTTTTCTTGAGAAGTTAGGTCGAGGTCGCCACTCGTGGAATGGTGGGCACCGATTTGTCGAGGTAGAGCACGTGGTTCGTGACCCGAATAGTGGCATGGATCAGCGTAGTCGGACTAAGTTAGGTCGGGACTCGGTAGGTCGGACTACGTAGGCTTAGTCTACCGATACTTGAGATGGGCTTTGGGCCTTGCTTTTGATTGGACCGGCCTTATGACTGGGAATGTGGAGCATCTTTCAAGGCCGGCTCCTCAGTAATCGACTTTAGCCTGTTCAGTTTCAGTTTCCAACTCGACGCTTTTGGCATGCTCATAATATATAAAAGCGTAAACATTTCAAGACCATAGGCGCAAATCACTTCGCCACGTGGAATTTCGTATGTCGGCCACACTATGTTCACCAATTATTAGCCGCCATGTGTCACATTCAATGAAGAGTTTTATTTTAGATTTTGATTTAAACACAAATTTTAGCTTTTAAATCCAAACAAAATATTTTTAAACGTAATAAATTCAAACTACGCGGTTCAAATCTACTTCATCCGAAAGAATGTGATGGTGATAGAAAGTAGAAACATCAGTTCTTCGGGAGCATGCACTTTGATTTCTCTTATCATTATTCCCCATATTAGATTTTTGATTATTAGATTAGTTTATTTTACTCTTTATTGGATTAAATTTAATTTGTTTAAATTGTATTATTCTCTCCATCCTAAAATGAATGATTTTTTTCAAAATTTAATAATCATTTTAAAAATTTAATTTTAATCTAGAAAAAATAATAAATATTCTTTTAATTCATTTTCAAAATTTTACATTTGTAAAAATATAATGAATTATGAAAAAAAATTAAATCAAAAATTTAAAAAAGAACATTTATTTTGAGACAATAATGGTCATTCAATCTATATAATATATAAAAACGTTAAACATTTCAAGACCATACGGCGCCCGCCACGTGGAATTCCAAGTCACTTCTATGTTTACCAATTATTAGCCGCCATGTGTCACATTCAATGGAGAGTTTTATTTTAGATTTTGATTTAAACACAAATTTTAGCTTTTAAATCCAAACAAAATATTTTTAAACGTAATAAATTCAAACTACAAATGTTTACTCAACTACATAATCCGAAAGAATGTGATGGTGGTAGAAAGTAGAAACATTGTCTTGGAGCATGCACTAATTTCTCTTATCAATATCCCCCATATTAGATTTTAGATTAGTTTATTTTTAATTTATTTGATTAAATTTAATTTGTTTAAATTGTATTATTCTCTCCATCCTAAAATGAATGATTTTCTTCAAAATTTAATAATCATTTTAAAAATTTAATTTTAATCTAGAAAAATAATAAACATTCTTTCAATTCATTTTCAAAATTTTACATTTGTAAAAAATATAATGAATTATGAAAAAAAAAATTAAATCAAAAAAAAAATTAAAAGAACATTTATTTTGAGACAATAATGGTCATTCAATCTGCCATATAATATATAAAAGCGTAAGGAAACATTTCAAGACCATGTACATACTCGCCACGTGGAATTTCAAGTCGGCCTCTATGTTCACCGATTATTAGCCGCCATGTGTCACATTCAATGAAGAGTTTTATTTTAGATTTTGATTTAAACACAAATTTTAGCTTTTAAATTCAAACAAAATATTTTTAAACGTAATAAATTCAAACTACAATGGCGGGTTCGGCAACTACTTCATCCTCAGAAAGAATGTGATGGTGGTAGAAAGTAGAAACATTGTCTTGGAGCATGCAGCGATTTCTCTTATCATTATCCCCCATATTAGATTTTTGATTATTAGATTAGTTTATTTTATTTTATTGGATTAAATTTAATTTGTTTAATTTATATTATTCTCTCCATCCTAAAATGAATGATTTTTTTTCAAAATTTAATAATCATTTTAAAAAAATTTAATTTTAATCTAGAAAAAATAATAAACATTCTTTTAATTCATTTCCAAAATTTTACATTTGTAAAAATATAATGAATTATGAAAAAAATTAAATCAAAAAATTTAAAAGAACATTTATTTTGAGACAATAATGGTCATTTAATCTATATAATATATAAAAAGCGTTAAACATTTCAAGACCATACGGCTCGCCACGTGGAATTTCATGTCGCACTATGTTCACCAATTATTAGCCGCCACGTGTCACATTCAATGAAGAGTTTTATTTTAGATTTTGATTTAAACACAAATTTTAGCTTTTAAATCCAAACAAAATATTTTTAAACGTAATGAATTCAAACTACAAATGGTTTCAACTACATCATCCGAAAGAATGTGATGGTGATAGAAAAAGTAGAAACATTGTCTTCGAGCATGCATCGATTTCTCTTATCATTATTCCCTCATATTAGATTTTTGATTATTAGATTAGTTTATTTTATTTTATTGGATTAAATTTAATTTGTTTTAAATTGTATTATTCTCTTACATCCTAAAATGAATGATTTTTTTCAAAATTTAATAATCATTTTAAAAATTTAATTTTAATCTAGAAAAATAATAAATATTCTTTTAATTCATTTTCAAAATTTTACATTTGTAAAAATATAATGAATTATGAAAAAAAATTAAATCAAAAAATTTAAAAGAACATTTATTTTGAGACAATAATGGTCATTCAAACTATATAATATATAAAAGCGTAAACATTTCAAGACCATACACTTTCGCCACGTGGAATTCCAAATCGCCCTCTATGTTTACCAATTATTAGCCGACATGTGTCACATTCAATGGAGAGTTTTATTTTAGATTTTGATTTAAACACAAATTTTAGCTTTTAAATCCAAACAAAATATTTTTAAACGTAATAAATTCAAACTACGGCCGGTTCAACTACATAATCCGAAAGAATGTGATTGTGGTAGAAAGTAGAAACATTGTCTTGGAGTACATGCACTAATTTCTCTTATCAATATCCCCCATATTATATTTTAGATTAGTTTATTTTAATTTATTTGATTAAATTTAATTTGTTTAAATTGTATTATTCTCTCCATCCTAAAATGAATGATTTTCTTCAAAATTTAATAATAATTTTAAAAATTTAATTTTAATCTAGAAAAAATAATAAACATTCTTTCAATTCATTTTCAAAATTTTACATTTGTAAAAATATAATGAATTATGAAAAAAAAAAATTAAATCAAAAAAAAATTTAAAAGAACATTTATTTCAGACAATAATGGTCATTCAATCTATATAATATATAAAAGCAAAAAAAGTAAACATTTTAAGTACCATACAGTATCATCGCCTTGTGGGACTTCAGTTTACTCTTCCCCATGTTCACCTATCATTGGAATTTATGTGTCACATTCAATGAAGAGTTTTATTTTAGATTGATTTAAAAACAAATTTTAGCTTTTAAATCTAAACAAAATATTTTTAAACGTAATAAATTCAAACTACAGCGGTTCAACTACTTCATCCGAAAGAATGTGATGGTGGTAGAAATTAGAAACATTGTCTTGGAGCATGCACTGATTTCTCTTATCATTATCTCCAATATTAGATTTTAGATTATTAGATTAGTTTATTTTATTGGATTAAATTTAATTTGTTTAAATTGTATTATTCTCTCCATCCTAAAATGAATGATTTTTTTTTCAAAATTTAAGAATCATTTTAAAAAATTTAATTTTAATCTAGAAAAAAATAATAAACATTCTTTTAATTCATTTTCAAAATTTTAGATTTTTGAAAATATAATGAATTATGAAAAAAAATTAAATCAAAAAATTTAAAAGAACATTTATTTTGAGACAATAATGGTCATTCAATCTATATAATATACAAAAGCAGAAACATTTCAAGATCATACAGCTCGCCACGTGAAATTTCAAGTCAGCTCTATGTTCACCAATTATTAGCAGCCATGTGTCACATTCAATGAAGAGTTTTATTTTAGATTTTGATTTAAACAAAAATTTTAGCTTTTAAATCCAAACAAAATATTTTTAAACGTAATAAATTTAAACTACACCGGTTCAACTACTTCATCCGAAAGAATGTGATGGTGGTAGAAAGTAGAAACATTGTCTTTGGAGCATGCACTGATTTCTCTTATCATTATCCCCCATATTAGATTTTAGATTAATTTATTTTATTGGATTAAATTTAATTTGTTTAAATTGTATTATTTTCTCCATCATAAAATGAATGATTTTTTTCAAAATTTAAGAATCATTTTAAAAAATTTAATTTTAATCTAGAAAAAATAATAAACATTCTTTTAATTCATTTTCAAAATTTTAGATTTGTAAAAATATAATGAATTATGAAAAAAAATTAAATCAAAAAATTTAAAACAACATTTATTTTGAGACAATAATGGTCATTCAATCTATATAATATATAAAAGCAGAAACATTTCAAGACCATACAGCTCGCCACGCGAAATTCCAAGTCAGCTTTATGTTCACCAATTATTAGCCGCCATGTGTCAAATTCAATGAAGAGTTTTATTTTAGATTGATTTAAACACAAATTTTAGCTTTTAAATCCAAACAAAATATTTTTAAACGTAATAAATTCAAACTACAGGGGTTCAACTACTTCATCCGAAAGAATGTGATGGTGGTAGAAAGTAGAAACATTGTCTTGGAGCATGCAATTATTTCTCTTATCATTATCTCACATATTAGATTTTAGATTATTAGATTAGTTTATTTTATTGGATTAAATTTAATTTGTTTAAATTGTATTATTCTCTCCATCCTAAAATGAATCATTTTTTTTCAAAATTTAAGAATCATTTTAAAAAATTTAATTTTAATCTAGAAAAAAATAATAAACATTCTTTTAATTCATTTTCAAAATTTTAGATTTTTAAAAATATAATGAATTATGAAAAAAAAATTAAATCAAAAAATTTAAAAGAACATTTATTTTGAGACAATAATGGTGATTCAACCTATATAATATATTAAAACAGAAACATTTCAAGAACATACAGCTCGCCACGTGAAATTCCAAGTCAGATCTATATTCACCAATTATTAGTAGCCATGTATCACATTCAATGAAGAGTTTTATTTTAAATTTTGATTTAAACACAAATTTTAGCTTTTAAATCCAAACAAAATATTTTTAAACGTAATAAATTCAAACTACAGCGGTTCAACTACTTCATCCGAAAGAATGTGATGGTGGTAGAAAGTAGAAACATTGTCTTGTATGCCATTTGAGCTTGCCTTCTTGATTGTTTAATGCTTGATTAATAAAATACTCAACCAAAAAGATACGAGTATTTATAATTTCCTAATTCCTATCAAGTGTACTAAGTTATACTTGGTGATGATAAAGAAACTGTTGTTAAGTCCGCGCCGAGCATGATCTCGCAAAGAGGACAAGCAACCAAAATCCAACAAAGCTAACTTCATTATCCTAATTTTTCATTCTTCGCATTATGGTCATTGAAAGCTAAACCTCCACGGACAGATTTAAATCGATTCTATCATTCTCTTAGTATTATTTAATTTGATCATCTCTATTATAGTTTTTAAGAATATTTTTTGTTGTGATTTTTAACTTAGGTAATTATCTTGATTCTTTTTTCTATGCGTTGATCAAACATGTTCCTTTTTTTTTTTTTTAGGAAACTGATCAAATATGATCCTAAGCATTACATCGTTGTCAAGGTCTCTTTTTAGAAAAAGTATACTCCGTCCCAAAATGAAAAACAAAATTATTTTTCTAAGTTTTTCTTGATTAACGATAAATTTAAAATATTTTGGTCATTCATTTTGGGATATAAATATTATTATATTAAACAATGTACTCAAGGCATTTAGTTTTTTATATACTACTAAAAGATATAATCACGTTTAAAAACCTCAATTCATGAATAAGTAACACTTTTATGTTTAGTGAATCATATTTTGTGAGGTAATTCTGAATCTATATTTGTTTATGTGATTGCACGCTTATTAAGGAAAAAAGTGGGCAAACAGTTTGAGTGACTTGAAGTCTTAATTATCAAAAACACTATTTATATTTCAAGTTAATTGAAATACGAAGTATGTACGTTATGTTGTGGTTTTTTGTAATTATAAGCATGATAAGGGCAAAAATTGTCATTATTTTCCATTTTAAAACTTTACTCTAGGATGAACGTAAAAAAGGACGAAATAGAAACCTTACTTACTTTGGGACAAAATGTGTATAATATTTTTATTACTAAGAATATTAAGAATCTTTTGTTGAATATTTTCAGGTTGAGTCATAAAGATATAAATTTATCATGTTTTTATAATATTTAATTATTAGATTCATTATGCCCGTCGAGTATCGACGGGTTACTGACTAGTTTGTCTAATAATAATATAATAATGAATACTCCAAAATACTTGCAATTTGCAATTTTAGGAGATAAATTTTGTCCCAAAATACTTACATTTTTATAAATTTTCATAAAATTTTGAAACATTTTTTCTAAATTATCTTTATTTATGATTAGGTAGTTGTTATAGTAAAAACATTTAATTGCCTATATATTTGAAATATTTAAATGGTAATTTAGTATATTTAATATGTATTAATTGTTTTTCTTAATATGTATAAAAATTGTTAGAACTATAAATATCTTGGGACGGAAGGAGTATTATAATTCACCGGTTGTGATGAGCTATGACCCTTTAAAACATTATCATTATATTCGAGTTTACTCGATTTTATTAATGAGCCGACTTAATTCCTGATTCTCCCGGGGAACGGGCTAATCTATTATGCACAATCACCAACTCATCTATACTTCAATGCAGACTCCCTACATCTCGACTGTCGAGCAGCGGATTGGTTTGTTCGGACGTTTTCCTCTCCGTCATTACCGCTGATAAATTGTATTATATTGACAGTTCTGATCGGCATGTCTTAATCGCATTAAATGAAATCTCAGACGCCCATCTCGCATGTTGTGGCACTAAACCAATCGTCACCTGCTTCTCTGTCCTTCGTACTTTTAACGACATCCCCCACTTTATCTGTACGCTCCTATCATGCCCAACACGTGTTATGAATATGACAAACATAGCCAAAGTCAAAATGTAAGATAATCAATTGCTTATATTTTGACTTATTTGTATGAGTGCATGATTTGGCAACGCCTCTTTATAGGATATTTTGTTACTAAGATAATCAATTGTTGCATGAATAATATTTAGTCAAAGTTTAATTAATTGAAAGAAGTAAAGATTGTCCATCATCGAGCTTAATAGATGTAATGAAAAATTAAGAACAAATTGCATTTGAGTTATCTGAGTTTGTTGAGATGATTCAATTGATTATCGAATTTGTATTTGTTACAAGTTGGTTATTGAGTTTGTCTTTTTATTGCAATCATGTGTAATTTTGAATGAACCGTTAATAATCTAACGAAAAGCATAACATGTCCCGCTCACGTGAGTTACTTAGGGATATTTTGATATTTCCCATGAAATAATGAGACTTACACCAAACCCTCTGTTTTTGAACAAAATTCACCCCAAATTAAATATCCACCTCCACCAAAATTCACTTCATCTTCTTCCTCAATCTCACACCCACCAAAATTCACCCCACTGCCCTCTTCCAGTCCCTCTCACACTACTCTACCTCCGCCACTCCACCTCCATGCCTTTCCTCCACTCCACCTCCGCCTCTCTCCCACTCACAAAATCGCCGCCGCCACCACCCCAACTTCCTTCATGCTCATAGAACAGATCAACAATGTGTGAAGAAGACTCAAACAATTAGTGTCGCTAATACCAATCAGAAATCCAACCAACCACCCCATAACAGCCGGCGACCACCGAAAACCACCCCCTACAACTCCCCACCACTATCACCCCCACCCACAACTCCAAAAAGCTAACCACCATTCCCCGGCAACGGTGGATTTTGGAATCAACATGCCTACCAAAGCTACAAAATTGATCAATCAAACGATTATAATTAACCGAATTGGCCACGAAATCAGGCTTCACAACAACCAAACGTTGAAAAACAAGCAAAGTATCTTGTGGGTTTCGAGAATTAAGGAGTCGAGCGATTAACACATTACAAGTGTGTTAATCAGGGGTGGAGCTGGAAGCAAGGGAAACCATAAAACGTGTATGAGCTTCGGCAAAGCGATTGGCTCAAAGAGAGCGTGAATGATGCTATTGAGATTAAGAGAGTCTAGATTGTAACCATGGAGGCGGAGGTGGTCGAGGAGACAGAGGGCTTCTGACGCACCCCGAATCGGGGACCTACTTGGCCCCACATCGGGACACGCTCTGAAGACGTCTTTTAAAATAAAACTTTTGAAATGTCCTTTCTAAAAGTTATCACTTTAAAACCTGTTTAAATTTTAAGAAACTTTCCTAACTTGTTATTAAAGGTAAAATCATTCAATCTAAAACAAAACCCAACTGACGCCACTTTCAAACAATTTACAACCCACAAACAACTTATTTACAAACCAAGGAACATAGTTTCCAAATTGAAAAATATTTACAAAGCCCTTAAAAGTTACAAAATAAGGACAACAAGTCAAATGTCTCGGAATACTACCCAAGGTTATACATTTATATAATGTAACCTTACAAAATACCTTTTTCCAAACAATCCCCACTAGGCGCCCTCTCGATGCTCAACGTGCCCTAGCCCCTGGCTCGGCTCTATCTAAGAAAGCAATAAAAGGACGGGGTGAGAAAAATCTCAGCAAGTTATTATATATGCAACAATATGATATGCAATCACATAAGGAATGCATCTAACATCAAATCATATATATATCACATTCTTATAATACAAAGAAAGATATATATTCATATAACATATAAGTGCAATAATGTAACACTTAGAAGGATACTGAGCCAATGTTTCATCCTCAAAAGGATATCACGATCCGAGCAACAACAGCAGCCGAAGAAGCGATTCCGGAACCCAATCACAGTAACAACAAACGGGTGAAAATGACACAAAGTCATACCCCGAAGTGAAACTAGAGCCTCACCCAAAAAGGGGAGCTAGTCCACTATCGAATGTTCAACTAGACTTCACCCTAAAAAGGGGAGCTAGCCCACTACCCAAACTATGGCCAATGGATGGGCAACCTGGGAACCCAGTGTATGGATTATAACGAACTCGGCTCGGTGCCATTATAATCCCATAACACTGCCTACCAATCACGTACCAGCTGGACTTTAAACAGAAGCACAGTACTTGAACATACCAAAAGTGTCGAATTGGGCCAAGCGGGTAAAGCCCAATCACAGACAGTCTTGACTCTCACATTCTCACTGAGGCTGGCCCAATCAAAACAGGGCCCAAAGTCCATCTCAAGGATCAGTCGACTAAGCCCATGGTCCGGCCCACCAGGACCCGACTTAACTTAGTCCGACCTCAGTATCCGTATTACGATTCGGGTACGAACCATGCTCTACCCGACAGTCAGGTCGACCGTTCTCTGGATGACGACCTCGACCTAAACAACAAGTGACGACCTGACACTTGCCGGCGTATTTGGTTGAACAACTCACATAACCACATCCCTACAAATCAGGGGCCGTTATAGACACGTTCCCACAATCAAGTAACTGCCACTACAATCTCGGAGCACATGTCGCCTCCCCAAAAATACACCACTCTTGTCTATAAATACTTCATCACTACCAAACGGTAAAAGGTAACTGCCATTTTGCTATTGGAATTCGTTCATTTAATACATTTTGAGCAATATTCAACTGTGATCTTACTCTCACGCCCGAGCGTCTTCGCCGGAGACACATCCGGCTAGTCGTGGGTTCTGATTTCAGGTCAAGGGGCCAGGTGATTCGTCCTGCCACGTGGAGGAAGATTGATAAGCACAATTCCTGCAGCATCAGTTTGGTTCCATTGCCGGGAAATCGTGCTTAAGCTTGACCTCGAAAAGTTCATCAACCTACAACAATGGTAACCCCAGACGGGCATGTTGAGGATGCTTCTGAGGAATTCAATGAGGTGAACAACAACACCAATACAAACGCAGGAAATCTCAATGTCAATGCTGAAAACATGGATTTGCCTCCTCCCCCACCAAATCGCCCTCACGGTAGAGCAACGCGCTCTACCAGTGTTGTTGTCATGCTGGCGCAGGATTACTCTGGCTACGGAGGAGGGAAAAGCGCATGGAAGGATGGAGAAAGGAGCTCCGCCTCCCCCAAGCGTCGCCCAATCAGCTGAAATGGAAATAGTAAGGCGTGTCCTCATCCAACCCACCGAGTAGGAAGGAAATGTTGCTGAGAACGAGCCCGCATTCTAGCCAACCTGCTGCAATGGAGGAGGCGAGAAGCGGATGTAAGGTCCGAGAGGGTGGCTCCTCTCAAACCTCAAACGACGGCGACCCGGAGGTGTTAGGCCCCGATGAAGTTGTGGGTCAAAATGGTGATCAAAGGATGGTAGTCAGGCCTCGGTCACCCGTCCATGTGCCGAGTAATGACTTGAGGGCTAGCCTCACCGGGAATAGGGAGCGGGAGGCTCGGTCGATTTGAGGACGCAATTAACCGCCAACAGAAAACACGCATTTCCCGGCACGGACACGGAGATCGGGGTCTCATAGAGACGAGTGAGCGGGCGCAGTCGCCTATAAGAGAGGAGAGGCGCAGTCGCCACTCGGGGATAATAGGCGCAGGTCGCCATCCGGTGCTGATAGGCGCAGGTCGCCACAAAGAAATGACAGGCATAGATCTCCAGTTCGATCAGAGAGGGCTCATTCTCACAGAGACAGGAGGAGTAGGCAGGTAACTCCCCCCAGAAGTGAAGGACAGAAGTCAAATGCTGTCCCCCTCTAGGAGATGAAAGACCCGACGCTAGAGAGTGGTTGTTGATGAAAAAGAAATTCGAACAATGGGAGGAGGAGAAGAAAAAGGAGATTGGAAAGGTCGAACGAATTGACTATGCTCTTCGACCTCTATCCAAAGAAATCAGGGATAGTCGACCTCCTCCTACTTTCAGGTTGCCTCTTCTGGAGAAGTATTCGGGGTCGACCAATGCAAAGAGTCATATAGCACATCTGGAAGCCACAATGTGTTTTGTTGCCAATGAGGATGACAATATGTGCAAAGCTCTCCTAAGCACACTCACTGGGGCAGCCTTAACTTGGTTCAATGGTTTAGCCGCTGGTAGCATCACCACTTGGACATGTTTCAGGACAAAATTCTTAGATCGCTTCTCGACTGCCGGAGCTCGGAAGGTGACTGTCACTGATCTGAACAACTTGGTACAGGCCAAAAATGAAAGCTCGATGAGCTACTTCACCAAGTTCAAGGAAATGGTGGATAAGATAGAGGAGGACCTCACTGATAGGGAAGTCATCAATTGCTTCCGAAACGGTATTTCCTCGGCAGATATGGATTATGAACTCACAGTTCGTACAGTAACAACTCGACAGGAGTTGTTTGAGAAGGTGTATAATGTCGCTCTTGCTGAGGAAAGGAAAGAGAAGAAGAATGGAAAGAGTCCCAAGACTGAGGGCGCCGATGATAAGAAGGACTCCAACAAGAATGGAGGAAATAATAAAAATGGAAAGAACAGGACTAGGGCAACAGAGAAGGTGCCCGAGGCTTTCACTCCCCTTACGGTGAGTCGAACAGAAATTATGAATGCTGTCGAGCTGGCTCCTCCTGCCCCCATGAACCCAGGCAACAAGTTTAGGAGAGACAACAGCAAATACTGTGATTACCACAAGGACACAGGACATCTCACAGAGGATTGCTTGGGTTTGAAGCGTATCATACAAAGAATGGTCGATCAGGGGAGGCTCGACGCTTATGTGAAAAGACCTCAAGCCGGTGGAGGCGAACAGCCAGCAGGTGGACAACAGGGACCTAGGCAACCTAGATTGAACCTGGGGGTCATTACTGAGCAAGCAAGCAACACGGCCATCAAACACAAGATCTTTCAACTAAATAAAGCCCCACATGTGCCTCCCAGAAGAAATGTCAGAGATGAGGCCATCAGCTTCTACCCCCATGAATTGGCAACTAACATGGCGGCTAGAGAGCAAGTTCTCGTCATCCCAGATCTCATAGACGGATGTACGACGAGCAGACTCTTAGTCGACATGGGGGCCTGCAAAGATATTTTGTTCTACAAGACTTTAAAAGAGATGGGTCTTAATGACGAGCAGTTGGAAATATATGACGGCAGGTTGGAGGGCTTCACCAATCATCGGGTTGATGCAAAAGGTCAGATTGAGCTCGACGTCGACCTAGGCCAGCACCCCCTCAGGGTCGTATCGAAAGTACAATTTATTGTGATTGATGTAAACAGTGACTGTGCCGCTATACTTGGTATTCCTGGTCAGGTCGCTCTTGGAATGGTGGCGTCGATACCTCATCAGCGAGTCAAGTTCCCCACACCTGGTGGAGTAGGCTGCGTACAAGGCACAACTCGAGCTTACCTGGACCATGTTCTTCGGGAAAGAAAGAAGAGAGAGTTTGAGATCGAGATGGCAGACGGTTATTTAAAGCTATCTCAATCAGTCACCAAAACTACTCGGCTGTCTACAATCACCAATGTGGAAGAGTCGACCTATCGCTCAAATGACGAGGTCATGCTTGAGTCGACACGTCACTCTGACACCACAGAGGTCGATCCAGATGTAGTTATGGTCGACCAAGTCCTCATAGGCAACCTATGCCTCCAGCTCGACAATAACTCGGGGGCCACCACCACCACCAGCGAGGTTGCAGACAAGTTGGATGACATGATAGCTGAGGAAGCTCCACATTTGGGAGCTGAGGAAAGGCAAAGGGTCAGAGAGATAATAATTGAGACCTTGCAATTCAGGGATGGTCCAGAACTGGAAGCTGTGGACGAGCTAGAGTCAGTGGTCACCAACCCTTCCTACCCCGACCAAAAAATTCAAATTGGGAAACAGTTGTCAGCTGAAGAAAGGCTGGAAATAATCGAGCTACTTAAAGAGAGCAATGATGTCTTCGCATGGAGAGTAGAGGACATGAGGGGAATCAAGGAAGAGGTCGCCGTTCACAGACTTGAAGTTAACCCGACCATAAAGCCTAGACCCCAAAAGTTGAGAAGTTTTGCTCGTGACAAGGAAGAGGCTATTAAAACTGAGGTACAAAAACTTTTAAGTGCAGGGATAATCAAAGAGGCCACTCATACAACGTGGTTGGTCAACGTGGTCATGGTGAAAAAATCAAATGGCAAATGGCGGATGTGCGTCGACTTCACCACTCTCAATCTTGCTTGCCCAAAAGACAGCTATCCACTTCCTAGGATCGACAAGCTAGTTGACTCCATTGCTGGTCACTCCACCCTCAGTTTCCTCGACGCTTACTCAGGCTACCACCAGATTAAGATGCATGAGGATGACGTAGTCAAGACGGCATTTCAAGCGGCTGGAGGCATCTACTGCTACAACATGATGCCGTTTGGATTGAAGAATGCAGGGGCAACTTATCAGAGGATGGTGAACAAAGTATTTGCTTCTCAAATTGGTCGAAACATGGAGGCCTACGTCGACGATATGGTCATCAAAACAAAGACTGGACGTCACGTGGTCGACCTAAAGGAAACGTTCGCCAATTTAAGAACAAACGACATGAAGCTCAACCCTAGCAAGTGTGTATTTGGTGTAGCTGCTGGAAAGTTCCTTGGGTTCATGGTATCTCAACGGGGTATAGAGGCTAATCCAGAGAAAATCAAGGCTTTAGTCGACATGAAGGCTCCCACCAGTGTCAAAGAGATGCAGCGACTTAACGGAAGGGTAGCAGCTCTTGGTCATTTCATATCAAAGTCAGCAGAGAGGTCTCTCCCCTTCTTCAAAGCATTGAGGGGGACGAAAAGCTTTGAATGGACGACCGAATGTCATTCGTCGTTCCAACAACTGAAGGATTACCTCGCTACTCCACCTCTCTTGAGTAGCCCGACCACTGGTGAAACTTTGTTTGTGTATTTATCCGTGGGAGATAAATCAGTGGCAGCGGTTTTAATTAGAGAAGATGAAGGGCTTCAAAAGCCAGTATACTACATCAGCAAAGCCTTATCAGATGTGGAGAGCAGATATTACAATGCTGAGAAGGTCGCTTATGCTCTAGTCGTGGCTTCAAGGAAGCTGCGAGCTTATTTCTTGGCTCACCCAATTGTGGTTCTTACTAATGCGCCTTTAAGAAAGATATTGAACAATCCGGAGAGTTCAGGTCGACTGCTCAATTGGTCAATTGCCCTTACCGAATTTGACATCGAGTATCGACCTCGAAAGGCTCTGAAGGCTCAAGCTCTAGCAGACTTTTTGGTCGAGCTTACGTTCACCAAAGAAGACAACGAGCAGCGAGCTCCAAAGGAAAAGACTAAAGGGAAGGAGCCAGAGTCCCAGGTCACCATCAGTCTACCCGACGATTGTTGGAAGGTCTATTCAGACGGATCAGTGACCAAGAATAGCAGTGGAGCTGGGATAGTGCTAATTGAACCGAGAATGCAGGACGGTGTACGAGGAATCACTAAGGTTCAAGTTTGATGCTTCCAACAACCAGGCTGAATATGAAGCCTTGATAGCAGCCATAGAGTACGCCAAGTGTTTTGGAGCAACTAAGATCATGGCTTATTGTGACTCACAACTGATAGTTAACCAGGTCAGAGGCGAGTACGAGGTACTTAGCTCCACGTTGATTAAATACTGCGACCTGGTGAAGGAGCTGATAAAGGATTTGGAATTCTGGGAGATTCAGAGAATTGGAAGGGAGGACAACGAGCTAGCCGACCTCCTCTCGAAACTAGCTACCTCAGATGAGCCACATGATGAGCCCATCTCTTTTCTTGAAAATCCAGCTTATGAAAGGGTAAAAATTCAATGCATAGATGATCCCTCGAGAAATTGGGTTTATGAGAAGTGTTGGATCGAAGAAATGAAGGCATACTTAGAAAGTGGCGAGCTGCCTGGTGACGAGAAGAAAGCACGAGCTATCAAAAAGAAAGCTCCAAGGTATGTTATTCAAGGAGGCGACTTGTTCAG
Organism: Adenophora triphylla var. japonica; assembly: GCA_022495995.1. Classification (NCBI taxonomy): domain Eukaryota; kingdom Viridiplantae; phylum Streptophyta; class Magnoliopsida; order Asterales; family Campanulaceae; genus Adenophora; species Adenophora triphylla. The sequence continues at coordinate 636,658 of JAFEMH010000336.1, forward strand.
AAGATCCTACACGCGACCATTGCTGAAGTGTATCCACCCTCAAGAGGTCGCCCTATTGATACATGAAGTACATAGTGGGATTTGTGGCGGACACCCGGGGGCCAGGACCCTTGCTGACAAGTTAATCACTTTGGGGTACTACTGGCCACACATGAGAGCTGATACTCATAACTTTGTTCAACAATGTGATCAATGCCAAAGATTTGCCAACTTACCTCATATGCCTACAACCGAGCAGACCCCAGTAATTGCAGCTTGGCCATTTGACATGTGGGGTGTCGACTTGATTGGACCCTTCCCTCCCGCCCGGGGAAACTGCAAGTATGTGATCGTTGCCATAGACTACTTCACTAAATGGGTTGAGGCCAAACCGTTAGCTCGCATCACAGAGGAGAATGCTATCAACTTCATTCACGATTTCATTTGGTGTCGATTTGGTTTTCCTCGAGCCATAGTGTCTGACAACGGATTGCAGTTCTCCAGAGCCTTCGAAGCAGAGATGAATCGGGTAGGAATCAAGCATTGGCAATCTTCTGTTGCCTATCCCCAAGGCAACGGGCAGGCTGAGGCAGCAAATAAGCTTGTACTATCCTCGCTCAAGACAGGACTCGTAGGTCGACGCAATAATTGGTTGGACGAACTCCCTCTTGCTCTTTGGGCAGTTCGTACAACCACTCGGGGGCCTACGGGGGAAACCCCTTTTGCTCTCACATATGGATCAGAGGCCATGGCACCTGCTGAGCTCAGATTTCCTACTGCTAGAGTGACTTTCTTCAATCAAGAGCAGAATGACATCAACAGATTGATCGACTTGGATCTGATCGACGAGAGGCGAGATACAGCCTACCTTCGAATGGTCAACTACAAGCAGCGAACTAAAAGTTACCACGACAAGAGGGTTAAGGCAAGGTCGTTCCAAGTGGGTGACTATGTACTAAGGAAGATCGAGGCAACAGGAAGGAGAACCCAACAGAATAAGCTATCTCCTAACTGGGAAGGTCCCTATGTGGTTACTCGAGTCGTCAAGGAAGGAACCTACATGATAGCTCATCTCGAAGGAGACGAGTTGAAACATCCTTGGCATTCTACTCACCTCATCAAATGCTACTTCTAGTTTTCAGTTCCCAAGTTCAAGCTTGTGTTAGTTCTAGTTTCAAATTGATGTAAGCATGTTCACTACTTCAATAAAAAGCGCAGTTTATTCGACCAAATGTAGAGTTACACCAACCCCAACAAGCTCGACTCTTAGTCAGCTTCGTTTTAAGAAGCTCGATTCTTAATCAGCTTTGTTCATTTAACAAGTCCGACTCTTAGTCGACTTCGTCCTAGCAAACTCGACTCTTAGTCAGTTTGTTCTAATTAGCTCGATTCTTAATCAGCTTTGTTCATTTAACAAGTCCGACTCTTAGTCGACTTCGTTCTAACAAGCTCGACTCTTAGTCAGTTTGTTCTAATTAGCTCGATTCTTAATCAGCTTTGTTATTTAACAAGACCGACTCCTAATCGACTTCGATCTAATTAGCTCGACCCTGGGTCAGCTTCAATAAGTTTGAACAGGTTCGACTCATAGTCAATCTCGTTCAAATTGACTCATTTGTCCTATCTATATCTAGCTCGATACTTATTTCAAAAAGCATACAACATGCAATAAAAAGATGATGGCTACGATTAAATATGAGCAAGTCTCCCAAAAGCGGGCTAAGACTTGGAAAAAACGAACTTACAAAAGTATCTTGCCTCCCAAAAAATAGGGCCAAGGCATCCAAGTGTTCAAGAAATCAAAAGAACAAAAATGTTTTGAGACGTGTTCCATTACATAGAGTTCATCCAAAATCAAACAGCTTGATCGGAAGCATTGGGGTCGTCGGTGGTAACCTGATCTTCATTCATGAGTTCATGCTGTGGGGAGCTCAAGGGCTTACCCGACTCGGAGTATAGGCGTTGCTCCGGGTCATCCACCTCCTCCATAGCCTCTGCATCTTCAATCTCTTGAAGCACCGTGTCAAAATTATGTGGAGCCACTTCAGGAGCAACCCAAGGCTCACAATGTTCTTCTTTATCCTCTTGAGCAATGAAGGCTAGGTCATTTTCAAGATAAGGCACAAGTGAATGACCGCCTCGAGCTAGCATGTCATACTGAGGCTCAGAGAACCAACGAGCTAGTTGCTAGAGGGTAACTCCAGCAGCTGGATCCACCATAGCCCGACGAGCCATGTGTCTCTTGCCGACCTCAAGAAAGTCATGTGCCTTGGCCACTATGGCATTGTAGAACTCATCCCCCTCCTTAAATTTATCAACGGCCTGGCTTCAAGCGACACCAGCGCCAGTGAGCAACGGCAGCCTGATGATCTTCTTCCCACTTCACCCGTGCTCGCCGATGATCTTCGTTTAGCTCGATCAAGAAGGTGTCTTTCTCCTTCAAAAGTTTTTTAACTGTGGCCAATTCAGTCTTGGTCCTCTCCAGTTCCTTCTTTTCAGCATCCTTCTCGGCCTCCACCTCCTTGAGCTTGGATTCTGCAGCTTCAAGGTCAGACAGGGCCTTGGTCTTCACGTGCTCATTGGCTTCGTACGAGTTGTCCAGATCATTGTATTTCTCCTTCCATTCCGCAAGATCTTGAGCCTTTTTGGAATAATCACGAAGGGCTTGCCTCTCCCTCTCAATGGAGGCCCTCCAGGAGCTCTTAACTTGCTCGACCATGGTAAGATTCTGTATTCCAGAGAAATCAAGGAAGTGTTAGCACGTAATTTAAGTTGATCGAGTAAAAGAGTAAGCGACTAGAACGAAAGAGAAAGTGGGAAGTTACCTCGTAATGAGCCATCCCAGATCGAGCTGAGAATTCTTCAGGCGTTATGCCCTTATCAGCAAAGTGAGCCAGCAGACCCACATCCACAGCTCTTCTCACTATCACCTGACCCAAGTTCATATCTGGATAGCGGCGACTCAGGCAATTGACCCCTTCAAGAGGAGGGACATCACTTAACCTCCTCATCTGGTCCTCAAGAGACTCTTTGGTCGGGGGAGGAGAGACGGGAGGAGGCATTTGACTCGAAGAAATCGGCTTCCCTTTCTCAGAGCGCAGCCTCTTTCTCGAATTTAAAGGCTGGTCATCTGCATCGACCTCCATGTTGTCATCCTCAACAATCACAACGTTTAAGGGACTAGCCCCTGCAATCTCAGCTCCAGAGGTCACAGCATCAACCTCTTGAGGTAGGTCGGAGCTTAAACTTACTCTAGCCGACCTGGTGGACTCGTCACCTCCATCATTGGCGTCCACAGACTGGGTACCACTCCCCAGAGGATCCTCTTCCTCAACCCCTTCCATTGGCACCATCCCAGTATTGTCCTTTGAAAGCAGGCTGGTCCTTACCGTGGCCTCCCTCTGCCTGTGAGCTCGAGCATTAGCTTTTCCATGGTCTTTCTTCGCTTTCTTCTTGTCAGAAACGCCAACGATACGACCCATGTTAGCTTCTTGTTCAGGAGTCAGAACTGCAACAAGATTAAAGTGAAAAAGTGTTAAATCGACATACGAGCAAAAGTTCTATATACGAGCAAAGGTTCTATATACGAGCAAAAGTTCTATGTACGAGCACATTATGAACGACTTGATCATCCTATGAGCGAGTTAACAAGCTGCGAGCTAATTATGGATGAGCTGATTATTCTACATGCAGAACGCTATGTGTGAACTAGCTATATACGAACTACAGGTCCAGCCTATAACTAACTCGCTCTAGACAAATTGATCATTCATACCAGTTATTCAATGAAGGGCAAGTAAAGAAAATCTGAACAGGGATATCTTACCACCAGCATGCTCCCCATTATTCTTGCAATAGTTCGCGGTCTTCTTGCAGAGTTTACACTTATCTCCAAATTTACCCAGAGAATGAGTAACCCAGTCTGGATATACTTGGCCTCTCGGTACAGGAATAATGGGTTCCACCACGCCATCTCCAGACATCATCCCAGCCTGGATGAAGTTATACTTGGTGGTGAGCAGACTCTCCCAGCTGATGGGCCTCCTCTCAACTAGTCGACATAAAGCCCTATACAAGTTAAGATGCCAGGTTGGCTCCCAGTAGTCCCCCTCATCTGTGGCTTCTGTTTCACCATTGGGCAATGGGAATTCCCATCCTAATCTACTCTCTACCACAACAACATGCGAGTTCCAGCCACTATGCTTACTAGGGAGGTTGGTGAAGAGTTTGGGAGATTTGGGTTTAGAAGGAGTACTGATGCTCAGATCCTCCCCACTATACTTAATACTGAAAAATTCTTTAAATACCCTCATGCAGGGTTCATATCCTAAAAATCTACAAACCATAGCAAAGCATACCAGAACCCTACAAGTATTGGCTCCGAGTTGAAGGGGAAGGGCATTGGCACACTCCAAAAATTCGTTAATAAAGGGATCAAGAGGCAACCTGAGGCCAGCAACAAACTGACCATAAAAGAAGGCGACCCTGGTAGCATCCTTGGTGAAGGTCGACCTAAACTGTTTCATGAACTCCTTTTGAGTATAGATGGTCACTTGGTAGTCCTCTTTGCTGACTTCGCAAAATTCCCTAATCACACTATACCTAGAGGGCAAGTTCTTATTGCCACGCAATGGCCCTTGGGGAACATAACCCCTTTCATTTTTCCCCGGCACAACTGAGTCGTCAAATGCGTTCACAATCCTGGGACCTGAAGAAGTCGAGGCAGCATTTCCTTCTTGAGTCGCCATATCTGTACAAACAAAAGAGGAAGCAGGGGAGTCAGTCCTATGATCATGTTCAGTCGACCTACCTAAGGACGACCTAGACTCCCCTAGAAAACCTATTCTATTCCTAAGGAAGGAGGGTTTGTGGACATCCCTAACATAAAACAAAGTGATATGGTCGAGCAGTTCGTGGAATAGATGAAAAGTGACGATATTTGAATCATCGACTACGAGGTTTTCAACGCCCCCTACAATGGGCAACCCTATCTCACTGAAGTTCAACTCCCACCTGGTCAAAATAGAGGCACACTCATCCAAGGACATCACTCTCCACTCACCGTTCACGTTCTTATACACTCTACGGTTGACGGTACAGTAGCCATACCATGCCCCTGGTTCGCTACTAAAAGTCCTAGCCATGGCGGAAGTAAAGACAGCAGAAATTAAAGCCCTAAAAGAAGAATGGGAGAGAAATACCTTTATAAATGTCGGAATAGGAAGCTGTTGCCAAAGACGGAATCCCAATTTAACTCAACTGCTTCTTCGCTATTTTCGCCGGAGATTCTCAGAGTTTGAAGACGGTAAGAATTCGTATCTAAGAAGAATTCTGAGTATTTATATTTTCCTAAATTGGGAAAGGGAAAAGAAAATCAAAATTGATTTTCCAAAATTAAAAGCCGAAGCAATTTTCGAGAAGGAGTTCCAAGCGTCAGAGTAGCAATGATGACAAAATTCGGCGCTCCTTCATCTCCGACCGTTCATCGCCGACGTCCAGGATTGTGCCACGTCATCTTAAGTCGACTAAACCTCAGAAACGAGTAGCGACCTTCGAGTAGTAACTATTTTTCATCATTTAACTTTCAAGTCGACAAAGTCAACTCGAAAGTTGGGGGCCACTGAACATACCAAAAGTGTCGAATTGGGCCAAGCGGGTAAAGCCCAATCACGGCATGCTTGACTCTCACATTCTCACTGAGGCTGGCCCAATCAAAACAGGGCCCAAAGTCCATCTCAAGGATCAGTCGACTAAGCCCATGGTCCGGCCCACCAGGCCCCGACTTAACTTAGTCCGACCTCAGAATCCGTATTACGATTCGGGTACGAACCATGCTCTACCCGACAGTCAGGTCGACCGTTCTCTGGATGACGACCTCGACCTAAACAACAAGTGACGACCTGACACTTGCCGGCGTATTTGGTTGAACAACTCACATAACCACATCCCTACAAATCAGGGGCCGTTATAGACACGTTCCCACAACTAAGTAACTGCCGCTACAATCTCGGAGCACATGTCGCCTCCCCAAAAATACACCACTCTTGTCTATAAATACTTCATCACTACCAAACGGTAAAAGGTAACTGCCATTTTGCTATTGGAATTCGTTCATTCAATACATTTTGAGCAATATTCAACTGTGATCTTACTCTCACGCCCGAGCGTCTTCGCCGGAGACACATCCGGCTAGTCGTGGGTTCTGATTTCAGGTCAAGGGGCCAGGTGATTCGTCCTGCCACGTGGAGGAAGATTGATAAGCACAATTCCTGCAGCATCAGTACTAAATACTTGCTTACAATAAACGATGATTCCAAAGTAGGGAACCATACCAATATAGCATATCAAAATGATAGCAACATGATAACAAGTATCAATTAAAAGTAGCACTAAGGCTAAACCATCCTTGAACCAATTCAATGAGCTTAGGATTTCAAAGTAGGGAACCCTAACCCAGCACATCATAAAGATGTCAAATAATTATAAAAGATGTAACACACAAGGTCTACACATTTATAATAATTATTCAAGGATATATCATAAGCCATATAAAGATATATAACCACTTAGGGTTCATGAACATCAAGGGTTTCAAGCTACTTTGACCAAGTATTTACTATCTTCCAAATCTCACAAGTGATAAGTAAAGACATCATTTTGTAGCTAATATGTTGTACTTTGATTAGGGTGTACTAGTGGTTAAGAGAGGTATAGGAAAATTGGAAATATTTAGCTTTAAAAATGGTTCAGCACATTTGGCCAGGGCACGACTCGTGCCCCCTTTTCCTCAGCCTGATACAATCGTCCCTTAGGGCACGACTAGTGACAGAAGCGTGGCACGACTCGTCCCTTAAGGAACGACTCGTGCCCTATACAGAAATCAGAACAGAGGCTGAAACATCAGCCATTTCCTTGAAACATTTACTCCCTCCGTCCAAGTAGTTACTTCACATTTACTGTGCTCACGTAAATTAAGGAGTGAGTATTATATTGAAAGTGTTGTGAGTGTGAAATTAAAATAGGAGAGAGAATGAGTGGAGGGAATAGTAAATTATAATGGTGTTGTGAGTATTAAAATAATGTAGGAGAGAGAATGAGTGGAGGGAATAGTAAAGATTCCTTTCCATTTTGGGAAAGAAACAAAGTGTGAAGTATGTAATTGGACGCCCAAAATAGAAAGTGTGAAGTATGTAACTGGACGGAGGGAGTATATCTCAACTTTTTCAACTCAAATACACTACCATAAGTCCAACTTCAGTATAATACAACCAAAACTTCCTCAAATCAATTCCAATTACCCAAAGGCCAATTTTACATTTCTCAACCAAATCAAATACAATTTTTATCATTTTAGACTTAAGAAATTTATCTAAAACTACATGCAATCACTTAGACATTTATACACGCACTTTTTCATTCAACCAACAACAACCTAACTGTAGTACACTTATACCATAATCATTTCAACTCAACCCAAAAACCATTTTCCATTTAACCAAAACCAAACTCAATATTACAACACGCACCAAAATCATTTCCCATCAAGACAAAGACATTTTCTTTCATTTCCAACTTCTATAAATTAGTCCCAACATCACATTTTTCCATTAAACAACAACAATATTAACATCTACACTAAATGAACATAAAATTCAAGAAAATATAATAACTTACTTGAAATTTATTTAAAAATTTGAAAACTTTGATCGGATGAATTTGCTCCCCTTCTCCTCCCGAACACAACGAAATGAACGGATCGTTCAAAATATTTTTCTAGAATTTTGGGGAGATTTTTAAGTAGAAAGGTTAGGGTTTGGAACTTAAAACCATGGAATGAGCTGAGAAGAAGGTTTTTGAATTAAAATGGTGAAGCTTCTTCTTTATTTATCCAAGAGATAAACATCATAAATTACACTAAGGCTCCTCCAACTTTTAAACCTTTCCCACAATAAATCTTTAAGTTCCAACATATACTCTTTAGCACCTCAAGGTTTATAATAAGTTATAATAATTTTCAACAAATATCAATTTAACTACACACTCCTAATATTTCTAATAAGACATTAAATAATTATATTTAAGTTATTATTATATTTAAAATAACATATAAGTTATAAAATGCTAACTAACACATAATTGCTACCAACAAAATGCAAAACATATAATAATATGAAATTCACATCATTTTTACAAATTCATGTATATATTAATTATGCCTAGGACTAGGGTCGTGACATCTTCGTCGACATTGCGATCAAAGTCGCAGAGTTTGTGAATCTTTCGAGTCCAATAGGGTCTGTTGGCTATGAATTCTTCGAGTGGATTGAGGCTTTGGAGTTTTGATGTAGTGGAGTTTATGGATTCTAATCGCCATTCCCAGAATCTGTCCATATATATATATATATACTAGTACATGCCCGTGTCCAAGGTCACGTGATTTTTTTTTTAATTAAAAAAAAATATTTTTTTAAGGGCAAAATGGGAAATGGACAAATGTATGAGGGCAAAATGAGAATTTCACCACTTGGTACTGTTCATTGTATTGTAGCAAACCCCTCCCTCATTTATACTATAGATATATGAATGCCTAATGTCTCTTTCTGGTATTCTTATTACTTTGAAAAGATCAAAATATCCCTAAGTAACTCATGTGAGCGGTACATGTTATACTATTCATTAGATTTTTAACGGTTCATCCAAAATTACACATGATTGTAACAAAAAAATAAACTCAATAATCAACTTGTAACTGTTGTGAATATGGCCCTCCACACCCAAGCAAACCTACAAGAATAATAATCGCACACAAACCAAGCACAAGAAATCAAAGAAACAGAAAAGAACACAAGAAATTGTTAACCCAGTTCACCAATTTGATTGGCTACGTCTGGGGGCACTACCAAGCCAGGATCTTGCACTATGTATGTAAAATATGTGTTACAATGAGTTTAGGGGCGGAACATTGCTTTTATATGTGCCCCGGAATAAATAACCAAACCCTAGCTTAAGCCCAGGAAAGAAAAGGCCCGTCAAACAAATACCCACGGTCAGGCCTTGAGGCGCCCGCCTCAAGGTGAATCATGCGGCCGCCTGGATTTGTTCCAACTCTCGCCTGTCTCTCGGCCTTTGAGGCGCCCGCCAAGCCATGAGTCAAGCGCCCGCCTCAAGCTCCCTGCGCCAACGCCAACAACTGGACGCGAGGCGCCCGCCTCGCCATCCCCAGGCGCCCGCCTCATACTCCTTTGAGAAATCCTCCCTTGGTTGGTCTTCTATCCCAACAATCTCCCACCTAGAGATCAACCACATATACGAGCCCCGTATCCGTTCTTCAACTCATCCTTGGTGTCCTCCTAGTGCTCACCTCGATCATGGTAGTGCCATCCTCCTCTCTCATTCTTCAAGCCCAATTGAAGCTTTGCACAGCTTCAACTTCTCAAGGTTCACAACCTTTGTCAACATGTCAGCCGGGTTCTCCGATCCCAATATCTTCTCAAGCCACAAAATCTTCTCCTCCAAGAGATGTCTGATGTAGTGAAACCTCAGTTCAATATGCTTCGTCCTCGAATGAAACGCCGGATTCTTTGCCAAGTGAATTGCACTCTGACTGTCACTGTAGAGAATATTACCACTTCGCGTCTTCCCAAGTTCACCCAAGAAGTTCTGCAGCTAAACCATCTCTTTACTCGCTTCGTCATCGCCACATATTCTCGCTTCGCAGCTGGTCGAGCCACGATCTTTTGTAACTTAGAAGCCCAGGAGATTGCTGTACCACCCAATGTAAACACATAACCCGTAGTACTTCTCCTTTTATCAAGATCACTTGATGCAAAGTCCGCATCAACATAACCCGCTAACACCACTTCCTTGCTTGAAAAACACAGAGCCTTACCAGCAGTACCCTTCAAGTAACGTAGGATCCACTTAACCGCTTCCCAATGTTGCTTTCCTGGATTGCCCATGAACCGGCTGACTACTCCCACCGCATGTGCAATATCCGGCCTTGTACACACCATTGCATACATGAGACTCCCCACAGCTGAAGCATATGGAGTTCTCTCCATCTTGTCACGCTCTTCCTTGTTCCTAGGCGAGTCCCTCTCGGATAGCTTGAAATGCAAACCCAATGGCGTCCCTGTTGGCTTCGCCTCTTCCATACAAAACCTTGCTAAGACCTTCTCAACATATTCTGCTTGTGAAAGAACCAATCTACCCGACTCCCTATCCCGATCAATCCGCATGCCCAAGATTTTCCTTGCCTCTCCCAAATCCTTCATCTCGAACCGTTCTGACAACTGAGTCTTCAACCTGTTTACCTCTCTACTGCTAGAGCCCGCTATTAGCATGTCGTCCACATATAACAGCAAGATAATATTGTTGGGTTTTACGGGTCCATGCGCAGCGGAATTTAAGCATTAAAACATAAAACCCAAGAAGCCCTAGGATCCGTTCTATACAATTAATTTAAATTCCTATGAAATAGAATTAAACCAACCTTGAAACGCTTTCCGGTCTTGAGCTATCGAACGATTTTGATTATGTGATATCGAATCACAAACTTCGTTCTTCAACTTGCTTGAACTCTAGGCCTTGATCGATGAACGAGCGAAGACCCTCTTTCGGTATCCACACCTTTGAATGAATCCAAGAACAAATTCTTGATGATTGCTAGATCTAAACCTTGAAGAATATTGAGAGTATTTAAATTATAAATTTTGCTTGAAAAATTTCGGCTGACCTTTTAGGTCTGACAGAACCCTTGTATTTATACTACAATAGTAGGAATACCTCTCCTAATCGTATTAGGAGAGATAGGCTGTCAAACCGCGTACTGGCCTATTATGTCGCACGGTATATTAAGCCATTGGCTTAATATGTCGCGTGACATATATAGCCAGATACTGATACTCTCAATCAATCTTCCTCCGGTTTAACCAATTCATTCTAGTTGTGTGTGACCCAATAGGATTACATTATGTTGGCAATGAGTTCGATCATATCGAACCTCATAAGACATAAGCGGACTCTAGCAAGCCATTATGTCTACCCAAATAATGTAACGTAAGAGTTCACGTTTCCAACGGTGTACTTCCATTTCTCCCTTTGTCTCACGATGTTATATTGAACACAAGTCATGGTCATTGTCAACTTGTCTATGTTCAATGCTTTCTCGATTCCTTGAGTATAATGATAATTCCAATCATATTGGGGTACGGCCATACACTTTCATCATTATCACTCATCGAGGGAGCCCAAGCAAAACATCTCTCTTTCGAGGGACAAATTCCATCTTGACTTATCATCCTTCCCATCATGAATCCGATCATGCCAAAGATAGCCTTTATGGATATCGTGTTAAGATATCGTTTGACTAAAATCAAACATGACTTTTCATCATATGTAAGGTCATGATAATCTCATGTCTAGGGACTAAATGAAGTAACCTTATGAGATTTACTTATAACACTTGACCATGTCATAAATCTCATGCGGGTCATGTCCAGACACTTGTTCTCTAACAAGTACTCATAATTTCAATGTGCATCTCTATGCATATAATCATCACATGATTATCCATTGACAATTATACTAATTATTCTCTTAATAATTAGGGACGCAGATTATTATTAACAAATATACAAAACACATAATAATCAAATGATAAACATCTCATATAATAATAAATAATGTCAACACATAAGTCTATGAATCATAGGCCTAGGGCATAACACCAACAGTCTCCCACTTGCACTAGGCCCAATCTACCATGTATCGAATACCCATGGACCTAACATGACCATCATGTTTAGCTTGCGAGAGAGCCTTAGTTAGTGGGTCCGCCACGTTGTCATCAGTGTCTACTCTGCATATCTTAACGTCTTCCCTTTCACATATCTCACGGATAATGTGGAAACGTCGAAGTATGTGTTTGGATCTGGTGTGATCTTGGTTCCTTTGCTTGTGCAATGGCACCATTGTTATCACGAAAGTTCAATAGGGTCTCGATGCTTGGATCGACTTTCAAATCACTAATGAACTTCTTGATCCAAACTGCTTCCTTAGCCGCATCGGATGCCGCTATGTACTCGGCTTCGGTTGTAGAATCGGCGACGGTACTTTGCTTGGAACTTTTCCAACTCACGGTTCCTCCATTAAGCGTAAAACAAAAATCCAGGGCTGCGATCTCGAAATCATCTTTGTCGGTTTGGAAGCTAGCATCTGTGTAGCCTTTTACTACAAGATCTTCTTCCATTCCTCCAAAGACCAAGAATGCATCCTTAGTTCTTCGTAAGTACTTAAGGATATTCTTGACTGCTATCCAATGTGGTTCACCGGGATCCGATTGGTACCTACTCGTCATGATTAGAGCATACGAGACATCGGGTCTAGTACATAACATAGCATACATGATAGACCCAATTGCCGAAGCATATGGAATACCATTCATTCTCTTTCGCTCATCGTTAGTCTTAGGATATTGATTCTTGCTAAGAGATATACCATGCAACATTGGCAAATTCCCTCTTTTAGAATTTTCCATTTGGAATCTTCTAAAGACTTTGTCAATGTAAGTACTTTGACTTAAACCAATCATCCTCTTGGATCTATCTCTATAGATCTTGATACCAAGGATATATGCGGCTTCGCCCATATCTTTCATTGAAAAACACTTTCCTAACCAAGACTTAACAGTCGTAGTGCGAAACGTCATTTCCAATGAGTAAGATATCGTCGACATACAACACTAAAAAGAGTGCTACGCTCCCACTAATTTTCTTGTACACACAAGGTTCATCTTCGTTCTTGATAAAGCCAAACTCCTTGATTGCTTTATCAAAACGTAGATTCCAACTCCTAGAAGCTTGCTTTAATCCATAAATGGATTTCTGCAACTTACACACCTTGTTAGAATTTTCTCGGACCGACAAAACCTTCGGGTTGTATCATGTATACATCCTCGAAGTAACTTCCCATTAAGGAAAGCTGTTTTGACATCCATTTGCCATATCTCATAGTCATAATATGCGGCTATGGCAAGTAAAATTCTAATAGACTTAAGCATAGCTACAGTGCGAAAAGGTTTCATCATAGTCTATGCCATGAATCGCTCTATATCCCTTAGCTACTAGCCTAGCCTTATAGGTGTGCACCTTCCCATCCATGTCGGTCTTCTTCTTGAAGACCCATTTGCACCCTATGGTTTTTACACCTTCGGGTGGATCAATCAAGTTCCAAACTTGATTATCAGCCATGGATTGTAATTCGGACTTCATGGCCTCTTGCCATTTTTCCGAATCAGGAGCGGATATCGCTTCTTGATAGCAAGTGGGTTCATCGTTTTCGATTAACTCCACTTCATCACTTTCCATAACGAGAAATCCATATCTCTCGGGTTCGGATCATGACCTACCACTTCGGCGAAGAACTTGTGTATCTTGAACTGGTTCCACAACGGTTTGTGAACTTGGTTCGGTTCTACCATTGGTTCAATGTTGTTTTCGGGTTCTCGAATTTCTTCGAGATCTATTTTAATCCCACTGGTTCCTTTGCGAAGAAACTCCTTTTCTAAGAAAGTACCATTTCGAGCAACAAATACTTTGTTCTCGTTTCGGTTGTAGAAATAGTATCCTTTGGTTTCCTTAGGATAATCCACGAAAACACATTTATCAGATTTAGGTGCTAGCTTGTCGGAAGTTAACTTCTTGACATATGCATCGCAACCCCAAATCTTCATGAAAGACAAACTAGGTTTTCTTCCATGCCACATCTCATATGGGGTCTTTTGAACCGATTTGGTAGGAACTCTGTTTATAGTGAAAGCCAGCTTTCTAGTGCATGTCCCCAAAAGGATAAAGGAAGCTCAACTTGACTCATCATAGAATGAACCATGTCCAACAAAGTTCTATTCCTCCTTTCGTACACACCATTCCATTGTGGTGTTCCGGGTGGAGAGAGTTCTCAAATGATTCCACAACTCTTAAGATGACTGTCAAATTCTTGGCTCAAATATTCACCACCTCGATCGGATCGAAGTACCTTAATAGTTTTGCCAAGTTGATTTTGCACCTCATTTTGAAATATTCGAAATATCTTAAACGATTCACTCTTATGTTTCATTAGATAAACATATCCAAATCTACTATAATCATCGGTGAATGTTATGAAGTACCGAAATCCTCCCTAGCATCGCTACTCATAGGCCCACATACATCGGTATGTATGAGTCCTAATAAGTCGCCCGCCCTTTCACCGGTTTTGGTAAATGGGTCCTTGGTCATCTTGCCAAGTAAACAAGACTCGCATGTCTCATATGATTCATAATCATGTGAGTCCAAAAATCCATCTTTGTGGAGTTTAGAAATGCGTTTCTCGTTTATATGGCCAAGACGACAATGCCATAAGTAAGTGTGGTTTACATCATTGGGTTTAGATCTCTTATTAATGTTATAGACATCATTATCTTGACTTTCAACATCAAGGATATAAAGGCCATTGAATGAAACAAAGAAGACAATAATGCATATCACTCTTGTAAATAGAAAATTTCTTATCACGTATAAGAAAATTAAAACCTTCATCATCCAAAGCTGAAATCGAAATAATATTCCTACTTAAAGCTGGAACGTAATAACAATTGTTCAAAACAAGTATTAGTCCACTAGGTAAAGTAACTTCATAAGTTTCTACGGCTAATGCAGCAACTCTTGCTCCATTCCCCACACGTAGGTCCACTTTGCTTTCCTTAAGCATCCTTCTGTTCTTTAGACCCTGCACATTTAGACAAATGTGAGTTCCACATCCGGTATTCAATACCCAAGAACTAGAAGTAGATAGGAATATATCTATAACAAAGATACCTGAAGTTGAAGCAACTCCTTTGCCCTTCTTCAGTGCTTCCTTGTATTTTGCGCAGTTTCTCCTCCAATGTCCAATCTCATTGCAATGGAAGCAGCATCGCGTCCTCTTGGGACTTAGGCTTAGCCTCTTTAGGCTTGGAAGCCTCTTTGGGCTTGGCAACCTTTGCCTTAGGATTAGCAACCTTTGCTTTTCCTTTACCCTTGAACCCTTTCCCCTTGTTAACCATTAGCACTTGGTCGGTTTTCTTCTCGACAATATTGGTTTCCGCAGTAGTCAACATTTGAACTAACTCGAAAAGGTTTCTATTCATTCCACCCATGTTATAGTGCATTATGAAATGACTAAAACTTTTAGGTAATGAATTCAATATTATGTCGGTGGCCAACTCTTGGCTAATTGGAAAACCGAGCCTTTCAAGATGCTCAATGTGGCCCTTCAACTTGAGAGCATGGGGACCAACACTTGTCCTTCACTCATCTTGCATGAGGTCAAGGCCGCAACCGTGTTGTACCTCTCTTGCCTAGCTTGAACTTGGAACATTTCCATCGCCGATTGTTTAATTCGACTGTCCCCAAGTGCTCAAGATCCTTCGAAGGTTCTTGCACATGGCGGAGAGCATAAGGCAACCAACATCTCGTAGAGTCACGCTTGTGCTTCGTATATTGTTCCCTTATTGCCCTAGCAAAGCATTGGCAGCAGTTCGGGTGGAATAGGTTCATCGAGAACGCACGCTTTCTCCTCTTGTTTGAGAACAATTCTCAAACTACGGATCCAATCCATATAGTTTGTACCATTCTCTTCCAACTTTTCCTTCTCAAGGACAGATCGCAGTGAAAAGTGATTATTGTTTGATGCCATTTATTCTACAAAAAGATATACATAAAATATGAACACATATAAGTAAACATATTATATGAGAAGTATAATGCATTTAAATAAATGCTCCCACTAAATTATACACCTTCAAATGCAAATAAGCATAATATACATTTAATGGGCTAAGATCCAACTTTAATTCAATTTCAAGTTTGCTATGGCAAACCGCTCAAAATTAAATTAATTAGGTAGAAAACATAAATCATATCACATATATGACTCTTAGATCTTTTATGAGATCAATTCAAGACATCATATGTCTAGGCATATTTTAATCTCATCTTATGCCTTGGGTCCAAAACCATTTTGATAACCCAATTAAGTTCATTCATATTAAACTTATAGGAACCACCATTTCCTCATCTTGCTCGCATTCGAATAGAATCAAAGCACCTTGCTATGGCAAGCCTACCCAAAACTATCCGAATGGTCTCAAGTGTTTAATCATGAATTGGCATAAAGAACTTAAAAGTTAAATGAAGGTTCTTTAAAGGTGGATTATAAGCATATCAGAAAGATAGTCAAAATCATACACTGTAAGTTCCCAGAAGATAGGTGAGCCACAAGGACTTCTTAAGTACCAACTCTTCCTTAGACGTAACTCTTCCTAGACATGCATAATTAGAAATCAACTCTGATTAGGCAACATAATCCCTACCTTTTATAAACAATCAGTTTCCTTTTAAAATTTCGCGTATTTATGACTTGTTTCCATAAACAATCATAAGATCCAAAATTTACAATGTCTAAATCTAAACATATTAGGAAACTAAATATCATGTTTCAACTAAACATCTAATTAAAAATTCTTAGCATGTAAGAACAATTAAAACATGCATCGCAATAATTATTAAAATCAAATTTTAATCAATTAATCATGCATATCAATGAATCAATCTAGCATGGCATTATAAACTCAATTTTATAACATCCAGATTTTCATATGAACATATCGATTGTAAACACAATCACGTAATAGCGTAAAAATTGAACAAACCGATTACGCCAGTTTTGGCTTATTATGTCGCGTGACAACATCGGCCCGAGGCTTGATATGTCGCGCGACCAAACAAAGCGTATAACCTGAATTCCTCATGGCTCATCATGTCGCGCGACTAAAGTAGCCAAGTAACAGGAATTTCAGATTCGAACCAATACAGATTACAACCAATTAAATCATATAAAACAGCCTTTTACAGATTTAATTCAGCATAATTCGAAAATGATTTTCACATTGTTTCACATAAACAATTAAAAATTCTATCGCATACAAAACATGCATTAAGCATATAAACAATTTATATCTTAAATCTAGCATGTTAATTCAAACTTAATCATACGAACGGGGCTCTGATACCACTGTTGGGTTTTACGGGTCCATGCGCAGCGGAATTTAAGCATTAAAACATAAAACCCAAGAAGCCCTAGGATCCGTTCTATACAATTAATTTAAATTCCTATGAGATAGAATTAAACCAACCTTGAAACGCTTTCCGGTCTTGAGCTATCGAACGATTTTGATTATGTGATATCGAATCACAAACTTCGTTCTTCAACTTGCTTGAACTCTAGGCCTTGATCGATGAACGAGCGAAGACCCTCTTTCGGTATCCACACCTTTGAATGAATCCAAGAACAAATTCTTGATGATTGCTAGATCTAAACCTTGAAGAATATTGAGAGTATTTAAATTATAAATTTTGCTTGAAAAATTTCGGCTGACCTTTTAGGTCTGACAGAACCCTTGTATTTATACTACAATAGTAGGAATACCTCTCCTAATCGTAATAGGAGAGACGGTTCAAACCGCGTACTGGCCTATTATGTCGCGCGGTATATTAAGCCATTGGCTTAATATGTCGCGTGACATATATAGCCAGATACTGATACTCTCAATCAATCTTCCTCCGGTTTAACCAATTCATTCTAGTTGTGTGTGACCCAATAGGATTACATTATGTTGTGCAATGAGTTCGATCATATCGAACCTCATAAGACATAAGCGGACTCTAGCAAGCCATTATGTCTACCCAAATAATGTAACGTAAGAGTTCACGTTTCCAACGGTGTACTTCCATTTCTCCCTTTGTCTCACGATGTTATATTGAACACAAGTCATGGTCATTGTCAACTTGTCTATGTTCAATGCTTTCTCGATTCCTTGAGTATAATGATAATTCCAATCATATTGGGGTACGGCCATACACTTTCATCATTATCACTCATCGAGGGGCCCAAGCAAAACATCTCTCTTTCGAGGGACAAATTCCATCTTGACTTATCATCCTTCCCATCATGAATCCGATCATGCCAAAGATAGCCTTTATGGATATCGTGTTAAGATATCGTTTGACTAAAATCAAACATGACTTTTCATCATATGTAAGGTCATGATAATCTCAGGTCTAGGGACTAAATGAAGTAACCTTATGAGATTTACTTATAACACTTGACCATGTCATAAATCTCATGCGGGTCATATCCAGACACTTGTTCTCTAACAAGTACTCATAATTTCAATGTGCATCTCTATGCATATAATCATCACATGATTATCCATTGACAATTATACTAATTATTCTCTTAATAATTAGGGATGCAGATTATTATTAACAAATATACAAAACACATAATAATCAAATGATAAACATCTCATATAATAATAAATAATGTCAACACATAAGTCTATGAATCATAGGCCTAGGGCATAACACCAACAAATATACCCATTGTCCGTGTTCTTGAAGTAGCAACAATGATCCGCCTCACATCTGATAAAATCAATGTCGTGCATGAATCCATCAAATTTCCTGTACCACTGCCTAAGAGCTTGTTTAAGGCCATACAAGCTCTTAGTCAATCTGCAAACTAGCTCCTCGCTACCCTTAGACAAGTAACCCTCTGGCTGTACCATGTAAATCTCTTCCTCCAAGTCCCCATGAAGAAAGGCCGTCTTCACATCCATCTGTTCAAGCAATAAGTTGTCCGCCACTACTATCCCCAGAACCATTCTGATAGTGGTCATCTTCACGACCGGAGTGAATACTTCGGTGTAGTCAATACCGTACTTTTGCTGAAACCCTTTTACAACCAGTCTTGCCTTGTAACGCTTGCTACCGTCTGCTTCCTCCTTGATCCTGTAAACCCACTTGTTATGCAGCGCCTTCTTCCCCTTAGGTAGTTTAGTCAACTCCCAAGTTTTATTTGCCTTCAATGAGACCATCTCATCATCCATCGCAGCTTTCCACTTATTACAAAGCACACTACGAACTGCCTCCGCATAACATTCCGGTTCCCCATTATCTGTCAACAGCAAATAATAATTGGATGGAGTATACCTGTCAGGCGATCCACACAATCTGCTGGATCTACGCAGCGGAATATCCGGTTCTGGAGTATGTGGTTCATCTTCAGTGACCTCCTGACCGTGGTCAACATGAACTGTTCTGCTCCCACCCGAGTTAGGAATATCCACCTCTACAATATCCGGTTCCGAACTAGTGTCATCAGATGCCCCCTTTCTGTCCTTGTACAAAACCTGTTCATTGAATACCACATCTCGACTACGAATAACTCTATGATTTTGGTCATCCCAAAACTTGTACCCGAAGTCATCCCCGCCATACCCAATAAATGTACACTTAACAGATTTAGCATCTAATTTAGTTCTCTCAGCAGAATCAACATGAACATAAGAAACGCAGCCAAATACGCGAAGAAAGGACAGATTTACCTGCTTGCCACTCCAAGCTTCCTCTGGAATTCCGTTCCCCAATGGAACCGATGGTCCCCGATTGATCAAGAAAGCTGCCGTGTCAACTGCATATGCCCAGAACGTCTTCGGAAGTCCACACTTCAATCTCATACTTCTAGCCCGCTCGTTCAATGTTCTGTTCATCCTCTCTGCTACCCCGTTGAGTTATGGAGTCTTCTTTGGAGTCTTCTCCATACGAATACCATTCGCAGCACAATATTCCCTAAACTCACCAAGCTCATACTCCCCACCATTGTCTGATCTTAAGCACTTAAGCTTAAGTCCCGTCTGATTCTCCACCAAAGCCTTCCACTTCTTGAACACCTCGAAAGCCTTATCTTTCCCCTTCAAGAAATAGACCCAGACCTTCCTTGTAGAATCATCAATGAAAGTCATGTAATATGACGCACCACCCAGAGACGTAACCGGAGATGGCCCCCACAAGTCCGTGTGAACCAATTCCAACTTTGCTTCCCTCAATCCCCTACCTGTCCTCGAGAAATTATTCCTCCCTTGTTTGCCAAACATACAATCTTCGCAGATCCCCACGTTGATTGTCTTCAAACCCGGTAGTAGACCCTTGAAACAAAGTACCTTCATCCCTGTCTCACTCATGTGACCCAATCGACAGTGCCACAAATCAGTATCACCCTTGGCTGCTGCCACCGCAATACTATCCTTGGTGTTGTTCGCCAAATACAAGGTACCCTCCTTATTACCCCGAGCGATCTCACAATCCTCCTTGGTAATAACCCAGTTCTATGCAGCCGAAAGTCACCTTGTAACCCTCTTCGTCCAACCGCCCAACCGAAAGTAGGTTCTTTTTCAAACCCGAATGTGTCTCGACCCCGTTCGGATGTAGAACCTTCCCGTCCGATGCTCCTATCCTCGACATCCCCCTTCCCTTGATTTCCAAAGGCTCGCCATCACCTAGATAGACCTTCCCGAAATCACCGGAAGTGTAATTATCCATCTCTTCCTTATGCCCGCAAGAGTGGAATGATGCCCCCGAATCCAGCACCCATGATTCTAGTGCACTACTAACACTCATAAGCAGTACATCATCACCTTCGACTGCCACATTCGCCTGATTGCCCTTACGATTTGGACAATCCCTCTTAAAGTGTCCCAATTCCTTACAATAATATCACTGAACAGATCCCTTCGCAACCTTCGATTTGTCCTTGGTCTCATCAGCTTTGCCCTTTCCACTCACACCGTTCTCCCTAGATTCGGTTCTCCCTTGTTTGCTAGTACCCGGCTTCCCCCTACTAGTAGTAGCTAAAGCCGCTCCCGAAGTACTTGATGTCCCCAACTTCTTCATGCGATTTTCCTCACCTAAAAGAAAGTCTTTAACATCATCATATTTCAATTTTTTCTTACCTGCTGAAGCGTTGATTGCAGTCACCGTTCCGCTCCAACTTGCCGGTAAAGAAGCTAGCAACAAGCATGCATGAACCTCGTCATCGAACTTGATCTCCACCAGCGTCAATGAATCTATGACATCCATAAATTCATCGATGTGCTTAGCCAAGGATCCTCCCTCTTTCATCTTGAGACTACCCATCTTACGTATCAAATCAACCTTATTTGCAGCAGACGGAGTTTCAAATCTCTCAGTAAGATAATCCAATAGCTCCTTGGTGGTTGTCGCCTTCCTGGTAGTCTTCGCGATCCACTTTGACAAAGTAGATCTAACCACCCCTAAAGCCTTCTGATCCATGAGTTCCCATTCTTCCTGATCTTCATCTTCCGGTTTGACACCCTTCAGAGGCTTGTAGAGATCCTTGTTGTACAAGAGATCCTCAATCTGCATCCTCCAATATCCGTAGTCAGACCCATCGAATTTCTCAACCGCCTGTTTGTCCTTGCCCATTCTTGATTGCTTGGAACAACTCCCTTGATCTTGAAACCAAAAGCTCTGATACCAGTTGTTGTGAATATGGCCCTCCACACCCAAGCAAACCTACAAGAATAATAATCGCACACAAACCAAGCACAAGAAATTAAAGAAACAAAAAAGAACACAAGAAATTGTTAACCCAGTTCACCAATTTGATTGGCTACGTCTGGGGGCACTACCAAGTCAGGATCTTGCACTATGTATGTAAAATATATGTTACAATGAGTTTAAGGGCGGAACATTGCTTTTATATGTGCCCCGGAATAAATAACCAAACCCTAGCTTAAGCCCAGGAAAGAAAAGGCCCGTCAAACAAATACCCACGGTCAGGCCTTGAGGCGCCCGCCTCAAGGTGAATCATGCGGCCGCCTGGATTTGTTCCAACTCTCGCCTGTCTCTCGGCCTTTGAGGCGCCCGCCAAGCCATGAGTCAAGCGCCCGCCTCAAGCTCCCTGTGCCAACGCCAACAACTGGACGCGAGGCGCCCGCCTCGCCATCCCCAGGCGCCCGCCTCATACTCCTTTGAGAAATTCTCCCTTGGTTGGTCTTCTATCCCAACAGTAACAAATGCAAATTCGATAACCAATTGAAACATCTCGACAAATTCAGGTAACTAAAATACAATTTGCCCGAACATTAAATGTTTAAGTAATTTAGAAGCAAACATGCGCTAATTATCCTCAATATTCTTCTAGCAAGCTCCATGTGAATTTTTAGTACGCAAGTAACTATAAAATTTTAGAAGCAAACATACGCTAAAAATATTATTTCGGGCGGGAGAGAGTAATAAATATTGCATTTTGATTATTATTTAGTTAACTTTGATTAAATATTATAAATATTTAATTATTCTCATGAAATTTAAGAAATTAGTAGTTTAATATTTTTAATAGTGAATCAAATATTAAATTTTGAATATTCTCATGAAATTTAATAAATTAGTAGTTCAATATTTTTACTAGTGTATCAAATACAACTTCTTAGGATTATATGAAGATGATTAAAATTGCTAGTGAATTTTCTTCAAAGATCAATAAAATAGACATAAAAAATAAAAATACAATGCTTCATATTTATTATGAAATTGATGAATAAATACTTATTAAAAAAAATAGTATCTCAAAAAACATATACATATGTGGTTGTGTAGAGTTTAATTCATAAATTACAAGTGAAGAAGATGAACCCTTCGGGTCCAAATCAATGGGCTGGCCCGTCAGCCCGACGTCTATCGCCGCCGGCCCGTCAAGCCCAGCGTCTATCGCCGCCGGCCCGTCAAGCCCAGCCAGTATATAAAAGGCATGCCGGATCTGAAATATAAGTCACGGGTCGGGTCAAGCAGACGCGCCCCGAACCGGGCACCTACTTCGCCCCACGTCAGGACACGCTCTGAATACGCCTTTTAAAACAATTTTTCGAAATGTCCCTTATGAAATTTATTACTTTAAAAACCTGTTTAAATGTTAAGAAACTTTCCTAACTTGCTTGTAAAGGTAACATCATTCAATCTAATACAAAACTAACTCACTCACTTTCAACCCATTTACAAACCATATACAACTTATTTACAAACCAAGAAACATTGTTCCCAAATTGAAAAATATTTACAAAATTTTTAAAGAGTACAAAAGAAGGACAATAAGTTAAAGTCTCGAAATACTATCCAAGGTTATACATTTATATAATGTAACCTTACAAAATACCTTCTCCAAAACAATCTCCACTAGGCGCCCTCTCGATAATCCACGTGCCCTAGTCCCTGACTCGGCTCTATCTAAGAAAGCAATAAAAGGATGGGGTGAGAAAAATCTCAGCAAGTTATTATATATGCAACAATATGATATGCGATCACATTAAGCACACATATAATATCAAATCATATATATATATATATATATATATATATATATATATATATATATATATATATATATATATATATATATATACTCCCTCCGTCCCATAGAACATTACCCCTTTTGCTATTTTGGGCGTCCCTCTTTAAAGTCCCACTTTCCTAAAAAGGAAACCTTAAATCACTATTCTCTCCACTCATTCTCTCTCCTACATTATTTTAATACTCACAACACCATTATAATTTACTATTCTCTCCACTCATTCTCCCTCCTCCCACTCACAACACCTACTTTAATAACATTATTCCTTATTTTCCGTTCTCAATAGTAAACGTGTAATGTTCTATGGGACGGAGGGAGTATGGGTTTTGTTAGGATACCCCCTTCAAGAGTATCTTAACAAGTGGCCCATTATTTTTGGACAAAAATGTCCCTCGTTTCTCAAAGCAACCATCTATATGATGGGGGTAAAATTGTAATCATCAAAGAGAGATCTCTCTTATTTAATACTAACTCTCTCTCTCTCTTATTTAATACTAACTCTCTATCTCTCTCTCTCTCTCTCTTATTTAATACTAACTTTTTCTCTCTCTTTTATGATTACAATTTTGCCCCCATCATACATATGGTTGCTTTGAGAAACGAGGGACATTTTTGTCCTAAAAATAATGGGCCACTTGTTAGGATACTCCTATGGTGGGTATCCTAACAAAACCCTATATATATATATATCACATTCTTAACAACACAAAGATATATATATATATATATATATATATATATATATATATCACATAAATGCAATAATGTAACACTTAGAAGGATACGGAGCCAAGATTTCATCCTCAAAAGGATATCACGATCTGAGCAACAACATCAGCCGAATAAGCGATTTCGAAACCCAATCACAGTAACAATAAACGGGACTATGGCACAAAGTCATACCCAATGTGCAACTAGACTACCCTTGAGCTAGTTCACTACCCAAACCATGGCCAATGGATGGGCAACCTGGGAACCCAGTGTATGGATTATAACGAACTCTGCTCAGTTGCCATTATAATCCCATAACACTGCCCAACAAACAAGTACCAGCTGGACTTTCAAATATAAGCAAAGTAATCACTACTTGCTTAAACAACCAATGTATGATTTCAAAGTAGGGAACCATACCAATATAGCATATCACAATGATAGCACAATGATAACAAGTATCAATAACAAGTAGCACTAAGGCTAAACCATCCTTGAACCAAATCAATTCAACTTACGATTCCAAAGTAGGGAACCCTATTCAAACACATCATAAAGATGTCAAACAAATGCAAAATGTGCAACACATCAAGTATACACACTTATAATAACCCTTCAAGGTGTAACTCCAATCATATGGTAATAATAAACAAGTTAGGTTCAATGCTTCCCACCTACTTTAACCAAACATTTAAACCTCTTTCAATTTTCACAATTGGTATGTAAAAACTTCCTTTTGTTGTTCATATGTTGTACTTTGGTCAAAGTGTTTAATTGGTTGAAATCTAGGTTATCTAGTTGAACCTATAGGGATTTGAAAACAGTTCAACAAAACTGGCCAGGGCACGACTCGTGACCCTTTTAAACCCTCTCTGATACAGTCGTCCTACACAAGGCACGACTGCGCACGACTGATTGCCACGACTCGTGCTATAGGGCACGACTCGTGCCCTGAACAAAATTCAGTACATCAGCTGAACTTCAGCAACTTCACTTGAAACCTTTCAAATCCAATTTTTTCAACTCAAACAACATTTCCAAAACGCAACTTCAGTTCTATGTAACTCAAAATGACCTCAACCATTTTCCAACTTAGCCAAAAACTAAATTTACCATTTTAACACACACCAAAACCATTTCCCAACTCAAGACAATGATTCAAAAATCACCTTCCACCATTAAACAACAACAAAACAATTCAACTTTACCTCAAACCATCTTCAACCAAGCCAAAACCATTTTATCATTTCCAACTCCATAAAATTGATACAAAACAACATGCAACCATAGTTTTCTTACTTCTAACTTCAAGCAATAACATGAGCATACATAGAAGGGAATTATAATAACTTACTTAAAAATGAAATGGAAAAACTTCAACTTTTCTTCGGATGAAAATGACCCCCTTCTTCAAGCAAAATGACCCCCCACCCAAACCCCCCCACCCCGCCCCCCCCCACCCTCGCCCCACCCACCCCGTACCCCACGCCCCACCCACCCCGCCCCACCCTGCCCCACCTCGCCCCTCCCACCCCGCCCCCCACCCCGCCCTACCACCCACCCCCACCCCAACCCACCCCCTCCCCCCCGCCCCACCCTGCCCTACCCCCCCACCCACCCCGCCCACCCCGCCCCTAACCCCCCCACCCCCCACCCACCCTACCCCCACCCACCCCCACCCACCCCCCCACCCCACCCACCCCACCCCTTCACCCACCCCCGCCCCTACCCCACCCCACCCACCTACCCCCCACCCACCCCGCCCGCCCCTACCCTCCCCCACCCCCCACCCCGCCCGCCCCTACCCCCACCCACCCCACCACTTAGGTATCGTACTTTCAAAAGTAATTTCAAATAAGGTATCCCACCAAATTTTTAACTAACGTCGTTAAAAATCTAACTGACTTGTCAACCTCGTTCTTACCCCCCGCCCCACCCCACCCCCCACCCACCCCCCCGCCCCCACCCCGCCCCCCACCCCGCCCCTACCCCCAACCCCCACCCCAACCCCACCCCCTCCCCGCCCCCACCCCCCACCCACCCCCACCCCGCCCACCCCCTACCCCCACCCCGTCCCACCCCCCACCCGCCCCACCCCATCCCTTCACCCACCCCGCCCTACCCCCACCCCCACCCCCCACCCTCCCCCACCCCGGCCCCCACCCCTAAACGAGGTTGACAAGTCCGTTAGATTTTTTAACGACGTTAGTTAAAAATTTGATCCAATGCCTTATTTGAAATTAATTTTGAAAGTACGATACCTAAATAAGTAACTAGTTTGTACGTTACCTTATTTGAAAAAAAAAAAAAAGTGAAAGTACGGTACCTTAGTAGGTTGATTGCCCAAAAATGATGAAGCTTTTTTAGAAATCCTAAGGATAAACATTTAACATTTACACTAAGGCTCCTCTATCAAATAAACCATTTCAACCTTAAATCCTTTAAGTTATACTCTTTACCCCTAAGCACCTCAAGGATTAAAATAAGTTAATACCAATTTTCAAAAGTTATTATTGTAACTACCCGCTCCTAATATTTCCATTTACACATTAAATAATTATTTTTATTTTATCAATATATTTAAAATATCATATAAGGTATTTTAAAATGCTAACTAGCACATAATTGATCACAACCAATTGCAAAACATATTATACTATGAAATGCTCATCTAATTACTAGCATAAAACATAACTCAAAATAGAACCTAATAGGATTTGGGTCGTGACACAAGCCCGCTGGCTTTTTGAGCCCGCTCAGCCCGCCACCGCCTAGCCCGCTTACATGCAAATTTAAAAAAAAAAGTTTAGTTTGTTTTGAAATATTTTGGTTTTATTTTGGTTTGTTTTGAA
Source organism: Adenophora triphylla var. japonica (assembly GCA_022495995.1). Taxonomy (NCBI): domain Eukaryota; kingdom Viridiplantae; phylum Streptophyta; class Magnoliopsida; order Asterales; family Campanulaceae; genus Adenophora; species Adenophora triphylla. The sequence goes on from JAFEMH010000336.1 coordinate 663,486, forward strand.
ATATTCTGATTTTATTTTATTTTTTGTTTTCTTTACTAAGTTAAAATAGTTTTTTTGCATTTTTTGGAATTAAAAAAAAAAACCGTTCAGATCTGTCTAACAACTTAAACGGCCAGGTTCCATCATGACGAACGGGCCGAGCTGAGCTTGGCCCGCGGGCAAAAAAGCAACGATACAAATTAGCCTGTTTGAACCGCGGACTTGTCTGTGACCGGTCGACTCGTCTGTGAATAATCATTTACAAGTGTAACTGTAACTTGTAGCTTCCAACATTTGCTGCTACTACTAATAATAATAATAAAAATAATAATAATTTGAAGGCAATTAATTTAATTAACAAAATTGTACCTATATCTATCTATAGTATAAATGGCACACTTTCTTGCTACAGTATAATAAACAGTTTCAAGTGCCAAATTTTCCATTTTGTCCCACTAAGTTGTCCCTTTCCCATTTTGTCCTTAAAAAAAAATTTTTTTAATTAAAAAAAATAATAAAAAATTTAATTTAAAAAAAAAAACACGTGTCCTTAAACACGGACTTTTAATAGTTTGTTTATATTTCATAGTAATATGACCCCCATGCGGACCATCTTTTATTATTCTTAACTAGGTTGACTCCCGTGCGATGCACGGACAGTTAATAATGAATAACTTATCGAAATTGAAATAAATACAAATGATAATAGAGATGTTTGTATATATTGTAAAACAATTATTTGAAAATTATATTTTCAATACAAATATCAGATTGAATGACACTAAAATAAATCTAGTGATACATCCATGTGGTGCATAGGGAATTATTAATGCTTAAGAAGACGAAAATTAAATAAAATGACTAAATGAGAAAAATCTTTTTATAAATTATGAAATACAGCTTTAAAAGACAACATTGTCAGAGCAACTTTCGAAAGAGGAAGGAAGATCATCATTACATATCAATATATTCAAACCATTGGAATTGTATTGAAAACGACATATGACATAGCATCAATTTAAAAGAAGGCCAACAATGAATAAATATTGAGCTTTGAAATTTATTAATAGTCATAGTATAAAAGGAATGCAATAATACAAATACCTTGAAATCCAATCGGCCAATGAACGGACACCAAGTGTCCCATTTAAATAAAAAAAATAAAAAAAAATCACCGACGTAGACGCGATTCTGTACGCGCGTGTATGGCACGCGCCACTTTTCAGCCAAAAATCTATAATTAAATAACCCTATATACTTTATTTAATATGCTTCAAAGCTTTTTTGTTAAAAAAATAAATAAATTGTATGAGATATCAAGCTAAAATAAACACAATAACCATATTATCCCATCCCACTTATTAAACAAGAATCGAAACTCCACATTCATCACATTCCCCAATATATATATATATATATATATATATATATATATATATATATTCCGTCTCATTAATAACTTCACCTTTTGCCATTTTGGGTGTCCCATTTAAAGCTTCACCTTTTCTTTTTTGGCAAAGAATCTTTACTATTTTCTCAACTCATTCTCTCTCCTACATTATTTTAATACTCACAACAACATTATAATTTATTATTCCCTCCACTCATTCTCTCTCCTATTTTCAAATTTCTCTCTCCTATTTTCAAATTACACTCACAACATTTTTTCTTCCCCATTTTCTTTATTTGCATGCCGTGAGCCAAAATGGTGAACTAAATAATGGGACGGAGGGAGTATTAAATAACCCTATATACTTTATAAATACACAATAATTTTGTTCATAAAAATTCAACACCATTTCAACTCATCATCCTTTATCCTACAACTTTTGTTTTATTTTAAATTCTTTTTTTGTGATTAGTGAAATTATTATTATTATTATCATCATTTATAATTAAAAATAAATAAGTAACACATAATTAATTTTCACTAAAAAGATATTGAAAAATAAAAAGGGAAATTAACAAAGGATAATTAAGAAATTTATATTTAAAAAGACGATTTTTTACGTGTCTAAATCAAATGAAAGAAGCCTCTATTTAAAAAGAGAAAAAAATTATGAATTTTGGTGTAATTTTTTTTTAAAAAAAATTAATTTATTATAAAATATTTGAGGTCAAAGAAATGGGGAGAAAAAATTATGAAATAAAACCAGACAATGAGCAGGTGACACGTGGATTTTCGATTATTTTTAATTATGCCATTAATGGAAATTATCAAGTTGCACTTTAAAGATTGGTCGACACGTGTCGAGAAATTAAAAAAAAAACCTCGCAACACGCCCAATTTTGCCCTATAACAAATTGTCACGTGTATATTCAGCCTTGTTATTTACAATTTTGCCACGACGTGAAATGTCCAAATTGCCCTTCAATGTCAAGTAAAGCAACCATTTATTACCCCATTGTAATTGTATGACTATTATCAATATAAGTAACTATCTCCATTTGACATAATTTCCAAGCCCAACATTAAATGGTAAAGAAAGCAATACTACATAAGTACATATATATTAAAAAAAAATGATAAAATTATAAAAATTAGAAAACAATAAAATAGAAATAAAACAAACATCATAAGGAATATGCATTTCTCTATATACAATTCTATAGTATTTTATCATTAAATAATTTTTTAAAAAAAAACACGAACATGTTTATCACATACGAAATAAGTTATTGAAATCAGAAAAAAAAAAAGGTTAAGATTGAAAAGCTAGTAAAAAAATTGATATTTTATTTTTTTTTAATAAAGAGATTTTTTTTAAATAAAAACAAAAGATTTGATCATACCAAGAGGATAGTACAGTTATCTAAATAAAAATTGATATCATTCTTTTTCAAATGGAAACTTTCCATTAACTCATTCTCGTACAGTAAAAAAATTATGTCATAGTTATTTACATTAACTCATTATGAACATAATTATGATATTTATTTTCAATTTAACTTATTAAATTTTGATAAGAAAAATAAAAATACTAACAATTTCATTAAATTAAATAAATTTCCCCAAGCCTGTCACTTCCTCATCAAACCCAACCCACTTTTTTCTCTCCCTATTTTAAAATACCAATTTCTACTATCTTGATTTCTTATAATATTGGCATCCCCTTCAATCAAAATTATAAAAATGATGGCCATCTTTCCCGATATTCATCTTTATAAATACACAATTTTTTAAGACAAATAGAAATAGCGACAAATTTATTAATACTTTATTTACTATGCGTCAATGATTTTTTTTTAAAAAAAGTAAATAAATCGTTTGATGTATCGAACTAAAATGCACACAATAACCATATTACCCCATCTGTATTATTTTATCATCAAAAATATTTAAGTAAAACAGACTAACATGTTTATCACATACGAAATAAGTTATTGAAATCAGAAAAAAAGGTGAAGATTGAAAATCTAGTAAAAAAAAAGTTATATTTTATTTATTTGTGATAAAGAAATTTTTTGAAATGAAAACAAAAGATTTGGTCATACCAAAAGGAGAGTACAGTTATATAATAAAAATTAATAGTATTCTTTTTCAAATGTAAACTTTCTATAAACTCATGCTCGTACATCTAAAAAATTATGTCATATTTATTGACATAAACTTATTATGAACATAATTATGATATTTATTTTCAATCAAACTTATTTAATTTTGAGAAGAAAATAAAAATCCTAATAATACTAACAATTTCGTTAAATGAAAAAAAAAAATTCCTAAACCCTTCACTTCCTCATCAAACCCAACCCACTTCTTCATCTCCCTATTTTAAATTACCAATTTAAACTATCTTTATTTCTTATAATATTGACATACACTTTTATCAAAATTTTAAAAATCATGACCATCTTTCCCGATATTTGTCTTAATAAATGCACAATTATTTTAGATGAATAGAAAATTCAACAAATTTAGTAATACTTATTTACTATGCTTCAATGATTTTGTTTTAAAAAAACTTAAATAAATTGTTTGATATATCGTACTAAATTAAACACAATAACCATATTACCACATCCCACTTATTAAATAGAAACCAAAATTCACATTCATCACACTCTCCCATAGGTATATATAGATATAAATTATTATTATACTAAATAACCATATATTCCCTCCGTCTCAATAAGAGATGCCCAAATTTTTCTGTGCACGCAAATTAATAAAATGGGTGGGAAGAAAAAATGTTGTGAGTGTAATTTGAAAATAGGAGAGAGAATGAGTGGAGGGAATAGTAAATTATAATGGTGTTGTGAGTATTAAAATAATGTAGGAGAGAGAATGAGTGGAGGGAATAGTAAAGATTCCTTTGCCAAAAAAGGAAAGTGAAAGCTATTAACGGGACATTCAAAATGGCAAAATGAGAAGCTACTATTGAGATGGAGGGAGTATACTTTATAAATACACAATGATTTTGTTTATAAAAATTTAACACCATTACAACTCATCATTTCATATCCCACCACTTCTATTTTATTTTATATTTTATATTTTTAGTATTACTTAAATAATAATTATTATTATTATTATCATTTATAAATAAAAATAAATACTTCACACTTAATTAATTTTCACTAAAAAGATATAAAAAATTTAAAAACGAAAATTAACATAGGATAATTACGAAATTTATACTCCCTCCGTCCCACCCGAAGCGTCACTTTTTACCCAAAAGGGTGTCCCGTTTAAAGCGTCACCCTTTCCTAAAAAGAAAATATTTTATTAATATTCTATTACCCATCCACTATTCTCTCCACTAATTCTCTCTCCTCTACACTCACAACACTTTTTAAATTCACTATTTCCTCCACTAATTCTCTCTCCTATTTTCAAATTATACTCACAACATTTTTTCTTCCCACACTTTTCCTTAATTTGCGTGCCACCCCTAAAATGGCGACGCTTCTACTGGGACGGAGGGAGTATTTAAAAAAGAGGATTTTTTTTTTGTGTCCAAATCAAATAAAAATAGTCTCTATTTAAAGAGAAAAAAAAATTACGAATTTTGGTGTAAAATTTTTTTTTTAAAAAAATAATTTATTATAAAATAATTTAGGTAAAAGAAATGGGTGAGAAAAAAAAAAACCAAAAATCAACCAGCGAATAGGAATTTGCCAAGTGTCCCACCAAAAAAAAAAAAAAACAATGCAGCATCCGGGAAGCTGTCCACGCGCTGTTGTCGGCGCGTTAATACACGCGCGGGGTAAATGACGGAAACGCCCTTCACCACAATGTCGACACGTGTCGAAATTAATTTAAAAAAACAAAAAAAAACCCTCCAATCACATTTCGCCACATCGAATTTTGGCCTTGTTATTTGCCTATTTGCCACCACATGAAATGTCGAAAATGCCCCTTGAAGCCCAAACAATTACCAAGATCTTGTTATTATATACATAGATATAGATATAGATACTTGGCCTCCCAAATGCCTATAAGAATTTTGGTTATAGCATCTAGTCCGTACGTACTTATGCTAAATTTCCACCCACTTAGGCTCCGTTTGTTTCGACGTAAAATGTTTTTCGGAAAACGTTTTCTGGAAAATGTTTTCCTGTAAAATGATTTCCTGTAAAATGTTTTACGGAGGTAGAGCGTAAAATATTTTACGGAGGAAAATATTTTACGGAGGAAGAGTGTAAAATGTTTTCGGGTGTTTGGTAAAACGACTCATATTTCACAAGATTATTATGGTCTTAGGCTGTTTGGACCTTGACCTCGCATTAAGAGAACAAGCTCCTGCCCCTCTAACTGATAAAAGCACTGCGGAAGACCGCTTGAGTTCAGAGAGGTGGAAGCGTTCTAATCGCGTCAGCCTAAGCATTATAAAGAATGCAGTCCCGGAGACATTTTTGAACAGTGTCTCCGAGGATAATGGAGCTAAAGGCTTTTTGGATGCCCTAGAGGAACGCTTTGCAAAAAGCGATAAATCGGAAACAAGTGCTACCTTAAGGAAGCTTGTTTCCATGAGGTATAAGGGCACCGGAAGCATAAGGGAATATATAATGGAAATGTTTCATCTATCTTCTAAATTAAAGGCACTCAAGTTAGACCTTTCGGAAGACTTGCTTGTGCATTTGGCTTTAATTTCTCTTCCTCATCAATTCGGTCATTTTGAAACGACCTATAACTGTCAAAAGGACAAGTGGAATATCAATGAATTGATTTCACATGTGAGAGGAAGAGGATAGATTGAAACAATCTAAACCCGAAAGTGCTCATTATGCATCTACCTCTTCTCGTGGGATAAAGAGAAAAGGTAAGGAGATTGCGGTTGCAACAAAGAAGCCTAAGGGATCATCAAATGATCAAAAAGTGAAAAAGTGCTTCTTTTGCAAGGACCCCACTCACATGAAGCCCGACTGCCCTAAGTATCGCCAATGGCGAATTAAGAAAGGTATGTCATTTAGCTTTGTTTGTACTGAAGCTAATTTAGTTTCAATTCCTTCGTATACATGGTGGTTAGACTCCGGTGCAACTACTCACATAAGTTCATGTATGCAGGGTTGCCTGAACTACCGAACGCCCAATGAAGGTGAAAGATTCATCTACATGGGAGCTGGAAAGCCGGTAGAGGTGGAGGGCATAGGGACTTTTAGATTATCTCTTAGTACCGGATATTATTTAGTTTTGAATAATGTATTTATTATTCCATCCTTTAGACGGAATTTGATTTCCGTCACTACATTAGATCGGGAAGGTTATTCCTGTATCTTTGGTAATAATAAATGCAATTTATATTTTGATTCAAAGCTTTTTGGTACTAGTTCTTTATCTTACATTGATAATCTATATTTACTTGATACAGTCAATTCATTAAATGAGTCCCACAATAATGAAACTAACTCTCGAGGCACAAAACGAAAGTTTTCAAGTAAAAACTCTTATACCTTGTGGCATAGGCGTTTGGGTCATATCTCCAAAAGGAGAATTGACAAGCTTGTGTCCGAGGGAATATTACATAAGCTTGATACTCCGGAAAATAACTTTTGTATTGAATGCCTTAAAGGAAAATTCACGAATAGTACAAACAAAAATGAATCCTTGAGAGCTACAAAAGTTTTAGAACTAATTCATACGGACATATGTGGACCGTTCCCTACCCCTTCATGGAACGGACAAACATATTTTATTACGTTCATAGATGACTTCTCTCGTTATGGATACATTTATTTACTTCATGAAAAGTCTCAATCATTGGACGTTTTCAAGTCTTTTAAAGCCGAAGTTGAAAATCAACTTGAAAAGACTATTAAGAACGTTAGATCCGATCGTGGTGGTGAATACTACGGTAGGAATGACGGTTCGGGAGAACAACGTCCGGGTCCTTTTGCTCGCTATTTGGAAGAGTGTGGGATTGTCCCTCACTACACCATGCCGGGAACACCTAGCATGAATGGTGTAGCCGAGAGACGTAATAGAACCCTTAAGGATATGGTAAGAAGTATGGTTTCTTGTACTTCTTTACCTCACTCATTATGGGGCGATGCTTTGAAAACCGCAACCTACCTACTTAATAGAGCTCCTTCAAAAGCTACTAACAAAACCCCTTATGAATTATGGACCGGAAAGAAACCGTCCCTAAATCATCTTCATGTTTGGGGTTGTCCAGCCGAAGCTAGGCCTTATAAACCTAACGAAGGAAAGTTGGACGCTAAGACAGTTAGTAGTTATTTTGTAGGGTATTCTCAAAGATCTAGGGGATATAAATTCTATGACCCTAAAACTAGAACCTTTTTCGAGACGGAAAATGCTAGGTTCTTTGAGGATGTTGAATTTAGAGGGGAAAATTTGAATAGTAATTTTGAATTTGAAGAAATGGAAGATGAATTAGTTTCTATACCTCTTCCTATAGTTCCTATCGAAAATCAAGCAGTTGTGCCTGAAATTCGACAAGAACATATAATTCAAAATGACGTTAATTCTCCTATTAATGAACAACATGAAAATGTTGATGAGGAAATTCAACACCCTCAAAATCAAGAAGAACCGGTGCCATTAAGAAGATCTAATAGAGCAAGAAGGAGTGCTATACCGGATTATTATGATGTGTATCTTGCCGAGAATGAGGAACCGTTAGGTTTAGTGGGAGATGAGCCAATCACCTTCCATGAAGCCATTAGTGGTCCAAATTCTCATAAGTGGATTGATGCCATAAATGAAGAGTTGAAATCCATGAATGACAATAACGTTTGGGATCTTGTCCCATTACCTAAGAATGTGAAACCCATCGGATGTAAATGGATCTTTAAGACCAAAAGGGATTCACAAGGTTATGTGAAAAGACATAAGGCTCGTCTTGTCGCTAAAGGGTTTACTCAAAAGGAAGGCATTGATTACAAAGAAACATTTTCACCGGTATCCTCTAAAAATGCCTTTAGAATCATTATGGCTTTAGTGGCACATTTTGACCTCGAGCTTCATCAAATGGATGTAAAGACAGCTTTTCTCAATGGTAACATTGAGGAAACTATCTATATGAAGAAACCAGAAATGGTGACTGATTCGGATCAAACTAGTCAACTAGTTTGTAAACTCAAGAAATCCATTTATGGGCTTAAGCAAGCATCTCGTCAATGGTACTTAAAATTTAACCAAGTTATTCTTTCATTCGATTTTGAAATGAATCTTGGTGAAGATTGTGTGTACCATAAGTTCAGTGGGAGTAGATTTATATTTTTGGTCTTATATGTGGATGACATTTTACTTGCTAGTAATGATAAGGACCTTCTTAAGGAAACCAAGAAATTTCTTTCAAACAAATTTGAGATGAAAGATCTTGGAGAAGCTTCTTTTGTATTAGGAATCCAAATACATCGTGATCGCTCACGAGGTATGTTAGGATTATCACAAAAGAGCTATATAGAGAAGGTATTACAAAGGTTTAGCATGAAAAATTGTAAACCACATGACACCCCGGTCTCTAAGGGAGATAAGTTCAGTCTAAATCAATGTCCTAAAAATAATCTTGAATCCAAGTATATGGAAAATATCCCTTACGCATCGGCAGTAGGAAGCCTAATGTATGCTCAAGTCTCGTACTCGCCCGGATCTTGCTTTTATTGTTGGCATGCTTGGGCGATATCAAAGCAATCCGGGAAGAGAACATTGGGTCGCAGCCAAAAGAGTGATGAGATACTTACAAAACACGAAGAACTACATGCTTACATATACAAAGTCGGATCATCTTGAGATCATTGGTTTTTCCGATTCCGACTTTGCTGGATGCCAAGATAGTCGCAAATCGACATCGGGTTATGTCTTCACTTTGGCCGGTGGAGCGATATCTTGGAGAAGTGCCAAGCAAATATTAGTTACTACTTCCACCATGGAAGCCGAATTTGTTGCTTGCTATGAGGCATCCAATCAAGCTATATGGCTGCGTAAATTCATTGAAGGACTGCGGATTGTCAAAGGTGTTGAAAGACCGCTTAAGTTATATTGTGACAATCGGGCCGCGGTATTGTACTCCAACAACAACAAGAGTTCATCTAAATCTAAGCATATAGATATTAAGTTTCTTGTTGTGAGAGAAAGAGTACAAAATGAACAAATAGAAATAGAACTTATTGGTACAAACTCCATGTTAGCGGATCCATTTACTAAGGCGTTATCTCCTTTAGTATTTCACGAGCATGTTGCTCATATGGGTGTAATGACTTTTGATAATGCCTAAATCAGTGGGAGTTTTAAATGTTTCTATTTCCTTGTGTTGTTTTCATTTAAATTGATCTCATTTGGTTAAAGTAGGACTAGTTGGAGAATATATATATGCATTCTTCATATATATTCATTAATTTTCCATGCTACATATCTATACTTTATCTATGTCATTTAGTTGGATATATATATGTGATTAATGTGGGTTTAGTTGCGAATCAATTACAACGAATGCCCCTTTAGTCCTTATACTTATATGACTAATGGACGGGATTGTTTTCGAATGACAACAAAGTGCACATAAGGGTTGTCATTTGTGTTATAAATATGATTGAAGTAATTTATTAAGTGAAGGTATATGTTATAATAATCCAAGTGGGAGATTGTAAGAATATGGATTAATGTAACATATAAATACTTAATAATATAATGATCAATATTATAATATATGGTATAAAGTATAGAACTCTAAATAATATGTAGAATTCCATAATATAAGTATACCATTAAATGATGGGCATAATGGTAATATCTTATATATCAATAGGTGTAGTCCCTAAATGAAGTGCCCTGATTCCTATATAAAGGCCTATCCATCAAGCCTTTGAATCACTAGTCATATTTCATTCTCATTCAGTCAAAATTCTTCCTAAGTACTTGAAGAACAAAGAGATCAAAAGGCACTCATCATTTAGAAGATCTACTCTTCCTAAATCAAAGACTATTTTCATATCTTCATCAAGAACGAGAACAAGAACAATAATGGAATCTCAAGGTATACGCTTCCGTCTTCGTCTTCTTCTTCTTCTTCTCTTCTTAATCTAGTTATGAGTCGGTTCATGGTCATTGGATCGTTTAATGTTCTAACAGTTTATGCTTTCCGTAATCAAATATTTTATAATTTATTTATCAAATAATCCGTAATTATTAACTTACCCCTACTATAAATTATAATTTAGCCTAGGTTCACATTCCTCTCGACCCTTTTTTTTTTTTTGTTTTAAATTGGTTTTTATTTTATTAACGATATATAAAATGTCGTCACTAGTAGGACTACATTAATTAGTTTATAAATAGATTAATGCGTGTAAAATAGTAAAATTATATTAAATATGTAATATTTATTTAGGGACAAAATGAATAATTAATTATTGATGAAAATCAACGGTAAATACTAAGAGCCTAAGAAAAAGTCTATTTTCATTTCTTAATTTTTCCGCGTGTAGTTGGCATTTATATTTAAATATTTTGTCAAGCGAAATTGAATGTCACGCTCACCATTTCAAAATGAATATCTTTTTTTTTTTTTTTTTTTTGAAATTTATGTTTATTAAGAGCAGATTTAAATGGGACAATGGGTTACAAACTTACAAAAATGTTTCCATTATTGAACATCAAATTTGTATTGTCAAATTTGGTTAAAATTAGACTCCAATTTGTGTTGTCATATAGGCCAAGTTTACGGCCCATTTTTCTTGACAAGGATGACAAGGCCGGAATGCTTTGGAGGCCCATTAGCGTAGTACATTGAACTATCGCGGTAGGTCAAGAATTTTTTCTCAAATAATCTCGTTTTACTTTTTTATTTACCAAAATGACTTACTTTTCAACTATTGTCCAGATTATCCACTTTTTTGAAACTCACTACACCGTGTAGCGAGTTTGACTAGGGTTGGTCAAAACTCGCTACACCGTGTAGCGAGTTTAGGGTAATTAATTTAGGCCGTTGAAAAATTAATTACGGCATTTAATTAAGCTAAATTCGCTACACCGTGTAGCGAGTTTTGACTCAAACTCGCTACACCGTGTAGCGAGTTTAATTTAAACCCTTTTCCCTTCTCAGTTCACGCATTCAGCGAAACTAAAGAAAAAAAAACTTATACCTTCTCCACTCCATAGCCGCCTCGCCTAGAAAGAAGAAGAATAGTTCGAGCCTTCGAGCCAAGCCAAGGATTTTGCCAAGAAATTCAACCTTTTTCTTAATTGCAAGTTTAAATTTGTATATTAAGTTGATTTTTTTTTTTTAATTCCGAATTTTTTTAAGTTGAATTTCTATGATTTTAGTTGAATTTTAGTTTTGATTTGTTGTTGAAATATTGTTATTCTCATTTATGTGATTAATTTGTATTTAATTTCGAATTTTTTTGATTTTTTTTATGACATTGCAATTTAGGATTTTTTTTTGTTGATGAAGTGGTTGATTTCTTTCAAATTTTTTTCTTATGTGTTAAAAAATTATGTCATGAATAATTGAAACAAAATCAAACACAAACTGTACAAAATAATTTTAAAAAAACTAAAATAACATCACAAAAAATAAATATTGTCAAGTTAGTGGCCACATCCCGACCACATAGGAAATCTTACATAAAATCACAAAAATTAAATATTTTCGAGTTAGTGGCCACATCACGGCCACATAGGAAATCTTACATAAAATCACAAAAAAATAAATATTGTCAAGTTAGTGGCCACATCCCGGCCACATAGGAAATCTTACATAAAATCACAAAAAATAAATATTTTCAAGTTAGTGGCCACATCCCGGCCACATAGGAAATCTTACATAAAATCACAAAAAATAAATATTGTCAAGTTACATGTCCAATAATAGAAATTAACAATCCTTGGGAAACACCTTAAAAACATTGAAAGTAACAATGTTAAGTATTTTTTTTGAGCGCGAGGGGGCCCAAACAACAGCCTAATAGATCAACAAAACAAAACATTTAGAACAAAATGTTAAGGAATATAACCTTAGGGAGTGTAATGTTAAGAAAAATATTTCATACCTTAGTCAGTATAAGAACAACACCAACACCTATGTGACTTCCGCCCTCACTATCTCTCATCACTTTGTCAGCAATGTAAGCATCAATGGTATCAGTAGGATCCTTCAAAACCAAATGCACAGAGCCATGATCACTTCGTGTAAACTCCTTCACAACCACAACAACCTAATAGAACAAAAATATAATGATCAATTATTTATAAATTTCAACCTTAACTATAATTAAAATAAAATAATATACCTGTTCCACCCTCTCATATTTTTGGCAATTCTCCTTGATCATTCTCAAGGGATAATAAGTACCCTCTGCAGTGAGATAGTCCATCGCAGAAAGCCAAGCTTTGCCCTGAAAATCATCATCTTCCACCGGCTCTTCAAGTTTTTTACGTATGGCCTCTTGGGTCGGCGAGCGGGGGTCCCCGAGAGACATGAGCTTTTCGGTGCGATGCCGACGCATGGCGGCTTTGTGCTTCACCGTGGGGACCCGGGTATGATATGACGCGGTGGAGATTCTCTCTCGTTCGATTTGAGGCGGTAGAGGCGGTGGAGATTGAAACTCTCGTTCAATTTGAGAGAGATTAGATAGACGATTGGAGGTTTGACCTAATGTCCAGAAGAGGTTGTCGTCCAAGATACCAAATGAGTTTTGATGGATCCATTTTGATAGTTATAAATTTTGGATTGAGAAATATGAATTATGTTTTGTTAGGGTTTAGGGTTTAGGGTTTAGGGTTTTGTGTTTTGGTTTTTGTGTTTTTGATTTGGATTTTGACTTTCGGCCTTCGGCCGACTGGGGAACCGAGATTGTTGATGATGAAACTTTTGGGCTGTTATGTTTGGAAGATGAAAAGATGGAGATTTCGGATGATGAAATAGAAGATTGGTGAAATGTGGCAATTAGGAATTTCGCTCGAGCCGGAGGCTCGTCGGGCCGAAGGCCCGTCGGCCGAAGGCCGAAAGTCAAAATCCAAATCAAAAACACAAAAACCAAAACACAAAACACTCAACACAAAACACGCAACGCTCAACACGCAACGCTCAACACACAACCCTAAACCCTAAACCCTAAAAATACATAGATATAGGAAATGCTAGATTTTTATTTTTATTTTTTTCTCATTTTGAGTTGGTCTTGTAAAAAACAAAAAACGCATTTTTTTCTAAACTTAAGGAAAAACCATTTTTACACTGGCATTCACTGACACTTTTTAATACTAATACCGACACTTTTTTACCCTACACTGGCACTCTTTATACTGACACTTAATATACATACACTGGCACTCTTTACACTGGCACTTTGTTACACTAACACTGATACTTTGTTACACTAACACTGATACTTTTTTACACTGACACTTAATATACATGCACGGGCACTCTTTACACTGGCAATTTGTTACACTAACACCCACTTTTTTACACTGTCACTTTGTTACACTAACACTGATCCAAGTGGGGGAAGCAAAGCACGTTTTTTTCTAAGCTTAAAAAAAAAACGCATTTTTTGTAAGATTTTGATTTTTTTTTTTAACTATTTAATTCTCCCTCATTGTTATTTGATGGTAGATTCTTCATTTCATTTAGTTTACTATCATTTTAATAAAATAAAAAGAAATCGCGTTAAAAAATGTAAGGTGAAATATCGCTTAAAATGTAAAGTGAATATATATGATGATTAAAATGCAATATTCTCACCTTAATGGTGAATATATATTCTCTCCCTCTCAACATAAAAATATAAAATTGAACCTTAGAGATGAAATAACTATTATAATGACTTTACAACCGCTATATAATTAAACATATTAATTTTATACAGTTGACTTTATTTATCGAAATTTCTATGAATAGCCTTCTTTTTTTAAAAAGAAAAATCAGAAAATGTATAGTTATGACGCAGCACGAAAGCACGATAGATTTCGTGATTATCGCACTAATAACAAGAACTCTTCAAGCAAAGAATCCTCAAATACAAGAACTGGATTCCACCAGAAAAAGAGATAAAACTCTTCAAAATTCAATTAATCAAAAGCTCCGTTTAACCATGCCTAAAAGATGTTTAAATACTATCTCTAAACCCTAAAACAAACCCTAAAACATAATAATAAAACAAAGACTAAAATACCCTTTTTAATTAGTTTTAAAACATCAGTAATTGGCTTCAGCAATTAAATCCCGCCACTGAGTCAGGCGGGCGCATGGGTGGCTTCTCGGCGAGCGCTTGGAAGGCAGCAAGAATCAGTCCCCGTTGATCCTCGTGAGGCGTGCGCCTGGGTTGATCCGAAGCGGCCGCCTGGCAGGCAGAAGCTTGCGGCTGGATTCTCCTTTGGTGAGGCGTGCGCTTTGGTTGGGGGAGGCGCTCGCCTGGGTTGTAGAATCCTCCTACATCAGTCACCCATTCTTCAAAAGAACTCGACCCCGAGTTCATATCCGATATTTGAAAGGAACCATTCCATCGAAATAAATACTTTGAATAAATTCGCCCCTTTTGCAAGATTTGAGGTAAACCAATTTTGTCCGGATAAGAATTAAAACTACCAATCCCATTCATACTGCCAATCCCATTCCTCCGTTGATCGTCCGTCTCATCTTCCTCAGAGTCAACAATGAATGAAAAATTAGCGTCCTCCATGGACTCTCCCACAATCTCCTCATGATCAATAATAAAAATATCATCGTATTTAAATTCTTCTGTCCAATCAATAACACCCACAACAATATCAAAAATTGATGGTGCAGACCAAGTAATACCACCCGCACCTTCATTCATGAGCTCAACTAGGGCATGATCATGGACCATAATACTTGAAGGAATAATTTCACCACATACCTGAATAATTTCGTATTTTGCACATAAATCTTCTTCATTTGAATCTGATCATTTCCCTTCAATCGGCTCGACGCAGTGGAGGCGTTCCCCGCGACGTTCTTCTTGAGCACAATTTTTGTTATTCTGCAACAAGACCTCGAACTGGCCCCGACGTTCTTCTTCCGCACGTTCATGGAATGCAGATCTACGCGCTTTCAGTTTCTGAATCTTGGCAGTGTAGTGATCGGCTTTGTCAGCATAAAATTTGGCTTCCATTCTATGTCGCTGCCTAAGCACTCGCTCCCTTGATGCTCGATTCAGGTCTCTGATTGATTTATATTTCTGCACACGTCGATCATGCTTGTCCGCTTCGTCGAGTTCTTCGTCCTCTAACACTAGAAAATATTGTTCCTGTTGTCGAGCACGATCCAATCGAAGATCTATTTCGTGAATAACCTCGTCATCAGATCTGGAACTGGAATCCCCATCATCCCGATTTTCTGTCCCTTGAGGACATCGTCTTGGATCAACCCTGTCTCTCTCACCATGACAGTTTTGATTAGTACGAGCGTTGTGACCTTGTTGAGCAGCCACCAACGCTGCAATTTATGTTTCCAACGCGGCAATAGCGGTGGTTAAGCCATCGGCATCTGCCCTTGTTGCTTGATCCCACATAGCGAATCAGTGATGAAAGACAGGTTAAGCCTGCTCTGATACCAACTGACGCAGCACGGAAGCACGATAGATTTCGTGATTAGCGCACTAATTACAAGAACTCTTAAAGCGAAGAATCCTCAAACACAAGAACTTGATTCCACCAGAAAAAGAGATAAAACTCTTCAAAATTCAGTTAATCAAAAGCTCCGTTTAACCAAGCCTAAAAGATGTTTAAATAATATCTCTAAACCCTAAAACAAACCCTAAAACATAATAATAAAACAAAGACTAAAATACCCTTTTTAATTAGTTTTAAAACATCGCACTGGCTTCAAGACTAAATCCCGCCACTGAGTCAGGCGGGCATGGGTGGCTTCTCGGCGAGCGCTTGGAAGGCAGCAAGAATCAGTCCCCGTTGATCCTCGTGAGGCATGCGCCTGGGTTGATTCGAAGCGGCCGCCTGGCAAGCAGAAGCTTGCGGCTGGATTCTCCTTTGGTGAGGCGTGCGCTTGGGTTGGGGGAGGCGCTCGCCTGGGCTGCAGAATCCTCCTACATCAAGTTGAATATGGGGCAAAGCGATGGCTAGGATGGTAGTGATGCCGTGGTGGTAGTAAGGTAAGATATAAAAGGGACCCATTTCTCTTTCTAGATTTTCTTATAATCCCTTATACTTAGATCACACAAAAAAAAATATATAGTTTTTTCTAAATTAAATAAACAACAAATGTTTTACAAAATTCTTAATGGGATTTATAAGTATGACAATGTATTCATAAACATCTTTAGTTTCCATTTTTTCTAACAATCAGTTTTATCATTCTCATGAAAATGCTTCATATCCATGACACGAGGCTTAAATTTTTAGTAATCTCCAATATCTTAACTAATAACTATTGCAATTCAACGAAACCAACGAATGACAAAATTTGATATATGTAACATTTAATTAGCAAAGGATAAAAAGCTATAATATAAAACTCAGTTAGCAAAATATATAATTATAAAATTCATGCTAAACCTATCTTAAAAATTCATGCAAAATTCATATTCACAGAAATAACAATAGAAGTTATTCCCTCTCTCTCTAGAAAGTCATGACCAAGGAAAGTTGTTCCTTCATAAAAAAAGTCATGAAAGCTTATCACCCTCAATATTTGATTTAATAAATGCTTGATATAGATAGTATATGATAAAATGCAATAATAATATGAAACTCACTAAGCAAACTATATGTGCATTATTGATTGTAAAATTCATACCAAATTCAGTATTTTTATTTACTTTTCATATGTCATGGGAGGGATTTGTAAATACTTCAACATGCAACACCAAATATTTCGCGCCTAGTGAAGCCTATTATATTTATGTATGTAAAGTGGTGCCTAGTGAAGCCTATTATCTCTTATGTATGTAAACATTTTGAATTTTAGTTTCGCGCCAATTTTTTTTAGTAAAAGACTGGCAATATCAAAACATTTGATATAGATCCGCCACTGCATACCCACCTTCAGGTCATTAGATCAAATTTTAGGGATACAATGGTCTTTTAATTTGGCATACCTCGCCACGCAAATAATTGAACCTCAATTTTAAACATTGGTCTACAGTCAGTTAAACAACAACTCACCAGATCTCATATGATATTGATATTGCCTACACATATAGGACCCATTTGGTTCGTAGAATTGACCATTTCGCTAATGAAATGAAATGGTCAATTTCGTTTGACCCATTTCTTTATCGTGTTTAGTTCAAATTTTTCATTTCTCCGGAATGGTTAATTCCATCGAAGGAAGGAATTAGTCATTCCCTCCATATTTGGAAGGAATGCTCAATTCCTTTGGCAATGGAATGGTAAATTTTTTTTTGACCAAAATACCCCCAAACCCAAATCACCCCTGCCTACCCACCCCCACCCAGCCCCTGCCCTACCCCACCCCCCACGAATTTTTTTTTTTTTTAAAAGACCCCTGCCTAACCCCCCCATCCACTCTCCCCGCCTCTACCACCCCCCACCCCCATGATTTTTTTAAAAGACCCCCGCCTACCCCCCATCCACCCCGCCCTACCACCCCCACCTACCCCCCACCCCCACGATTTTTTTTAAAAGACCCCTGCCTACCCCCCCCATCCAAATTTCGCCCTATCACCCCCATCTACCCCCCACCCACCCCCCACGAATTTTTTTTTTTTACTCATTTTGCATACCCCCTACCTATCCCCCCCACCCCTCCCAAAAAAAAAAAAAAAAAAAAGAAGGAGTAAATTGGACATTTTATATGCTTTAATTCCATTCCTATAATTTGTATTTTCAAACCAAACATGATTTGCCAAGAAATTGAATGACAATTTCATTCTATTCCATGCCAACCAAACGAATAGGGTTTTACCAGTTTTTTTCCATTCCAATTTCTTCAGAAATTCAATTCCATTAACCATTCCATTCCTTCACTTTTTTTTTCATCGAACCAAACGGCCTTACCTTTTTTGCTATATTTTTGTATAGTCTGTCAGACACACCGGCAGATCTACGCTAAAATGAACCCTCCGAGTTTTCCAATTTTTTCCAGTTTTGCCTTTTAATTTTTAGTGAAAAACTATACAGTATTCACAAAATTTATACTTTTACCCCCTCAAAATTGTGTATTTATGTATTACACTCTCTTCATCCTAAAATAAATATTTATAAAAAATATTATCCGTTTAAATTTTATTTTCTAAAACACTGAGGCTCAGAATATTTTTTATCAATTTTTCTTCACCTTTTATTATATCTAAATCTAAAGTAATATAAAAGGAGCACAGCCTTTGAGCCAAAACGAGGGGTATTTTAGTAATTTCACTCAGTGGCATTTTGGCAATAAACAAGGCTGAGAGACACGTGGCAAGCGGGTACTGGACGCGTGCGCCACACGCGCCTACAGCGGCGCGTGAGACGCGTTATGGTTTTTTTTTTTTTTTAAAAAAGTGACACGTGTCACACTCTGATTGGACCGTTTTATTTCAGATTTTTATTTTTCCACCCCTTTTTTCGACCTCAAATATTTTATAAAAAAAAAAAAAAATTTAAAAAAATTTTTACACCAAAATTCATAATTTTTTTTCCTCTTTAATTAGAGACTAATTTCATTTAATTTGGACACAAAAAAAAAAACCTTTCTTAAATATAAATTTCTTAAATATCCTTTCTTTATTTTACTTTTTAAATTTTCAATATATTTTTTTTGAAAATACATTAAGTTTGAAGTATATTTTTTTATTATAAATGATGATAATAATAATCATAATTTTACTTTTTAAATATAAATTATTGTTTTTAATGTTAGTTCCTTCCTTTCAAATTTTGACATTAATTTTTTAAACATATTAAGTAATATTGTATAAAATATTCCTTTGAACGAATATATTAATTTATTTTTTTCCCGAAGTAGTATTATTTTGTAAAAATTAATGTTTATAATGTTCGTGTCTTCGTGTCTGGAAAAAAATATTAATTTTTGAGACAAATAAATTCATTGAGGCAAAGGAAGGAATTTTTTTCTTTTATATAGAAAGTAGTATTACTTATGAGATGAAAGTAATATTCATTTTTCAATTGAAGGAATATTTTTTTCTTAAAAAGTTGAATTTTTTTAAACAATATAGAAAGTAGTATTAATGATGGGACGAACGTAATATTCATTTTTGAATTGAAGTAATTTTTTTTCCTTACAAAATAGAATTTTTCTTTATGTCCAAGAAAAATTAACATTGCTTCCTTTGGCTCAATCAACAATTTAAAAAATAAGACTACGTTATTCTCCTAAAAATTTATGTCATATTTTGAAACGAATGCACTAACTGTAACGACCCCAACCCCGGGCACTAATTTTAAATATTATATTGTATGCTTTTAATATTTATGTTATCTTTATGTGATCAATTATGTTTTAATTTCTTAATTTATGATAAGATGGTTGGAAGGATTTCTAGGACCTTAGGATTGCTAGAGAAAGTACCTAAAGCCTCTTAAAGGAAAATAAAAATAGAAAATAAATAATGTGTATGATGAAGTTAAAATGTGTGGAATAATGAATTAGAAATGAGGATTTAAATTAATTGTGGGAAGTCTTTAATTATTAAAGGAGTCAATTTATTTTAAAATGGGAAGGCTTGATTTATAAATGGTTTATTTACCTTGTGGTGGGGCTTTCTTATTAATAGGAGGGAGGGGCCAAATGTTAAGACTCTTCCTAGGCCTCCAAGTGTTCCCCTCTCCTCTCCCCCATACTCCTCCATCCGGCCCCCCCTTCATCATCCTCCTCACCTTTTTCCCCTACTCCCTTTTACTCCTCACTCTTCTTCCTCCTTCTTCATTTTGTTCATACTTCCTCCTAGAGAAACCATCAAGATCCTCCATGGAAGCTTTCAAGCTCCATTCTTGAAGCCAAGCAAATCTTCCACCAAACTCAAGTTTAGGAGCACCTTTGGAGTTGGATCATCTTGGGGAGTTCATCTAGCTAAATAGATCAACCTTCCTTATAAAATCCAAAAGTGAGTTATTATGATTTTCCCTTCCTTGAATGCTCATGAAATATGTTGTTATTGTTGTTGTATTTTAATGGTTTGATGAATTGAAATCTTCTTAGGGTTTAGGGAAATTTGGTTAATATTGGAGAATGAGGTTTTGGTTCATAGAAGTTGATCAATAGTATAAGAAAATGTGTTTGGTTGGGTTAAGAGAGTTTAACTTGAAAAATGTTAATGAGATGGGTTGAAATTCTTGTGGTGGGTAATCTAGATTTATATTTATTTGGGTTAGATGATTGAAGTTGAGTTATGTAAGGTTTGAGAACCCCTTTAGTATTTATGAAATTTGGAAAGATTAAAAAGGAAATACACTAAGAAAATTAAGTTGGAAATTCGTAGGTGTCTTTGAAAGGGGCCGTGGGCGGTCGCCCATGTGGCCAGCGGCCGCCCAAGGCGGAATGTGGGCTCTCATTGTAAACTCACTTGGGCGGTCGCCCAAGTGACATGGCGGTCGCCCATGTCACCGCATCTTCCCAGCTTCTTCTCTTTTCGATTTTTGCTAATAACCTCGGGAATAATCTCTAACCATTATAAATTGATAGGACCTAATCCAATTCGGATAGGATTCACTCCTTTTAACCTAGACTCAAGTAGAACTTTGGGGCCACTTAAGAATGCAACTCCAACTAGTTAAATTAGCACAAATTCTTATAGAGACTGGGTAATATAGAATGTGTTCAAATTGGTTATTAAGATTTATGCGTACTTCACCAATATGGCTAGAACTTGGGAAGTAGATCTTGCACTTTCATTAAGCTCATTCAAGGTTAAGTAATGACTTCGTAGGATTGGTTTAAGGTACTTGATGACCTTACTTGTTCCCCTATCCTTGGTGATTAGTTAGAAATAGCGTAGAAACCATAAGTTTCACTATTTCATTAATGGAAGATGAGCATGTTGTTGTGTTGTATCCCTAGTGTGGATTAATTGGTACATGCTTATTTTGTATCCCGTGTGGATTAATTGGTACATGCTTATTTTGTATCCCTGGTGTGGATTAATTGGTACATGCTTATTTTGTATTCCGGTGTGGATTATGTGGTTATATTGTACCTCAATTGAGTTCATATGCATGGATGATATTACGCATTGTGCATTACATAAATTGTTGCACTATGGTATTGAATTGCATGAGTATACATTACCATGTTGTTATATGATTATCCCATTTTGTGGATTATGATTCAAGTATCTATTATGTGCTTGAATGTGTATATGTTCGGGTGGGTATGATGGATGCCAATCAATTATTGATTTGTTGATAAGTGATTGAAGGTACATCATACCGGTGACCCTTCCCACTCGCGGCCACGGGGTGGGGTTGTGCGGCTATCGTCTTGAGTGATAAGTAGCCTTTACATACCGCTGCGATTAGGAGAAACCGGGAATGCTCACGTAAAGCCAACGGCTCTCTCAGCCGATGGCGATGATAGTATATGATACTCTAAATATAGGGGTCATATACGTATCCTGTTTTTCTTATATGGATCTAGGGTAATGAGACCTATAAGCGGTGAATGTGCATGGGGCGGTTCACCAAAGAGTGGAGTTTTACTCCCAACGTTGTACGACTTATTGTTCGCACGGAAAAAGGTAAAATGAGGTAACGTAAGGTGTTTACCGCTTTCATAATGTGTTAAATGTTGCCATGCTACGTGTTGCATCCGTATGGCATCTTCCGCATCCATAATAGCTCATTGAGATTTATTCTCACCCCTCTCCCTTCTTGTTTTAGATTCCGAGACAGTGACCCGAACCGGTGAGGCGGGGTATCATTGTGGACTTTGCTTTTGGGACTTGACAAGTTAAGTATAGGAATGGGTTGTTAGGAGTATTTGTTAAGTATTCCTCTTTTATATTTTGTATGGAAAACCCTTTTGTTAAACAGATGTTAATTAAGGTTTCCAATGTATTTGATCAGATATCGGTTTATTAAAGTTATGGTTGGATTTCCTCTAAGTAGAGATATTACTAATTGATTTTAAAATTTGTAAGTTTGAAAGGTGGTTTTCTTTTTAAGGCAAATAAATGTTTTAAAAATAGGGATGGTTTTTTTTCTTAGTTTGAGCTCCCTTAGCTCGGGACACGTGTTAGGTCTCGGGTTGGGGTGCTCACACTAACATTACAAACATTAATTGCAGAGGCGAATGAAGTATTATTAGTTTTTAAAATATTAATTGGGATAAAGGGAATAATGATCATTTTTTTGGATAAAAAATGTTGCATTATCTTTGGGTTATTCATTTTGAATCGAAAGTAATATTCATTTTTGAATTGTTTTAATGTTAGTGGCTTTTTTTTCAAAATATGACATTAATTTTTTAAACAAATTAAGTAATAGTTTATAAAATATTCATTGGGACGAAAATAGTAATTTTTTTCCTTTACCTGAAGTAGTATTATT
Organism: Adenophora triphylla var. japonica; assembly: GCA_022495995.1. Taxonomy (NCBI): domain Eukaryota; kingdom Viridiplantae; phylum Streptophyta; class Magnoliopsida; order Asterales; family Campanulaceae; genus Adenophora; species Adenophora triphylla. The sequence continues at coordinate 686,365 of JAFEMH010000336.1, forward strand.
TTGTAAAAATTAATTTTTATAATGTTATTTTCTTCATCTCAGAAAATTAATATTAATTTTGTAGACAAGTAAATTCCTTTAGGCAAAGGAATCTATTTTTTTTTTTTTTAGATATAGAAAGTAGTATTAATTATGGGATGAAAGAAATATTCATTTTTAAATAGAAGGACAATTTTTTTTCCTTAATAGTACTGTAGAAATAATGAAAACATATGATTATAAATTTTCATTGAGTTTCTTTTTTTATAAAATATTCATTTTTTTTAATAAATTTTAAATATTGATAATATTTGTATATTATTATATACTTATTTGTTTATAGTTTATTGTATTTTCTTATTTTTCTATGTCATATTATTAATCTCTACATTTATAAGGAAATAAAGGGATGTCAAATGTGATTATTATTGAATAGAACGGGAATTTACTTATAAAACGCGCTTCGTACAAACTAACTATGTCTTAAATATATATTTATTTAAGTGACCTTCAATCTGATATTTGTACTAATAATATAGTTTTCAAAAAAGTATTTTACAATGTACACAATCATTTCCATTTTCTATTATATTTGTATGAATTTTCGTCAATATATGTTAATAGCTGTCCGTGCATCGCACGGGGGTACTGCTAGTACTTATAAAACTCAAAGTTCAAAAAGTGGACAAAAAGAATGTTAATATAATTGAGCCAATACTTGCATGATTGGCCCAATGCTCCACTAGATTGCATGGTAAGAAGGATACCACTTGATTGTTACCTCCTTCAAGTGGATGAGTTAAAAAACTCTCATATCAGTTCCTCAGGTACTCCCTATCCTATAGCTCACTATATAAACTGTGATCGGTTTTCTGCGAAATATCGTACCTTTCTTGCAAACTCGGTCCGCTCCATCGGTCTAGATCCGTTTCACTCGGTCTGATCCATCTCGCTCCACCATATTCTCCAATTTCGAGTTTGCAAGGAAATACTTGTTTCCTAATGTTAGCATTGTATTTTAGGAAGACTCCTTAATTAAGTAGGAAAGTAGAATATGTAGCTAGAATAAGAATCCTAGTCAAAGAAGAATTATTGTGTATACATAGGATTGTATCTCCTATTAGAATTAGGACTCTAAAATTAGTATAAATAGGTGTTTTGGACAATTGTAAAAGATGAGAGTGAAATAATATAGAAATTATAATCCTACTCCTCTCCACATTTTAACATGGTATCAAAGCCTAGATCCATAGAAGAACTTCTTCGCGAAACCCTAAGCCGCCCCACACCCTCACCACCTTAGCTTCCGCCATCAACCCTCAAAACCCCACCCTCTCTACCTCCTACACCACCGCCCCACCCAAAGTCAACCTTATACGCCAAAACCACCAAACTATCCCTTGAAAAAAAAAATAAAATAAAATATTGAGTGTCGTCCACTATAAAAACGATGATCGAGTGTCGTTCACTATAAAAACGATGATGATTGTCGTCATCCACCGTAAAACGATGATTGAGTGTCGTCCACTATAAAAACGATGATTGAGTGTCGTTCACTATAAAAACGATAATCGAGTGTCGTTCACTATAAAAACGATGATCGAGTGTCGTTCACTATAAAAACGATAATCGAGTGTCGTCCACTATAAAAACGATAATCGAGTGTCGTTCACTATAAAAACGATGATTGAGTGTCGTCCACTATAAAAACGATGATTGAGTGTCGTCCACTATAAAAACGATAATCGAGTGTCGTCCACTATAAAAACGATAATCGAGTGTCGTTCACTATAAAAACGATAATCGAGTGTCGTTCACTATAAAAACGATGATCGAGTGTCGTTCACTCTAAAAACGGAGATTGAAGAAAAAGAAGATATGTGCGAGCACAAATTGTGCACATAATTGAAGAAAGAAGACCTGATGTGGATGACTCTTCAGATATTGGAACAAATTTTTGTTATTGTTGAAAAAAAAAAAAAAAGGACGAACCCGAGGTTGCTTGAACTGCAACACGAAAAAGGAAGAACTTGGCGCAGATGTTGCATGTCGAAGTGAAAGAATTTTTTTTAAAAACGTTTTAATTTTTATTTGGCAAGTTGGGTATCTACGTTGTAGATCCTCCAACTTGAGGGGGGGAGTTGGAGAATATGGTGGAGCGAGATGGATCGGACCGAGTGAAACGGATCTAGACCGATGGAGCGGACCGAGTTTGCAAGGAAATACTTGTTTCCTAATGTTAGCATTGTATTTTAGGAAGACTCCTTAATTAAGTAGGAAAGTAGAATATGTAGCTAGAATAAGAATCCTAGTCAAAGAAGAATTATTGTGTATACATAGGATTGTATCTCCTATTAGAATTAGGACTCTAAAATTAGTATAAATAGGTGTTTTGGACAATTGTAAAAGATGAGAGTGAAATAATATAGAAATTATAATCCTACTCCTCTCCACATTTTAACACTTTTGGTTTCTAGGCAATGTGGAATATGACATTCCATATTCACAAACTCTTCATAAACTTATTTCAAATTACATACTTTGAGCATTAATTTCTCATTCACCACAAATTAGTTTTGAGAAAATAAATATATCACGTTAATCTACCCCAAATGCAGATTATAAATATGTAATTTATTTTTCATTTACACAAAAACTTCGATCAAATATTGGTCAAACCAATATTTCCAACACTATTTTCACCCTTAGTTGAAAACTCATCGAGTCCATTATTGTTATTTCTCGATGTCTCGAGCATTTCCCCATCACCCCACAACGCATATGCATCTTGCCCGTGCACTGCATAGTCTCCAATCCTCAACTCCTCCTCGCTCATTCGTAGTGGGACCACTAGCCTAATTACCAAACAAATTAAGCTAGTCGAGATCAAATTATACACAATTACAAAAAATATCCCTAGCAATTGAACTCCCATTTGCCTAAACCCCGCGCTATAATGGCCTGTTTGGAGACCGTACATGAGTCCAGTGTAGCGTTCCCAAGCTTGTTTATTGGTAGGTTCGATTTGGAAGAAGAGGCGGTTAAGATGTGGCTCGGAAAAGAAACCGGTGAGAATGCCACCTAAGGTTCCGGCTACGGCGTGGGTGTGGAACACTGCCATTGTGTCGTCCACTTGTTTAAGTAGCCATATTTGCTTGTGGAGGACCATCATTGTGAACCATGGAATGCTTCCGGAGAATATTCCCATTATGATGGCTGCCCAAGTTTGCACCACACCTGTTTGATGTTAGCAAAAACGGTGTTAATAACGTTCCAAAACATTGAATAAATGTAACTACAAGTTTACAAATTCTTAGTCTTACGAAGACGTTTGGCAATTCTCGATGTGGGATAATAACTTTAACATGCCCCCTCACATGTAGCGGGCTTTGTCAAATCTTACAATGTGGACTTATTAATCGGGTGTCGCGGATTAAAATTGTGAGTCGTTGGACCTGAACGTGTAATGGACCGCTCCAATCTATATTACAATAGATGTGGATTTCAATCGCCACACAAAGAGTGGTTAAGATTTGATTTTAAAAAAGACAAACATCGGCTGTGATTGAATCTACGAATCTCCTTACTACAGTACAGTAGTTACCAGCGGTTATGACCTCCTCCGAAAATGATTTTTTTCTCAAAATACTCCATTTAAAAAAATATATATCCCAAAATAACAACCCTTTAAAACTATTGATCAAAATGACCAATTTTTTTAAACTCGCTACACGGCATAGCGAGTTTATAATTTTTTTCGTTTAAACTCGCTAAACCATTTAGCGAGTTTAAATTTTAATATTAATAATAATAAAATAAATTTGAACTGCTAATAGAATTAACGAGTTCTAAGTTTTTTTTCTTTTGTGTGAACACAACCACATTACTAATTCATTCTCCGTCTCGCTTTAAATTACAAAATAAAAACATAAAAATTATGTTTTAATAAAGAAAACTAAAAGAAAATATTATTTTTTCCATCTCAAATAAATACTTAAAAAAATGTACTACTGTAAAAAAAAATTCTTCATATCAAAAATGAATATTACTTTCGACTCAAAATGAATAACCAAAAAATAGTTTTGTTTTTCTTCTGTGTGAACACAACCAAATTACTAATTCATTCTCCATCTCACTTTAAATTACAAGATAAAAATATAAAAATTATGTTTTAATAAAGAAAACTAAAAGGAAATATTATTTTTTTTCCGTCTCAAATAAATACCTAAAAAAAATGTACTACTGTAAAAAAATTATTTTCTTCATATCAAAAATGAATATTACTTTCGACTCAAAATGAATAATCAAAAAATAATACTACATTTTTTGTCCAAAAAATTGAACGTTACTTCCTTCATCCCAAAAAAATAATTAATTTTTAAAATGTTCATTGAGGCGAAGGAAGCAATGTTCAATTTTTTTTTATATAGAAAGTAGTATTAATTTTGGGACGAAAGTAATATTCATTTTTGAAATGAAGGATTTTTTTTTTTAAAGAAGTAGAATTTCTTTCTATGTCAAAAAAAATGAACATTTTCTCATTCGTCTCAATGAACATTTTAAAAAAGAATTATGTAGTATGCAGTACATTTTGAAGTTAAATATTTTAGAACTGCTGCTCAAAATTTTTTTTCTTTATTCTATCTTTGCTACATGTTGTGCTTTTATTTTTCTTACATCTCACATGAATTGTGTAGTATGCAGTACGTTTTGAAATAAAATATTTTAAATATTTGATTTTATAATGTGTGTCGGTTCTACGGCTGACAGAACCGTCGATTCTCTCTTTTCACAGGAACCTCGATTGCCGCTCAAGAGTATATCTAGGAATCTTCTTCAACCTACGCCTGCGGAGGAGGAGTATGAGTAGGAGAAGGAGAATAAACTTATATTCAGGTTCATCTCCACCTTCTCTTTTTATGCGTATACATACCTTATCACACGTTTTTTTTTTTTTTTGGTAAAACACCTCTCTGTTCTTTCCAATTGTTAATCTTGACGTTTGTTAGTTTCATCAGTTTAATTAATTTATTTATTTTGTGGGGTGTGGGGGTGGGAATTATGTGTTTTCTATTTCTATATCTTTCTTAAAAACCTCTTTGTTCTTTTTTCGACTTCTATTCACATTTGATTCCTTATTTAAAAAAAATAAAATTACATGAAAATAATTGCATATACAAATGTCTAATCCTATATATTTGATTAGTTTGAAGTAAAGCGTTCAAGGTTTCCTGATTTTAGAAACTGAAGGGATCACGAGAAGAGATATTCTCATTCGTTTATTTCGTTGAACCTATATTTTGTTTAGGCTCAGCTCATTTACTTACCCATTCACTTACTGAGCTCTGGATGAAAGTTTTGTTAAAGTTCTGATTGCTAATTGCTAACAACAATGTTTATATATGTGTATATTTATCCCCAATAAATGTTTTTTTTTACTTATTTTAAGCATCACCTTACATCAATTCAAGGAAATTTTTGTCATAACATTTTTCTTCATTTTAACGTAATATGATTCATTGAAGAAAAATGATATTGCCCAATTGAAAAAGACCAAATGAAAAATGAAAAAGAGTAAACAAAGGGTTAATGCTGAATTAAATTTTACCTGCGGCAGGAGTGATACAAACTAGGCCAGTTATCATCCCTTGCGTGGCACCAATCACGGAAGGCTTTTCAAAGAACATGATGTCAAGCATAAGCCACGTCAACAAACTCGTGGCAGCACACACGTGCGTGTTAAGGACGGCTAGAGATGCGTCAATGCTAGCCACATAAGGATCTCCGCCGTTGAATCCTGTCCAGCCCATCCACAGTAGGCCCGCTCCTGCAAGCATCAGCAAAATGTTGTTTGGTGGGAACCTCTCCCTGTCCTTGTTTGCCCTGGGCCCTACCTACAATGCAAAGCCATCACTAATTATTTATCTCTAATTATTTTACTTTTATGAAAATTACTCCCTCCGCCCCACTTCAAATTCAAATGGATATGACACTTTTACACGCCTTTTAATATTATTTTTTTTAAAATGAGTAAATAATTGAAAGTGGGCAGAAGATTAGAGGAAAGAGAATGTAAAAGTTTAAAACATTTAATAAGAGAGAAAATGAGTGAGAGAAATGATAAGTTAATGAGTGTTTTTTTTTGTAAATATGTTAAAATTATAAGAGTATAATAAATGGTTTTTTATAAATATATAAACATTATGAGAGTATAAATGTTCAAAACACTGTTCACTTCTTTCCATTTATGGAATGATCCATTTAAAGTGGAACGTTCCAAAAAGAAAAGTGGCTCATTTAAAGTGGGACAGATGGAGTAATTGTTTTCCTACTAAGGCCCTCTACAGTCGTTTCAACACCCTAATTTTTTCAACACCCTTTAAAACACGACACATCAGCTTCTCTCTCCTCCAGCTAATTATTCAACAACCCATTCAATTTTTACCCCTACAATGGTTTCAACACCCTTATTTTTTCAACACCCTTCCAACTCATCATCCTATACCCACCACTTTTATTTTATTTTATATTTTTTATTTTTATGATTAGTAAAATAATAATTATTATTATTAATTAAAAAAATTATTATTAATGATAATTATTATTATTATTATTATTATCATTTATAATTAAAAAAATAATCCATACTTATTTTATTTTTTATTCCTTAATTTTCAAGTTAATTGAGAAATTCATATTGAAAAAAAGTGTTTTTTTTTTCTGTGTTCAAATCAAATGAAACAAGACTCTATTTATAGAGAGAAAAAAAATTATGAATTTTGGTGTAAAAAATTATTTATTTTTTATACTCCCTCCATCCCAGCTGTGGATATCAAAAATTTGTGCACACAGATTAAGGAAAAGTAAGAGAGATAAAAAATGGAAGAAAATGTTGTGAGTATGAAAAATTAAATAGGAGAGAGAATGAGTGGGAGAAATAGTGATTTGATTGGTGTTGTGAGTGTAAAAGTAAAATAAGAGAGAAAATGAGTGAGGAAAATAGTAAAAATTTCCTTCCATTTTGGCCCGTCTCCATTGGGTTGGGACAGACCAAAAAGAAAATAAGTATTCACTCGACAGAAACAAAGGGAGTATAAAATAATTGCCTTTGAAAAATTTAGATGAAATTTGAATAAAAGCGGCCCAATCCTATGGCAACACGTGGCAAAAGGGGGGAGGGGCCCAATTATTTTTTCAACACTTGTTGAATTTTTTTCAACAAAATGGAAAGTTATCAATAGTTGAAAAATTCTTCAACAAGCCATTGCAAAGATTCAACAAGTTAGAATTTTTTTTTTTCAACTAGCCGTTAGCCATTGTAAGTGGTTAATGAAATATTGATAAAAAATCTAATCTTGTAGTTAAGCACTAGAGTTTTTGTCTATTATATAACTCAAAATTCTAATAACAATGATCGTTGTATTAAATTTTATTTCAAATACTTTAGTGATGTGTGGTATTATACTTGAAATTGTGAGTGTCAGACAGTACATTATTTTTACGTTCAATTAAAATATGTCGTAAGTAGTTACCCAAAACGCTGCAGTGAAGCCTGCGACGCCAGAAGAAAGGTGAATAACATATCCGCCAGAATAATCGATGACACCCATCTTTGACAACCACCCCGTGGGACACCATATGCTATACGCACCGACCGTGTAAGAGAAAGTTAGCCAAAGAGGCACAAACATCATCCACGCATAGAAATTCATCCTCCCAAGCAATGCACCCGCAATCAAAATCAATGTAATGGCGGCAAACACAAATTGAAAATAAACCATCGTCGCGTTCGGAATCATCCCAATAAAAGCATTACTTGATAGAAACTTGAATCCGGTTGGGCTCCAGGCCATCCAACAAATGGTAAGAACATTCCGGTGTCGAAAGACATTTCGTAACCCCAACCAACCCAACAAACTAGAACCGCTGCAAAGGCATAAAAGGCCATAAAACAAGAGTTTACCGCCCATTTCTTCTTGACAATGCTACCATAGAGAATGACTAAACCCGGTACGCTTTGGAGGCCCACCAGTGTCGCCGCCGTGAGTTGCCACGCGTTGTCACCTTTGTTCATCCATCCCGGGCTCGCATCATCATAGTCAAGGTTCATAGGTAGTGTTTCATAAGACATGAATTGTTATTTTTCTAGGTTTTGGACATGAACAATAACTTTGGGAGATAAAATTAAGGGGGTTTAATTTTTGAGGTCGTCATTCAATTATATAGTGTTAGGGAGTAGCTTAGTGAAAGAATTATTTGCGGGCCCGGATATGTCAAATTACAAGATTACCCTCTCGAAAATAACATCCTAGTTTATGTCATGTGTGAGGGTAGAAATGTAATTTTCATTTGTATTTTATATTTTATTATAGGAGACGGAGATGGCAAAGGCTATTAGATTAAATAAATGAAGAGGCTATTGGGCCGTTGGGGTACTAAAATTGATTCTACCGAAGAAATAACTTAATTTAAAGGATCTTGTTTTTTTAATTAAATATAATATCACAACTTGAAGTATCAAAATACAGTAATAAATAAATCAAAGAATTCATTAATGGAGGATTATGTTTGCTTACGTGGAAAAGTATTATTTAATCCCCATTTTTTCTTTTTTGGGAATTCTGTTTTTCCTTTCTTTTTATGTTTTTTTCTTTAAAAGCCTTTCTTTTTCTTTTCTTTTTAAAAAATTTGGTATTATTTAAGAAAATTGTCATTATATTACAAACTCCTATTAAGTTTATTACTCACTTCGTTCCATCCGAAAAGGCACTTTTGATCAATATAAGTTAACTTTGACCCAAACATAAATGCAAATCTAATCATCTTATTGAAATTCTAAAAATTGTTATTCATAAACCATTTATTGATTTATCAATAACAATTTTTAAAATTTCAATACAATAATTAGATTTACATTAATGTTTGAGTCAAAGTTAATTTATATTTACCAAAAGTGTCTTTTCGAGTGGTTGCAGGAAGTAGATATCTATTGCCCCGAATATGATACCCATTTATCTAAAAATCGAACTTGAGATGTCCACTATATGAAAATCTTCTAACACATTCAAACACTCAGATAACGCTCGACCAATAGGCTTTGGTAAAACTTTTTATGTTTAATTAAATGGAATAGACAAAAGCAACATCATGTCACAATCTTTGTGTATATTACTTAATTGGATATTCTCTAACAAAGCCACCAGCTCATCAGGTCATTATCACATACCACCAATGTTTAATTTATTTTCACAATAATTACACTTAAATGATTTAATTGCTAAAATAGGATTAAAATTAAACTAAAAACATAAAATTCATTCATAATCTTATTTAACGTTTTGCTATTTTCATAGGTCAATTTTTTATGAAAAAATCATACTCCGTCCGTCCCAATAAGTGTTTCACCCTTTTGGGTGGACACGCAAATTATGAAAATGGGAGGAAAAAAAAATGTTGTGAGTGTAATTTGAAAATAGGAGAGAGAATTAGTGGAGGGAATAATAAATTATAATGGTGTATGAGTATTAAAATAATGTAGGAGAGAGAATGAGTGGAGGAAATAGTAAAGATTTTTTTGCCAAAAAAGGAAAGGTGGAGCTTTTAACGGGACACCCTTTTGGGTAATTAGGGGTAGTACTATATACAAGGCATGATTTTACAAGGCATGTACAAAATGACCAAAATACCCTCATATATATACTTAAAAAAAAAACCCTTCCCTCCCCCCATTTCAAACGACGGACTGTTCTCTCTCTCTCATAGCGCTGTTCTCTCTCTCTCTCTCTCTCTCAAAACAAACGAACGTCGCTCTCTCTCTCTCTCTCTCTCGCTCGACGAACGCCGCCATCACCACCGCCGGAAAACATGAAGACAAACCTCCCTAAAACCGGTGGAAAGTCCGCCTCCTCTCCCGCCGCTCCAAAAGTAATTATTTTTAACCTAAAATTTCAATTTGAAAACCCAACATTAATTTTATGCCTAAAATGGATTATATAATGCTTAATGTTGTTTAAACGTATCCTAAATGGTTCTAATTGCGATTTTGTAACATTAATTTGGGTTTTTTGTTTGAATCGGATACGAATTCGTGTGCCTAAAATTTGAAATTGTCGGCGTGCGTTTCGTATGAACATATACGAATGGTCACAATCATTTCGGGTATTGGCATACGAAATGTAAACTGATTCATCAGTTTACATTTCGTATGCCAATACCCGAAATGTTGGTGACCATTCGTATGAACATATACGAAATTTCACCAACATTTCGGGTATTGGCACACGAAATGTCAACTGATTCTTGAATATTAACTGTCTCTTATTTAATTTTTTGTAGGGACGTAACCCTGCGACGGCCTCTAATAGAAAGAGGAAGGCCGAGGAGGTAGCTGCAGCTAAGGCAGATAAACGGAGCAAAAAGATAAACGACAAAAATATCGTGATTGAGGAGCCTGTGGTTGAGGAGAGTGATAGTGAGGGTAGTTATTCTAGTGAGGATTCATCTTCACGTACTCGGTCCCGGGGTGCATCTGTGCAGGAGGCACATTTATCTAGTGATGATGATGAGGAGGAGGAGGAGGAGGCGGAGGAGGCGGAGGAGAGTGTATCTGTGAGGCCTCGCAAGAGGCGGGAGGCACGGGGCAGAAAGGGGAAAGGGTCTATGGATGACCAGTGGCAGCTGAAGAGTAACCCCGGTGGCGGCCCGGAGGAGGTTCAGTTGTTGTACGGGTTTGGTCATCATCGAGCCCGTAAGATATGGGAGAACGCCACTTGTGAGCCGGTGTTGAAGCGCCAAACGAGGCAGCAGATTCTAGATAAGTAAGTATATGGTTTGTTTATTAAATAGTCATTTGCAAAACATTATCAACAATCAGATGACATTTCGTATGCCAACATACGAAATGTTGGTGACATTTCGTATGTGTCCATACGAATGGTCACCAACATTTCGGGTATTGGTATACGAAATGTAAACTGATTCGTATGGACACATACGAAATGTCACCAACATTTCGTATGTTGGCATACGAAATGTCATCTGAATCTTGAAACAAAGGGAGTATTAATTATAATTTTTTGTTTGGAATCAACAGGTTCTCCCATGCTTCTTTACCGGAGGATGATAGAGCTTGGTGGTCTCGTGTTGAGGGTACCGGCCTCCATTTCCTACATGATGCTACCATTCGCCGGCCTAGCATGGCGCTCCTAACGGCGTTTGTGGAACGGTGGTCTCCCGAGACTAATACCTTCCACATGCCGTGGGGTGAGATGACGATCACTATGCATGACGTCACTCATATCCTAGGTATATTCTTGTTTGTTGTCTATTTTTTATAAATTACATAAATTTTATCAATTTCATAAATTTTATCAATTTTATTAATTATTTCATTTTCAATTTGTAGGCATCAGTTTGTTTAGGTGGCCCTGTTGGGAAGGCGGATCCAGAGCCTTTGGCGTAGCCGGTATCGGGCACGCCTTGAGACATGTCGGAAGGGGACGACCTACTCTTTAGATGGCCTCCGCCGTTCCTTTGAGTCCCTTCCGACATGACTGACGATGAGCGCGCCGCTACGTACATCATGTTCCTCCCGGGCTCCACGCTGTTCGTGGACAAGACTCGAGATAAGATGCCCTCTCGACTACCTTTCATTGTGCGTGGATATTGACAGAGTGGGGGCTCTATCTGGGGGCACTGGGTTGGCATATCTATACGGGAGTTGGGGAAGGCATCTAGATACGGATGCGAAGCAGATTGGCGGTTGTTTGAGTCTTTTGGAGGTAATATTTAACAATCATTTACTAATTACAACATGCATTTATGGTTATAACATTGCTAACTTATTTATTTCATACATTTGCAGGCCTGGATATACGAGCACTTTTCGGTTTTTCGGAGAGAGATTGACCCGTTATGGACGGAGGCCGGCCAGAGGGCTCGTAGATGGGTACGCGTGCGATACGACTGGTAGGGATATGCCCCATCTATTGAAGTTTCGGTATACCCTGGACACGATGACGGTTGATAGGGTGAGTTAGTTATATTTAAATTTTTACAAATTATTATTTTTGTTGACGGTGTCTAACAAATTCATTTTTAGGTGTGTTGAACTCCCTACGGCACCGCCCCAGGGGCGCTTTTGCCGGTCTCATACTTCCGTGGGGTTATACGCTTCCAGGATATCACGGAGGCGTATTTGCACGACCGTGTTACACGCCGAGTTTGGGATCAGCAGAAAATCCCCGAGAGACCCCATATCTTGCTCCCCCCAAACTTGTTCATTGATAGCAGGTCAAAAGGGGTACAAGAAATCCTATGGAGGGCGTGATGATGTATGGGAGGATTGGTTAGAGGACGGCATGGGGGGTTTCGATCCAGGGCGTAGATGGGGCCCGTCCGTGAGCACATCTGATTCTGTTACTTCCACGTATATGCAGTGGTTCCTGGCTAGGACTCATGTTCGGATTACTAATCCGAATCATGATGCCCTAGTTAACGTTCCACCACCGCCTAGGGTTGTAGAGGCACGAGGCATACTACTGTCGCTGCTCACGGATGACAGTTTATCTGCGGATGTGAAAGATAAGATTAGACGGGCCATTGATCTATATGGAGACGCTTCATGATTATGTTAATTTTGGTTGTTTATGTTTGTTTGTAAATTTTGGATAATGTTTGTTTTGGAATATGTTTGAGATATGTAAATTTTGGATAAAATGTTTGTTTTTGGAATATGTTTGAGATATGTAAATTTTGGATACAATGTTTGTTTATGGAATATGTTTGGAATATGTTTGGGATATGTTCATTTTGGTTGTTTATGTTTTGGAATATGTTTGGGATATGTTCATTTTGGTTTGTAAATATTGTTGGTATTTGTTTCGGTTGTGTTTCGGGGAGATGTTGCTCTCGAGACTACCATCTCGTGTGCTTATACACGAGATGGTTTTACTCATCTCGTATATATACACACGACATGTTTTCTTTTATCTCGTATAAACACACACGAGATACATTACTTTGGGTAGTTAGTGTATTTCGTGTAATGTTCATACGACAAAAATGAAATAAGTCGTGTATATATATACGAGTTATATATTACATATCGTGTATAAGCACACGAGATGGTAGTCTGAGGGCAACATCTCTGAAACACAAACCGAAACAAATACCAACAATATTTACAAACCAAAGTGAACATATCCCAAACATATTCCAAACATATTCCAAAACTTCATGCAAAAAATAATCAATACGCTATACACATAAACTATGGCCTATTTTACGCAATTCGTGCTTCGTTCGCCATAATTGAGAGTCGGTTGAATGTTTCTATCCGAGTTCTGTATGGCATGATCAGGTTACTTGCGCTTGGATCACGTTGCTCCCCCAATATAGTGCTACTGATGGTATCGGGTAATCACTATCCGACATGTGCAGCTGCAAAAGTAATAAAATAGTCAAATATAACAAATTTAGAAAATATAGTTAAATATAACAAATTTAAATAAGATAGTTAAATATAACGAATTAAAGTATCATACCAATATAAAATGGTTTCCCACATATCCCAACACAAGTGTGTACGTGGGTGGTCCTGCTCCTTGTGGTACGCTCACCGGTAGGCATGTGAAGCCAGCGGTTTGCGAGTACGAGACAAACACCACATTATACACCGTGGCTATGATGTGCCCTATCTCTGGGAGTATCAACCAATAATATTCCGAACAAGGGGAGGCATAGTGAGTAATGCGACTATAGAGCTCGTCCATATCTCTCCAAGGCATAACTCTCTCATAAAGCTCGCGGCGATGAAGCAGCTCCTTGGCACAATCTGAGCGCACTCTTTGCCACATCTCCTCTCGTTCGTATATTTGCGCTCGCTGCTCTATATCCACAATTTCCATCACCCATCACATCTGTGAAGCCATCAATAAATGGGACAATGAGAGGGGTAAGCAACATCCTATGGACAGAAGTATGTATATCATTGACTTGTCCATTTCCACGACCCCGTCCCCGTCCCCGACCTCGACCTCGACCTCGACCTCTCCCACGACCTGAAGCAGCTAGTGGTGGAAGAGATGTAGGAGTGGTAGGGTTAGATGGTGTAGTTGTAACGACCCTAAACCTAGGCACCTATTTTAGTATCATAAAATGTGCTTTTAATATTATTTTAATATTATGTGTTCAAATTATATCCTTGGTTTCTTAAAAATTAAAGTGAAATGATTGGGAAATAAATAATATTCTTGGGAAGGGTATAACAATAGAAAATGAATAGAATGGGGAAGGAGGATTTAAGAATGTGGAATAAATATTTGAGTAGGAGGTTTTAATTTAAATGCTTTGAAAAAAATAAAATAAAAGGGAAAATGATACTTGAGTGAAAGCCTAGAAGGATAGCTAGAGTAGGGGGGGGGGACACCTCCCTTAAATCACTCTCCATCCCCCATTAGTCAACAACACCCATACCCTCCCCCATACTCCCTCCACATCCGGCCCCCTCCCCCTATTTCCTTACCAATTTCATTACTTCATCCTCCCTTCTCCCTCATTTCTCATTCTTCTTTTCTAGAGAAAACTCTAAGAGACTCCATGGAAGCTCCCTTCTCCCAAGCCTTGGGATCCAAGACATTTCTTCCCCAAATTCAAGTTTAGGAGCACCTTTGTAGTTGGATCATCTTGGGAATTCATCAAGCTAGAAGGTTTAACCTCCCATTGAAAACCCTAAGGTGAGTTATTATGACTTCCTTTCTTTGTATGCTCATCAATGATTTGATGTTGTTATTGTTATTAAATGATTGTTTAATGCCTTAGAATGATAGTATTGTTCATAAAGGTTGATTAAGAATGTAAGAATGTGGATTGAACAAGATTTAGAAACTAAGTGTGAAATGTGATATTGTGATGGTTGAATGAGTAGTAAATCCAAGAGTGAGTAACCTAGGTTGATGTTATTTTGGGAGATTTAAATGATCTATAATGATATGGATGAAGTTAGTAAACCTTTTTATGTTCACAAAATAGAGGAAACTTGGGTTGGGATAAATTGGTATAGCTACATAGGTATTTCCAAAGCCTTGTTCGACTCTGGTTCGGGGCACGAGTCGTGCCCGCGGCACGAGTCGTGCCTTGGATGGGGACGAGTCGTGACAAGGATTAAAGGGAAGTCGTGCCTTGTGGGGACGCCCGTTTTCGGGAAGGCCAAAGGGGCACGAGTCGTGCCCCTGGGCACGAGTCGTGCCCGGCCTCGGTGACATTGGGTCAACTTTGAAGCTGTTTAAACCTAATCGAACTAGAACCAAAATGAAATCTCTTTAACCTAGATTAAAGTATAATACTTCGGCTACTCAATGACATCTTAAGTGATCAAAATGGAATTGTGGAAGTAGTTTAAATATTGCCCCGAAAATGGTTGATAGGTTTGATTTGTGACTTCACCAAAATAGTTCCAATTTGGGAAATAGAACTTGAACTTTAATAAATGTTATTCGAGGTCGTATAATGACTATGTAAGAGTGGTTTATGATATATAGTAGCCTCACTCCCTATCTTTAGTGAATAGTTGCAATGGTGTAGAAGCCATAGGTTTCACTATTGAGCTAATTGGTAATGGGTAGGTATCACTTGTGGCATTGTGTCCAAGTTATGGAATTATTGATATTATGGTTATCTTAATATCCTAAAGTATGGACTATTTGGTAAGTGTTATGTGGTATCCCATTGTGTGGATTATGTGTTATATGGTGGTGTGACATCCCGATTGTGGATTATGTGGCATGTTGATTATATTGTTATCCCAATATGTGGATATGTTTATTATGTGGTTGTATGGTTATCCCAATTGTGGATTTATTTGTTATCATTCATATTTATTGATGATACTATGCATAGTGTATTACTTAAATGTTGCATTATGGTATTGATTGGCATGAGTATACATTACCATGTTATTATATGATTATCCCATTTTGTGGATTATAATTCAAGTATCTATTATGTGCTTGGATGTGTATATGTTCGGGTGGGTATGATGGAAGTCAATCAATTATTGATTTGTTCAATAAGTGATTGAAGGTTCATCATATCGGTGACCCTTCCCCACTCGTGGCCACGGGGGTGGGGCAGCCTACCGCACCGAGTGATAAGTAGCCTTTACATACCGCTGCGATTAGGAGAAACCGGAATGCTCTGTATGAAGCCAACGGCTCTCTGCAGTGGCGATGATAGTATATGATACTCTAAATATAGGGGTCATATATGTATCCTGTTTTTCTTATATGGATCTCTGGGGTATGAGACCTATAAGCGGTGAATGTGCATGGGGGCAGTTCACCAAAGAGTGGAGTTTTACTCCCACGTTGTACGACTTATTGTTCAGACGGGAAAAGGTAAAATGAGGTAACGTAAGGTGTTTACCGCTTTCATAATGTGTTAAGTGTTGCCATGCTACATGTTGCATCTTGTATGGCATCTTGCTGCATATCATAATAGCTCATTGAGATTTATTCTCACCCCTCTCCCTTTACTGTTTTAGATTCCGAGACAGTGAACCGAACCAAATGAGGCCGGGGATATCATTTTGGACTTTTGCTTTTGGGGCTTGATAAGTTAAGTATAGGAGTGGGTTGTTAGGAATATTGGTTAAGTATTCCTCTTTTATATTTTGTATGGAAAACCCTTTTGTTAAACAAATGTAAATTAAGGTTCCCAATGTAATTGATCAGACTTCGGTTTATTAAAGTTGTAGTTGGATTTCCTGTAAGAAGGGATATTATCAATTGATTTTTATTTGGAAGTTGAAAGATGGTTTTCTTTTAAAAGGCAAACAAATGTTTAAAAATTTAAATGGATTTTCTTAGTTTGAGCTCCCTTAGCTCGGGACACGTGTTAGGTCCCGGGTTGGGGTGCTCACAGTTGGTATCAGAGCTTAGTTTAGAGGTCAAGGGTAGATGTCTAAACTAAGGGGGAATGTGTGGAAATTGACGTCGAGTGTTTTATGCAGAGTTCGTTCTAATGGCCGGAAGCAAGGATGATCACGGAAGGTTCTAGAAATTGAAGGAGATAATGGATATAGGTGAAATTCGTAATGAAGGGATGATGAAATTATTCAGAAGTTTGTACAGGATATGGAGACTAGAGGATCGCTCCGAATCAACATGAAGGATGTCAAAGTGATGGATTGGAAAGATTTGTGAAGATGAACCCCCGAGCTTTAACGGAGGTCCGAACCCGTTAAAGGCGTAAAAATGGTTAGCGTAAATGAATAGGATTTTTGAGGTTATAGGAAGTCCCAACAAGGAGAAAGTTAGGTATGCCGTGTTTAAATGTGAAGGTTTAGCCGATCGGTGGTGCGTATATTGAAGGGAAGTTGGGAGCGGGACCATACGCCCGTACTTGGGATAATTTCACCAAACAGCTCGAGGATTATTTCGTTTCGATGGTTACAAGGGACAAGAAGGAGGTCGAATTCTTAGGACTAGAACAAGGGATCATGACGGTGAATCGCATGTAATCGGGTTTGAGGAATTAGCTAGAAGTTGCCCTCATTTGGTATCGTATGAAGCGAAAAGAGTTCATAGGTTTATAAAAGGTTTGAGGATTGAGTTTAGGAAGAAATTTGGGATTGATAGCTTCACCAATTATCAGACAGTCTTAAAGAGAGCTTATAAGATCGAGAATAGTATGGAGGAAAATAGTGGGATATTGGAAGGTGAGATTGGAGATCGGCCAAGAGCTTTAACCTCAGGAAGGATGAGAGAGAAACTTGTGGTAGCTTCTTCGTCTAGGCCGCACCCAAACAAGGTATGGGATGATGTGTAAATATTGCAAGAAGATGGGTCACACCGAAGACAAAGTGTGTTGGAGTAAGCAAGGGAAATGTTTGAATTGTGGAGGAGCGGGGCACTACAAGAAAAATTGTCCCGCATTTCGTCGAGGTTAGCTTCGGGTGCCGGTCCAAAGGGTCAAAGAGGTGGTATCAAAAGAGATAACAAAGGGGAACCGAAAGAGAGGGTCTCGTGGTCGAGTGTGCGTTTCGGGTTCAGAGAGATAGATCCCTCGTGAGGTCACTAGAGGTATATTCCCTGTCTCAAAGGTTAGGGTCATGTTTTATAGATCCCTGTTGCATATCATTTATATTTGGCATCACATTTTGCTTATATGTGACATACATTGTTGAGAATTTGTTTTATTGTTAGATGATTCTGCTCTTATGAGAGAATACCTCGAACCTTCTTTGGTTTACCACGATAGTGATGTGGTTATGGCTGAGCATGTATTGCCGGTTGAATTGATATAAATTTTTAAGTTATGATTTTGAGATATACTTGACCTGGAGGGTTAAGTAGTTGTTGTATAATGGTAGACTATCATAGTAAGTGAGTCTCCTTTTTCCATGCCTAGATTGCTTATATTGGTATTTGTTATAGGTAAACCTTAATGTAAAATTCTTGTTATATGTGGGTATTTAAGGTGGAAAATTTTGAATTAAGATGTGAAGAGTAATTGATATATGCTAGACTTGCATAGCAGTCTTTTCCAAATTTTTATATGCTAGTTGTAAGTAAGTGGTAAATGTGCTTCCGTCGGTATATTTCATGTGTTGGTTCTGAGTAGAATAAGCAGAGTTGTAATCCTTATTTTGATGGCTTTAGGGTAATTAGAATTGATGATTCCTTTGGTAATTAAAGTTTCGGGAAGATCGTGAAAATAATTGAGAGTTGGGTTAATGATTCCTTGTGAGGAGTCCCGGCATGCAAGGTTTGGTTAGTATGAGTTGGCTCGAGAAGATTTGCCAAATTTTGGGTTCTATAGTCTTAAACTCGGATGTTACCATGGATCTTGTGAGGATTGAGTCAGTAATCTTTAAGTTGACAAGTGTTACCGAAGGAAATTAAGGAATTCTTAAGAATGGTAGAGTCGTTGCTTTAGTTGACTCTAAAGGACGTATAAATGGTGTAAAATGTAATAAGGATGAATCATATTGTTAGTGATGGAAAATAGGTTGGCTTTGGACCCGATCCTTACCTTACCTAGTGGATGTGAGGATCTTGTGAAGTTTTAAGTATGTATTACCGGAAGATCAAGGTGTAGTGTTGTGCAAAATGGGAAGGTGATAGCGTATGTTCGAGGAAGTTAATTTCGATAGAGCGGAATTTTCTTATCATTTATCGAGAATGGTTACAATTGGTTGTGTGATTTAAATGGAATCTTATCTTTTGAAGCTCCCTTCCGGGGTTGGTTACCGATCCTAAGAGTTGAAGGATTTAGTTAGTCGAAAGGAAGAAGTTTGAAGACTATCCCAAATTCTGGAAGAATAGGTTGTGTTGTGTGACGGATTTTCCTTTCAACTTGGGAAGTTTAAGTAACCTTAGTGAGTTTACATTCTAGCATTGAGATGAAACCGTATGAAGCTTGGTTCAGGAAGATATTATCGATCTCCAATTTGTTGGGATGGAATTAGTAAAGTTAGGCCTAAGGTAATTTAGCGCCAAAGATTGTTAATCCAATTGAAGTTCTAGAAAAGATTTACGATTTGACTTATAGACCGACTTGGATCAACTTATAGAATATTTGAAGTTTTAAATATAATATCGTGATATATTGGGTCACTTAAGTTGTAATACTTTTATTTAACTGTACTTTCTTTGAGGTCGTGAAAACTTGGGTTAGTGATAATTGTATGGTATTCTCGAAATATTAAGTTGTAATATCATATTATTAATGAAAGTAGAATCTTGGAAGGAATCATAGCATTGATAAGACTAATTGAGAAATGAAGTCTTAGAGTATTCGAGTTGTGAAAGTGTATAGTAGAATCATGCAATTGAGAAATCGATTGAAAATGTTAAGTTGGAATGTGTGAAAGGTAACCTTTGCTATTTGATCCTTAGGGTAAGCGACAGTCAAATTCGGGACGAATTTTCTTTAAGGAGTGAGTGTAACGACCACTAAACCTAGGCACCTATTTTAGTATCATAAAATGTGCTTTTAATATTATTTTAATATTATGTGTTCAAATTATATCCTTGGTTTCTTAAAAATTAAAGTGAAATGATTGGGAAATAAATAATATTCTTGGGAAGGGTATAACAATAGAAAATGAATAGAATGGGGAAGGAGGATTTAAGAATGTGGAATAAATATTTGAGTAGGAGGTTTTAATTTAAATGCTTTGAAAAAAATAAAATAAAAGGGAAAATGATACTTGAGTGAAAGCCTAGAAGGATAGCTAGAGTAGGGGGGGGACACCTCCCTTAAATCACTCTCCATCCCCCATTAGTCAACAACACCCATACCCTCCCCCATACTCCCTCCACATCCGGCCCCCTCCCCCTATTTCCTTACCAATTTCATTACTTCATCCTCCCTTCTCCCTCATTTCTCATTCTTCTTTTCTAGAGAAAACTCTAAGAGACTCCATGGAAGCTCCCTTCTCCCAAGCCTTGGGATCCAAGACATTTCTTCCCCAAATTCAAGTTTAGGAGCACCTTTGTAGTTGGATCATCTTGGGGAATTCATCAAGCTAGAAGGTTTAACCTCCCATTGAAAACCCTAAGGTGAGTTATTATGACTTCCTTTCTTTGTATGCTCATCAATGATTTGATGTTGTTATTGTTATTAAATGATTGTTTAATGCCTTAGAATGATAGTATTGTTCATAAAGGTTGATTAAGAATGTAAGAATGTGGATTGAACAAGATTTAGAAACTAAGTGTGAAATGTGATATTGTGATGGTTGAATGAGTAGTAAATCCAAGAGTGAGTAACCTAGGTTGATGTTATTTTGGGAGATTTAAATGATCTATAATGATATGGATGAAGTTAGTAAACCTTTTTATGTTCACAAAATAGAGGAAACTTGGGTTGGGATAAATTGGTATAGCTACATAGGTATTTCCAGCCTTGTTCAGAATTCTGGGTCAGTGGCACGAGTCGTGCCCCGCGGCACGAGTCGTGCCTTGGATGGGGACGAGTCGTGACAAGGATTAAAGGGAAGTCGTGCCTTGTGGGGACGCCTCGTTTTACGGGAAGGCCAAAGGGGCACGAGTCGTGCCCTGGGCACGAGTCGTGCCCCGGCCTGTGACATCGGGTCAACTTTGAAGCCGTTTAAACCTAATCGAACTAGAACCAAAATGAAATCTCTTTAACCTAGATTAAAGTATAATACTTTGGCTACTCAATGACATCTTAAGTGATCAAAATGGAATTGTGGAAGTAGTTTAAATATTGCCCGAAAATGGTTGATAGGTTTGATTTGTGACTTCACCAAAATAGTTCCAATTTGGGAAATAGAACTTGAACTTTAATAAATGTTATTCGAGGTCGTATAATGACTATGTAAGAGTGGTTTATGATATATAGTAGCCTCACTCCCTATCTTTAGTGAATAGTTGCAATGGTGTAGAAGCCATAGGTTTCACTATTGAGCTAATTGGTAATGGGTAGGTATCACTTGTGGCATTGTGTCCAAGTTATGGAATTATTGATATTATGGTTATCTTAATATCCTAAAGTATGGACTATTTGGTAAGTGTTATGTGGTATCCCATTGTGTGGATTATGTGTTATATGGTGGTGTGACATCCCGATTGTGGATTATGTGGCATGTTGATTATATTGTTATCCCAATATGTGGATATGTTTATTATGTGGTTGTATGGTTATCCCAATTGTGGATTTATTTGTTATCATTCATATTTATTGATGATACTATGCATAGTGTATTACTTAAATGTTGCATTATGGTATTGATTGGCATGAGTATACATTACCATGTTATTATATGATTATCCCATTTTGTGGATTATAATTCAAGTATCTATTATGTGCTTGGATGTGTATATGTTCGGGTGGGTATGATGGAAGTCAATCAATTATTGATTTGTTCAATAAGTGATTGAAGGTTCATCATATCGGTGACCCTTCCCACTCTGTGGCCACGGGGTGGGGCGTGCAGCCTTGTCTTGAGTGATAAGTAGCCTTTACATACTGCTGCGATTAGGAGAAACCGGGGGAATGCTCGTATGAAGCCAACGGCTCTCTGCGATGGCGATGATAGTATATGATACTCTAAATATAGGGGTCATATATGTATCCTGTTTTTCTTATATGGATCTCTGGGTATGAGACCTATAAGCGGTGAATGTGCATACGGGGCGCTTCACCAAAGAGTGGAGTTTTACTCCCACGTTGTACGACTTATTGTTCGTACGGGAAAAGGTAAAATGAGGTAACGTAAGGTGTTTACCGCTTTCATAATGTGTTAAGTGTTGCCATGCTACATGTTGCATCTTGTATGGCATCTTCTTTGCATATCATAATAGCTCATTGAGATTTATTCTCACCCCTCTCCCTTTACTGTTTTAGATTCCGAGACAGGTGAACCGAACCAGTGAGGCCGGGGATATCATTTTGGACTTTTGCTTTTGGGGCTTGACAAGTTAAGTATAGGAGTGGGTTGTTAGGAATATTGGTTAAGTATTCCTCTTTTATATTTTGTATGGAAAACCCTTTTGTTAAACAAATGTAAATTAAGGTTCCCAATGTAATTGATCAGACTTCGGTTTATTAAAGTTGTAGTTGGATTTCCTGTAAGAAGGGATATTATCAATTGATTTTTATTTGGAAGTTGAAAGATGGTTTTCTTTTAAAAGGCAAACAAATGTTTAAAAATTTAAATGGATTTTCTTAGTTTGAGCTCCCTTAGCTCGGGACACGTGTTAGGTCCCGGGTTGGGGTGCTCACAGTAGTGTTTGAAGCTGATCTCGACATCAAACCTGATTGGGTTGATGCAATAAATGAAGATCTAGACCTGCTGCTAGTGGAGGGTGGTGTAGTGGGGACTCCAAAATGTCTGTCGGTACGCTCCCAATCCGACAAGATTTCTACAACCGGTGGTCCGGGGTTTATTTGCCTTTGAAATATGATCCGGCTCGTAAGCATCTCCGGTTTGTGGATGTAGCCCTTCATTTATCGTTTGAAATAACCTTCTCTTTACATGTCCAGGTGCGTTAGCTTCATTCAACACAACTTCAAAATCGTGTCCAAAGTGTGACAATATTCTACTTCAATGTCCAACTTCTTCCAAAAATCATGAATCGAGGACAACTCAATCCGGCCCCCGAGTTTTGTATGCATGCAATCTCGTGACTACACGGAAGTCCATGTGTTCGCCTCAGTGTAACACCTACAAACCTGAAGGATCCATGACATTATCCCCACAACGACTCCGCTCTTCTTTGATGATGTCCAAAGCTGCCTTTGACACTCGCCCTAATATGTCTTGATACAGATCACATGTCTTTATATCATTTGGAATTCTACTCTTTGATTGCTCCATAGTAGCTTTGATTGTTGTTATTTGGATTTCCATAATCTCATGAGCCTTTTTGAATAATGTGTCAAAAGTAGAAGAAGCACTCCCCAAGGCCTTCTTCAACCTCGTTATGCTCACTCTCGGCCACGTTCGTGGTGTGAGTTCCGAAGTGCGATCGATACGTGTGCGTCGACAAAATATTCGTAGAGTATGGAGCAATCCAAGTCTCGCGGAGGTAGGTCAATAAATCGGGATAAGATGCGTAATGATCGCAAAACGATTGCCAACGGGTGTCCCACTCTTCGCGAGTAGCGGCTGATATTGCTTTATTAAATCTCCTCATGAATGATAGTGCAAACTCATTGCTACCAGTTTTAGCCAACGCTCTCTTTTTAACATTGACTTCGATATGCCTTCGACACAAATGGTGTGCGATCTCGGGAAATACCATTTGGACAGCATTAATGAAAGCCAAGTCACGATCAGTTAAGAAAACAGTTGGCATGTGGGGAGTATGAAAAAGACTTTGCAAATTCTTGAGTGCCCACGTGTAATTATCAGTCTTCTCATTTTGGAGGAACGCATATGCAATTGTGAAATTCTTCCCCGTTGAAGTAAATCCTATAATCTCAAGTAATGCCATTCCATAGCAGTTGGTGTTGTAAGTGTAGTCACCTTGTATCATTTAAAGAGAAATAAAGTTAGAAATGTGTCAAAAGTAGAGGAAAACAGAGTAAAAAAACAGATTAAAAAAAAAAATCAAAAATTTACCTTGTACTACATATGGAAAACAGTTAAGCATATCCGATGCTCGTGGGTGAGAGAAGAATATGTCACCGATCATGTCACTCTCGTTAGCTTTCCTCATGAAGACGGTATATTGCTTATCCTCGAGTGCTTTTATGAACTGTTGAAGCGAGGATCTCCCTTGTCGTTCTTGTGACTTGCATTTTGTGAGGGCATTATGGACGTGTTTCGGAGTACTCACGTTCTTCTCATCCTTCCTCTTTAACATTGTTAGAATGTTATTTAGACGCACCAAGGACTGACTTGCGCTACACACCTCCTCATATTCGAACTAGTCAATTTACCCACGGATGACCTTCGAATACGTTGGAAAGTCGTGATTATGAGAACCATGCTTCACAACGTAACCCCATACCCCATCACCCCTATCTTTGGCCCGGATTTCAAAATTGCACCCAATCTTCTTCGTGCTAGTCAACCTCACATCTTTAGTTTTTCCGGACTGTACTTGCCACCAAAATGGCATACAATCTTCGCGTAGCCTAGGATCTTGCCACTTGTCTTCCTCGAATCCCCTATAGAAAGGGTTATATTTTGACGGGCCGCGATATCCCGTACGTGTTTAACAAGATCATACCTATTTGAAAATAATAGGAATGTATCGAATTGATCACAACGACATCCGGTCCCTACAACATCAATTAGAAAATTGCACAATAAGCAACAGGCTGTATGACATTTCGTGTAGCATTATACGAGATGTTCCTGGAACATCTCGTGTAAATGTACCCGACTTAAACCCATTTATCTCGTGTTATACAATACGAGGTAATACACCATAACTCGTGTATAAAAACACGACAAATAGCATAAAACTCGTATAATCTAACACGAAATAGAGTAATATCAGAATTTAAAAATCCAATCTTGAAAAACAATTTCGTTTCAAGATTGGATTTTTATTGCGACTTTGATCAAAACATCAAATATAACTTTAAAAACTTACTTCATTGCTGCTTGGATTTTGATTTTGATGTGGAGAATTTGGTGGCAAACCTTCTTCTTCAAAAATATATTTCACAAGCTCAAGATCAATATGATCATAAAAACTTGGAGAATGTTGTGGAGAATCCATACTATGGTGTTAGATGATATGAGAATTAATGAAAATAATGGGTATAAATTTATGGGTGTTAAGACTAGGACAATGGTGTCACAGCTGCATGGGTGTACAAAGCGGCAATGGTGTTTCTCTCGTTGGGACGTTGTCTGCGTGAATATCGTGTTTGATGTAGGGCTTCAGGGTGTATCTCGTGTGTATATACCCGAGATACTATGGTACATATCGTGTATACAAACACGATATAGTATTTGTTTCTGGTAATTATATCGTATGAACAATACACGAGATGCACCCTGATTACTTTCGTGTATTGTTCATACGAAATGTCTTAGTAAATATCGTGTATTTAGACACGACACACCATATTGTAAAATAAAAAATGGTATACGGCTACCTCGTTTATTTTTTTTTAATTTTTTTATACATTCTAGATGACATTTAAAGTGTTTTTCATCTACATGAGTTTCCTCAAAATCCAAATGGAGATTGAGTTACAAATATGTGCCATTATTTAGGGTTTTTAGGGTTTTATGTGTCCCGATCTTGCCAAAAATGGTATATGGCTACCTCATTTATTTTTTTTTAATTTTTTTCTACATTCTAAATGACATTTAAAGTGTTTTTCATCTACATGAGTTTCCTCAAAATCCAAATGGAGATTGAGTTACAAATATGTGCCATTATTTAGGGTTTTTAGGGTTTTATGTGTCCCGATCTTGCCAAAAATGGTATATGACTACCTCATTTATTTATTTTTTAATTTTTTTCTACATTCTAAATGACATTTAAAGTGTTTTTCATCTACATGAGTTTTCTCAAAATCCAAATGGAGATTGAGTTACAAATATGTGCCATTATTTAGGGTTTTTAGGGTTTTATGTGTCCCGATCTTGCCAAAAATAGTATATGGCTACCTCGTTTATTTTTTTTTAATTTTTTTCTACATTCTAAATGACATTTAAAGTGTTTTTCATCTACATGAGTTTCCTCAAAATCCAAATGGAGATTGAGTTACAAATATGTGCCATTATTTAGGGTTTTTAGGGTTTTATGTGTCCCGATCTTGCCAAAAATGGTATATGGCTACCTCATTTATTTTTTTTAATTTTTTTCTACATTCTAAATGACATTTAAAGTGTTTTTCATCTACATGAGTTTCCTCAAAATCCAAATGGAGATTGATTTACAAATATGTGCCATTATTTAGGGTTTTTAGGATTTTATGTGTCCCGATCTTGTCAAAATTGCCACTTGTCTACCTCGTTTATTTTTTTTTTAATTTTTTTCTACATTCTAAATGACATTTAAAGTGTTTTTCATCTACATGAGTTTCCTCAAAATCCAAATGGAGATTGAGTTACAAATATGTGCCATTATTTAGGGTTTTTAGGATTTTATGTGTCCCGATCTTGCCAAAAATGGTATATGGCTACCTCATTTATTTATTTTTTAATTTTTTTCTACATTCTAAATGACATTTAAAGTGTTTTTCATCTACATTAGTTTCCTCAAAATCCAAATGGAGATTGAGTTACAAATATGTGCCATTATTTAGGGTTTTTAGGGTTTTATGTGTCCCGATCTTGCCAAAAATGGTATATGGCTACCTCGTTTATTTTTTTTTAATTTTTTTCTACATTCTAAATGACATTTAAAGTGGTTTTCATCTACATGAGTTTCCTCAAAATCCAAATGGAGATTGATGACAGAGTAAATTTAAATTTCGTATGATATTGTATGATCCAATATGACGTTTGTTCCTTGTCATGTATAAGTGCATAAATTTTGCTCAATTAACAACACAATTCAATAATATAACATAGCATATGCGTATCATTAACATCGTGTCGCAAATCATCGAAGAACACCTTCATTATGATATGTCGTATAGATATACACGATATTAGGACATGATATCAGTAAATTTAAATTTCGTATAATTTCATACGACCTAATATTTAACCCAATTAGTTTATGTCGTGTAAAAGTACACGACATGAAGGCTTCGTGTCGTCCTTTCGAGCACGACACACGAAGGGTAGTTTGGGAATTATTGGTGCCTTGTATGTAAGGTGCCTTGTATATAGAATTTACCGGTAATTAGTGAAGCTTATATTGGGACGGAAGGAGTATATTAAATGACTATATAGTACAATAATTTAAAATATAAAAATAAGTGTAGCAAAAAGAATTTGACATGTGTAAATAACAACACTCGTTTGTTAAAATAGGTATACCAAACAAGCCCTTAGATTATTATCAATTTGTCTAAACCCCTTCTCTTCCTCCTCTTCCTCTTCGGTCTTGAAAATGGAGTTGTTGGGTTTAGGGATGGCAATTTGTCCGAACTCGATTCGTATTCGGGACGATCCGCACCGTAGCGGGACGAATTTGATAGCATTTTTTGAAAACCCGGCAGGTCACGGGGCGGGTTCGGTTTCACCCCTCAACCCGCGGGGCCCCGCCCCGCCTACTATTATATATATGTAATTACTATAATACCCCTCACCCATTTTAATTATTACCTAATACCCTTACCCCCAGACCCCAGTTATAATACGCGGCTTCACTCTCTCTCTCATCATCTCAATCTCAAATCGATTTCTAGGGTTAGAGGAAGAGGATGCGGCGCTGCTAGATACCCAACCCACGCCGGCTTCTCTCTCAGGCGACTTCCACTCCGCCGGCCGCCGCTTCCACTCCGCCGGCCGCCGCTTCCACTCCGCCGGCCGCCGCTTCCACGACCTCCTCCGGGTACCGCTTCCACGACCTCCTCCGGCCACCGCGTCCAGATCTTCCTCCGGTTAGAATGGTAAGTAAATCTCTCTCTCTCTCTCTCTCTCTCTCTCTCTCTCTCTTTATGTCGATTTAATGATCTGGACATGAAACTTCAGATATCAAGAATGGTTTGACTATTGGATTTGTTTCTCTCATGCCTGTGGCTCTGTTAGAAGCATTTGTGAGCAAGGATGTTGATGTTCTTGATTTGGTTTGACTATTTGATTTGTTTCAAATCGCTGATGGATGTAGAAGAGAAAAGGATGTTGCAGATAGATTAGGAGGAATTGTTGCTGAGAGTAATTAGAGACTTCAAATGGCTGGGCTAGCTAAAGCCCAAAAAAAATTGATTTTAGACATGTGGTGCGGGACGGGGCGGATGCGGGTTCTCCAATTGGCGGGGCGGGTTCGGTACTAGGGGGATTCTTTGAGGGGCGGGTACGATTTTGGTCAAACCCGCCCCGTATCCGCCCCGTTGCCATCCCTAGTTGGGTTGTGGTCAATTTTTTTTGTTTTTTTTACCTAAGTCACTCATTATATGTAACTTTTTTTTTATATATGAAATTATTTTTCACTGTTATTATTATTTACAATATTTTTTAAATATCAAGCCCACACAATTTCAAAATTCTGAATTCGCTCCTAGTTTTGTTGATAAAATGGAGTAAAAGTTAACTATTTCAGATTCAGAGGCTTAGTTTTGTATGACCAAATATTAAATTTGACCATTTTATTACACGAGATGTGCAAAATTGTGAGCTATACTATATGTTTCTGTCTTTGGATTGTCCTGTTGATAAATATACATATGGTTTTGGTTGGGTGTCTATGTATTAATATGTGAACGAAATAATTTGTGATGAGTCAAGCCCAGACCATTTCCTCACTAAACGGGCTCAACAGGCCCGCTAAAGGATCAAACCCAAAGAATCGACGCAAGAATTGGGTCGTAGCCCGTCAAACAATGGATGGCCGTCGTCGCCATTGAGCGACCAAATCCATCCAATGACGAGGCATCTCACCCATGCATTCACTCGTCGATTCATCCATTAAGTGACGACCATACTGGACATACAGCTCCAGGTCGTCAATTCACATAGCTTGCTTATCAAGCTCTCTTTTGCCATTTGACTTAAGTCAAGCCTGTCACTGGCCCACTCTGCATATGTTTCCACCTAACTAGCAGTGGCGTCAAATTGTGCAGGCGAAACTTTCCATTATAGGCAATTCACTATCAGTGACAGTTACAACAGTATCCTTGCTCGTAAGAAATAATCACAGGATGACACGTGGACATTGTTGGGTTTTACGGGTCCATGCGCAGCGGAATTAAGCATTAAAACATAAAACCCAAGAAGCCCTAGGATCCGTTCTATACGATTAATTTGAATACCTATGAGATAGAATTAAACCAACCTTGAAACACTTTCCGGTCTTGAGCTATCGAACGATTTGATTATGTGATATCGAATCACAAACTTCGTTCTTCAACTTGCTTGAACTCTAGGCCTTGATCGATGAACGAGCGAAGACCCTCTTTTGGTATCCACACCTTTGAATGAATCCAAGAACAACTTCTTGATGATTGCTAGATCTAAACCTTGAAGAATATTGAGAGTATTTAATTATGAATTTTGCTTGAAAAATTTCGGCTGACCTTTTAGGTCTGACAGAACCCTTGTATTTATACTACAATAGTAAGAATACCTCTCCTAATCGTATTAGGAGAGACAGGCTGTCAAACCGCGTACTGGCCTATTATGTCGCGCGGTATATCAAGCCATTGGCTTGATATGTCGCGCGGTATATATAGCCAGATACAGAAACTCTCAACTATTCTTCCTCCGGTTTAACCAATTCATTCTAGTTGTGTGTGACCCAATAGGATTACATTATGTTGGCAATGAGTTCGATCATATTGAACCTCATAAGACATAAGCGGACTCTAGCAAGCCATTATGTCTACCCAAATAATGCAACGTAAGAGTTCACGTTTCCAATGGTGTACTTCCATTTATCCCTTTGTCTCACGATGTTATATTGAACACAAGTCATGGTCCTTGTCAACTTGTTATTGTTCAATGCTTTCTCGATTCTTGAGTATAATGATAATTCCAATCATATTGGGGTACGGCCATACACTTTCATCATTATCACTCATCGAGGGGCCCAAGCATAACATCTCTCTTCCGAGGGACAAATTCCTTCTTGACTTATCATCCTTCCCATCATGAATCCGATCATGCCAATGATAGCCTTTATAGATATCGTGTTAAGATATCGTTTGACTAAAATCAAACATGACTTTCATCATATGTAAGGTTATGATAGTCTTAGGTCTAGGAAATAAATGAAGTAACCGTATGAGATTTAAGTATGACATTTTGACCATGACATAAATCTCATGCGGGTCATGTCCAGTCACTTGTTCTCTAACAAGTACCCATAATTTCAATGTGCATCTCTTATGCATATAATCATCACATGATTATCCATTGACAATTATACTAATTATTCTCTTAATAATTAGGGACGGAGATTATTACAATAAATATGCAAACTATATAATAATCAAATAATAAACATAAACGATAAAGATGATACATAACGGTTTTCAGTTAAACATAACTAAAGCCTAGGGCATTACACCAACAGTCTCCCACTTGCACTAGGCTCCATTTATGTATCGAATACTCATGGATCTAACATGCCCATCATGCTTCTGCCTATGCGAGTGTCTTTGTAAGTGAGTCCCTTATGTCATCATCGGTTGATACTTTGTATATTTTAACGTCTTCTCATTCTTTATGAATTTCTTGAAGAACGTCTAAGTGAGTGTTTGGATCATTGTTGTGACCTTGGTTCCATTGTTTGCACAAGTGGCACCACTATTGTCATAACAAAAGTTTCACCGATTAGTGATACTTGGAAAAACACTTGAAGTATTTCCAAAATACTAAATGAACTTTTGATCCAAACTGCCTCTTTCAGCTACATCATATGTTGCTAAAGTATGGCCTTAGTAGTAGGATCGGCTACAATTTCTGCTTGGAACTCTTCCAATCAAAACTGCACCTCTAATAAGCACAAACACAAATTCTAATTGCGATTTTAAAATAACTTTGTTAGTTTGGAAGCTAGCACCTATGTAACCCTTACAACAAGATTAACTTCCAATCTTCCAAATCCCAAGAACGTATCCTTAGTTCTTCTTAAGTACTTAAGGATCATCTTGACTGCCATCCAATGGTTCTCATCACAGATCGGATTGGTATCGACTCATCATGCTCAAAGCATATGAGACGTTGGGTCTAGTACAAATTATGGCATACATCACGGATCCAAATGCCGAAGCATATGGAACTTCATTCATTCCCTTTTGCTCATCAATTGTCATAAGACAATGAGTATTGCTTAAGAGAAAATACCATGACCCATTGACAAGCCACTTTTCTTAGACTCTTCTAAGAATCTTGTCAATGTGAACACTTTGACTCAAACCAATTTATCCTTCTAGATCTATCTCTATAGATCTTGATGCCAAGGATGTAAGCGGCTTTACCCATATCTTTCATTGAGAAACCTTTCCTTGACCAAGACTTAACAGTCTTAAGTGTCGGAACTTGTTTTTCAAATGAGTAAGATATTATTGTAATAAACAATGGAAATAATACCATGCTCCCATTTGAATTTCATGCATACACAAGGTTCATCTTTGTACTTGATAAAGTCAAACTCTTTGACCAATTCATCAAAACAAAGATTCCAATTCCTTGAAGCTTGCTTCAATCCATCTCATGGATCCTTGCAACATACATACTTTATTAGAGTTTCTTGGATCGAAAAACTATTCGGGTTGTGTACTTTACACATCCTTAATAATCTTTCCATTTAAAGAAAGTCGTTTGACATCCATTTGTCATATCACATAGTCACAATATGCGATAATGGCAATTGAAATTCTAACAGACTTCGACATTGTAACTGGCGAAAAAGGTTTCAACATAGTCAATACTATGAATTAACCTAAATCCCTTTGCTACAATCCTTAGTCATGAAAGTATACACCTTCACATCCATGTCGCTCTTTGAAGACCTACTTGCACCCTTTAGTTTTTACACTTTTAGGTAGCCCAATCAAGTTCCAAACTTGATTGTTAAACATGGATTGTAATTTGGATTCCATGGTTTCTAACCATTTATCCAAATTAGGAGAGGACATCGCTTCTTGATAGCAAGTAGGATCGTCATTCTCAATGACTTCCACTTCATCACTTTTCGCAACGAGAAATCACTATTTCTTGAGTTCGGATCGTAACCTATCCAATCTACGATGGACTTGTGCATCTTGAACCGGTTTCACAACTCCTTTGTGAACTTGGTTCTGTCTCTACTCTTGGTTCCATATTATTTTCGGGTTCTTGAACTTCTTTCAAGATTAATTTTACTCCCACTAGATTCTTTATTGAGAAACTATTTCTCAAGAAACAAATCGTGTAGAGCAACAAACATTTTGTTCTCTTTGTGATTGTAAAATCAATATCCGAAAATAACCTTGTCAGATTTGGTGCTAACTTATAAGAGACAAGTCTCTTTACATAAGATTCGCAACCCCAAATCTTCATGAAATACAAACTAAGTTTTCTTCCATGCCACATCTCATGTGGGGCCTTAGGAACCGATTTAGTAGGGACTCGATTCAGTGTAATCGCATTATTTCTAATGCATATCCTCAAAAGGAAATAGGAAATAGGAAAGTCTAATTGACACATCATCGAACGAACCATGTCTTACAAGATTCAATTCCTCCTTTCAGAAACACCATACAATGTGGTGTTCTGGGTGGAGTCAACTTTGAAACGATTTCATAGTTTTGAGATGATTGTCAAATTCTTGGCTCAAATATTCATTACCTCGATCTAATCGAAGTACTTAACAGTTTTACCAAGTTATTTTGTACTTCATCTTTGAAATGTTCAAAACATCTCAAACGATTCACCTTTGGACTTTATCAGATAGACATAGTCATATCTAGATAAGTCTTTAGCGAAATGTGATGAAATACCGAAATCTCCCCTAGCAGTGCTTCTTAATGGTCCACATACATCTCATGTATAATGACCAATAAGTCACTAGCCCTCCCACTACTTTAGTGTAGGGTGGTTTGGTCGATAATCTCAATAAATAAGATCCACATTCCTCAAATGATTCATGGTCATATGAGTCTAAAAGTCCATGTTAATGAAGTTTAGATATATGTTTCTTATTTATTTGACCAAGCCGGCAATGCCATATAAACGCTTTGTTCATATTGTTCGGTTTAGATTTCCCATTTATATCATAGATATCTTCAATATTATTTTGTTTCTCATCATCAAGGATATGAAGACCATTTAATGACATATGCATTACAATAAGGCATATTATTAAATAAATATAAAACTTCTTATTGAAAATAAGAAAATTATATCCTTCATCATCCATTTAAGAAACGGAAATAATACTCCTACTCAAATCCGAAACGTAGTCATACTTGTTCAAAACAAGTACTACTTCACAAGGCAAAGTGACTTCATAAGTCCCTTATGGCTAATGTTGCAACTCTTGCTCCATTCCCATGCTTAGGTTTAATTTACCTTATTTGAGTAGCTTTCTATTCTTTGCTCCTTGCACATTTAGACAAATGTGGGATCCAATCCGGTATCATATACCCAAGAACAAGAAGTCGAAAGGAAAATATCTATCATATAGATACTTGAAGTAGTAGCAATCATATTGCCCTTCTTCACCTTTTAGGCCTTCCTAATAAGCCTTGCAACTTTGCTTCTAATGACCAATCTTATTGCATTGGTAGCAAACTGCATCCTTTTGAGACAATTTGGGTTTAGCCTCTTCGGCTTTGACAACTTTTGTCCTAGGTTTAGCAACTTTTGCTTTACCTACTTTTCCTTCCTTTGTGAACCCTTTCTTGTGTTAACCATTAACACAATTTGCGGATTGCTCCTTCTTTCATCATATGAATTAAGAGCTTTCACCACAACATATATCTTTTGCCTAGCTTGCATTTGGAACATTTCCTTTTTGCGTTATGCTATAACAAAAGGAATAGTTATCATGTGCTCAAGGTTCTTCATAAGAGCCTTTAACCATGGTGGCAAATTCAAGGCAAGCAATATTGTCAGAATCATCAATATGTTTCTAATGTTGCTTCCTTATTTGCCCTTTGCAACATTTGCAATGGGTTTAGTAGGAACGGTTTGTCAAGAACGTACACATTTGCCTAAGAACAATTCTTGAGCGTACGATCAAATCGAGTAACTTGTACCGTTCTTTTCGAATTTTGTCCTTCATAAGGACGAATCGCAATTATCATTATGTAATGCTACTTCTACAACAAAATATACAAATTATATGAACACATATCAATATCAACACATTTATCATTTAAGAGCAAATAATGTATTTTACAAATACTCTCACTAAATCATACACCTTCTAATGCTAATAAGCATAATATGCATTTAATGGGCTAAGATCCAACTTTAATTTAATCTCAAGTACGCTATGGCGCACCGCTCAAGATTAAACTAATTAGGTAGAAAAACATCAATCATATCGTATATGACTCTTAGGACTAAGATCCATCTTTAATTTGATCTCAAGTACGCCATGGCGCACCGCTCAAGATCAAACTAATTAGGTAGAAAACATCAATCATATCATATATGACTCTTAGGATCTTTTATGAGATTTATTTAAGACATCATATGTCTAAGCATATTTTAATCTCATCTTATGCCTTGGGTCCAAAACTATTTTGATAACCCAATTAAGTTCATCCATTTTAAACGTATAGGAACCACCATTTCCTCATCTTGCTCGCAAACGGAATAGAATCAAAGCACCTTGCTATGGCAAGCCCACCCAAAACTATCCGAGTGGTCTCAAGTGTTTAAATCATGGATTGGCATAAAGAACTTAAAAGTTAAATGAAGGTTCTTTAAGGTAGATTATAAGCATATCAGCAAAGATAGTCATAATCATGCACCAGGTAAGTTCCCAGGAAGATAGGTGAGCCACAAGGACTACTTAAGTACCAACTCTTCCTTAGACAGAACTCTCCTAGTCATGCACAATTAGAAATCAACTACGGATTTGGCAACATAATCACTACCTTTTATGAACAATTAGTTTCCTTTTAAAATTTCGCGTAATTATGACTTGTTTCCATAAACAATCATAAAATCCAAAATTTACAATGTCTAAATCTAAACATATTAGGAAACTATAATGCAATGTTTCAACTAAACATTTTAGGAAATCACAATTCAATGTTTCAACTAAACATCTAATAAAATTCTTAACACTTAAGAACAAATAATTCATGCATCGCAATAATTATTAAAATCATATTTTAATCAATTAATCATGCATATCAATGAATCAATCTAGCATGGACTTATAAACTCAATTTTATAACATCCAGATTTTCATATACATAGCAATAATTATTAAAATCACATTTTAATCAATTAATCATGTATATCAATGAATCAATCTATCGCGGACTTATAAACTCAATTTTATAACATCCAGTTTTCATATGAACATATCGATTGTAAACACAATCACGAGAATAGCGAAAAATTGAACAAACTGATTACGCCGGTTTTGGCTTATTATGTCGCGTGACAACGGCCCGGAGGCTTGATATGTCGCGCGACCTAACAGCCAGCTTAACCTGAACTCCACATGGCTCAACATGTCGCGCGACATGCGGCAAGTAACAGGATTTCCAGTTCGAACCAATACAGATTACATGTAATTAAATCACGTAAAACATCCCTTTTACAGATTTAATTCAGCATATTCCGAAAACGATTTTCACATTGTTTCACATAAACAATTAAAAATTCTATCGCATACAAAAACATGCAATAAGCATATAAACAATTTATATCTTAAATCTAGCATGTTAATTCAAACTTAACCATACGAACGGGGCTCTGTCGATACCACCGCTGGGTTTTACGGGTCCATGCGCGGCGGAATTAAGCATTAAAACATAAAACCCAAGAAGCCCTAGGATCCGTTCTATACAATTAATTTGAATACCTATGAGATAGAATTAAACCAACCTTGAAACGCTTTCCGGTCTTGAGCTATCGAACGATTTGATTATGTGATATCGAATCACAAACTTCGTTCTTCAACTTGCTTGAACTCTAGGCCTTGATCGATGAACGAGCGAAGACCCTCTTTTGGTATCCACACCTTTGAATGAATCCAAGAACAACTTCTTGATGATTGCTAGATCTAAACCTTGAAGAATATTGAGAGTATTTAATTATGAATTTTGCTTGAAAAATTTCGGTGACCTTTTAGGTCGACGGAACCCTTGTATTTATACTACAATAGTAAGAATACCTCTCCTAATCGTATTAGGAGAGGCAGTCAAGCCAAACCGCATGCGGCCTATTATGTCGCGCGGTATATCAAGCCATGGCTTGATATGTCGCGCGGTATATATAGCCAGATACAGAAACTCTCAACTATTCTTCCTCCGGTTTAACCAATTCATTCTAGTTGTGTGTGACCCAATAGGATTACATTATGTTGGCAATGAGTTCGATCATATTGAACCTCATAAGACATAAGCGGACTCTAGCAAGCCATTATGTCTACCCAAATAATGCAACGTAAGAGTTCACGTTTCCAATGGTGTACTTCCATTTATCCCTTTGTCTCACGATGTTATATTGAACACAAGTCATGGTCCTTGTCAACTTGTTATTGTTGATGCTTTCTCGATTCTTGAGTATAATGATAATTCCAATCATATTGGGGTACGGCCATACACTTTCATCATTATCACTCATCGAGGGCCCAAGCATAACATCTCTCTTCCGAGGGACAAATTCCTTCTTGACTTATCATCCTTCCCATCATGAATCCGATCATGCCAATGATAGCCTTTATAGATATCGTGTTAAGATATCGTTTGACTAAAATCAAACATGACTTTCATCATATGTAAGGTTATGATAGTCTTAGGTCTAGGAAATAAATGAAGTAACCGTATGAGATTTAAGTATGACATTTTGACCATG
Organism: Adenophora triphylla var. japonica; assembly: GCA_022495995.1. Classification (NCBI taxonomy): domain Eukaryota; kingdom Viridiplantae; phylum Streptophyta; class Magnoliopsida; order Asterales; family Campanulaceae; genus Adenophora; species Adenophora triphylla. The sequence continues at coordinate 723,425 of JAFEMH010000336.1, forward strand.
ACATAAATCTCATGCGGGTCATGTCCAGTCACTTGTTCTCTAACAAGTACCCATAATTTCAATGTGCATCTCTTATGCATATAATCATCACATGATTATCCATTGACAATTATACTAATTATTCTCTTAATAATTAGGGACGGAGATTATTACAATAAATATGCAAACTATATAATAATCAAATAATAAACATAAACGATAAAGATGATACATAACGGTTTTCAGTTAAACATAACTAAAGCCTAGGGCATTACACCAACAGACATATGGGGACAAAATCAATCCAACGGTTGGCACGATCAATCCAACGGTCGAGATGAAAACTCAAGCTCCTCTCATCCACTATAAATACATGAACAATGTCTTGGGCTAAGGTAATGCTCTCTTTATTATTCACACATACACACACCCACAAATTTTCTCCATATTTTATCACCTTTTCCAGCCCAAACGCTTACTCTCACGCCGGAGGGCCTTGCCGGACAAGCCCGACGCAGTTCACGGTTACTTTCTTGTGGTGTGCAGGTCTCCAAAGTCAGCCCATATCTTTACTGGACCTCAATAGCTGATCCGAGCGATTTCCTGCATCATCAATATGCAATATTACATCATTGGTTGCAATGTAATAGCAGTTGATTATTGAGAATTTGCAACAGATTGTTAATTTTTATGATTTTTTTTTTGTTTTGTTTTTATAACATAAGTCTTATAGTTAAACCATCAGAGTAAAAATGAGTTTGATAGTTAAATATGAGAGTCAATTTAATATATACTCTCTCCGTCCCATGATAATACGCACATTTTTTCTTGGCACAAGAATTAAGGTAAAAGGTGAAAAAGGTGATGTGTTGTGAGTGTAGATGGTTGGGTAGGTGAGAGAAAGTGGAGTAAGTGAGTAATTGTTGTGAGTAGAGACAAGTGAGTCCCATTTCCTTTTGGAATATTGCAGATTATTGTGAGACGACTAAAAGATGTCTTTTTGCGTATTATCATGGGACGGAGGGAGTAATAGTTTTTCTTTTCTAAAAAAATGTGAAATAAATGATTCTTATAGTTGAAGTATTATAATAAATTGAGTATGATAGTTAAACTATGAGAGACAATTTTAATAAAATATCAAAGTCCTTTTTGGAGCTTTTTTACAAAAATGTGAAAAAATAATAATCAATTCTTATAGTTCAACTATATAAGAGACGGACTAATCTTTATCACTTAATAACACGAGCGAACAGAAATTTGGCCAAAAATCAAAAATGAAAGAGAGTGCGTCATTTATTTTGTAGAGGGTATTCCATCCATGAAATATAGAAGGGTTTTTGTAGAATTTTAAAATTAAAGAGGGGTTTTACAGTATTAAGCTCGGGATGAAGGGCTCAAGGATAAGTGGCCGAAATAACAAAAATTAAGTGTACCGACTTCCCCTCACAAGATTACCTCCATTATCACAAAAAACCACAAGATTTTCCTGATATTACCCTTACCCCTTCCAATTAACACTCTACACCTCCCACTGTGTGTTTCCTCTCCACTGTGCTCCATTGCTTCAGTCCCCCTTCTCGTTTTCTCCGCGTTCCTTCTCGTACTACTTCCTGAAATGGTAAGCCCCTGTTGAAAATCTTGAATCCATACTCAATTTTTCATCTGGGTTTTGCTTGAAATCTTCAATTTCTGTGGCATAAGAAAGAAATTAGTAGTTTAATTTATCTGGGTTTTTGTTAATTTATCATATCATGGCTTCTTCAATGCTCAATGGAGCTGACAATCTCACATTTTTTAGAGGAGTTTCTGTTTCCCCAAAAGGGTTAGGTCTTGTTAGGTCAAATTTGCATGGAAAGCATTTCTCAAAGGTCAATTTTGTGTCTTATGGTAAAAATCCAAGTTTGAGAAGTAAAACCCTAGTGGCACCCAAGTGCAGTATCTCAGCACCTAGGCCAGCTTCACAACCTAGGTTCATACAGCACAAAAAGGAGGCGTTTTGGTTCTATAGGTTCTTGTCTATTGTGTATGACCATGTTATAAATCCTGGCCATTGGACTGAAGATATGAGGGATGAGGCACTTGAACCAGCTGATCTTAATGACCGGCGTATGATTGTGGTTGATGTCGGTGGTGGGACCGGTTTCACTACTTTGGGGATAGTCAAGCATGTTGATGCTAAGAATGTTACAATTTTGGATCAATCACCTCATCAGCTTGCTAAGGCCAAGGAAAAGGAGCCTTTGAAGGAATGTAAGATAATTGAAGGGGATGCTGAGGAACTTCCTTTCAAAACTGATTATGCTGATCGATATATATCTGCTGGGAGGTATATCTTTTTATGTATTTGCATTTGGTTTTATTTATATTCGTTTGTTGCTTAAGTTAGTAGGAATTTCAGTTTCAGTTACTTATTGCTTTAACTCGCCATATTTTTGGTCATTGGAGTTGTTGCATGTTGTTTCTAGGATATACACTGGTGGTAAGATGATTCCTTTTAATGTTTATATTGTTCCATCCATTCCAAAGCAATAATCTCACTCTCCCTTTTGGTTTATTCCCCCAAATTAAAATCTTTCTTTTGTAAAGAAGCAGTATAAAATACAAGTGCAATTGTAAGAATGTGGTCATAAATAAAGCTACAATCTTAAAGTGGTTGACTTGTCGAAATAAGACTACTTTTGGGGAGGGAGTATGTGATTTGACTTGTCAAATCTAATTTGGCTATTACTTAGTTGAAGGAGGTGGTATCGAGGAAAGATGGTCAGGTTATTAAGTTGTTGAGGGTGTTATACTATTGACTTATGGGGATAATAAGAAATAAATCTGAAAAATACTATGTCATCAGTTTAGACTCATAGTAGATGTGAAGTGTGTGATTGGTTAGTGTCTAGCCCCACAAGTGATGTGATAAATGGACGATGTCCGATCCGATGACATGCTTCACATCTATGATGTGAATAAAAAAAGTTGGGAGGTCATGTTAGCAACAAGTTGATTTGTCTGGAGAGCATAGAGATGAGAATCTATAATCTATAGGCTCGTGATTTTGATCTTTGAGAACCAATTACTAATTTTAAATAGGAATGTGTATAAATTGGTTTCTAAGGGAAGCAAAAAATCGTAGTCAAATACATCCCTGGGAAATAAGTATATTCCCTTTTCTTGAGATAAATATATGTTACTGATATCTATGGCTGCTACTTTCTATTTGCTATAATCGACCAAAACTTAACTATGATGTAACTTTTGTTTGGTGTTCTTGCGAATCTTACAATTGTGATGTAGAATAAAAGTAATATATTCTCCCTCCGTCCCACCTCGAATTGCAAAAAAAAATAAAAAAAATAGGAGGTGCATAATATTAACTATGATGTAACTTTCCGTTTTTGTATTTTACAATTTCGAATAGACAACAAAATTGCTATTTTTGCAATTTGAGATGGGATAGATGGAGTTTATAGAAGGATATTTGGTATTTTCATGTGTGTTCCCCTCTTATATGAAAATTCATATGCTTCATCATATAATGTGCAATGGATGCTTGATAAAATAAATCAAAAAGTCAACATAACCTTGAAAGTTTATTTACTCATGATTTTATTGTTTCCTCTTCTTTAGCATTGAGTACTGACCTGACCCAAAATGTGGCATCAAGGAAGCATACAAAGTTCTGAAGCTAGGAGGGAAGGCATGTTTAATTGGTGATGTGTACCCAACTTTTTGGCTATCTCGTTTTTTTGCAGATGTATGGATGCTATTCCCAACTGAGGAAGAGTACATTGAATGGTTTACCAAGGCCGGATTTAAAGACGTTCAACTGAAGAGGATTGGACCAAAATGGTATCGTGGGGTCCGTCGCCACGGTCTGATCATGGGGTGTTCTGTTACCGGTGTAAAACCTGCATCTGGGGATTCTCCTTTGCAGGTAAATTTTTCTTTGTATTCATTAGTGAATGACCTTGATATTGGTTGCTTGGTGTGACTCAATACTTAGGTTTACTCACTGCTGCCACCAATCCGGTACATATAGTTTCTAATACATGGAAATCTTGAGGGGTTTTATTGATTATTGGAGATTACTCCCTCCTTCCCTAAAATAAAATGAATGTCCATTTTCCAAAAAAAAAAAAGAAAAAGAACTGTCCCTAAATTAATGTACATTTCTTTGTAAAGTTCCTAAACTCCCTCGTCTGCACGTATAATCATGGAGTCTGTCATACAGTAAGGTCAATAAATGTGTTTATGGTAGTATGCCAGTTAAGTGCATAAAAGCCAACCTTATTAGTAAACACTCGCTTAACTTGTACTCCTTCCATCCCTAAATGAATGTCCAAATTTCATTTATGGGATATTCTGGAAATGTTTACTTTTTGTACAATCAAAAATGCAAAGATGCATAAATAATTTTGTTTTCCACTTTCCAAACATCTAGTTTTGCAAGTATAAAGTAATTGTGAAAAAAATTGGTAAAAAAAAAATTTAGGAACAAAGTTATTTCCAATGAGAACAACAATTTTTTTTTTTTTGAAAATGGATATTCATTTAGGGACAGAGGGAGTACATTCTCCTCCCCCTAAGTATTGAACTTCTTAATTTAATCACAAGTCTTTTGGTCAAGAACTGTAATGCTACTGTTGACTGATTATCCACCACGCGGTATCTGTGAAAGCGGGAAAAAATTATCACTAATGTCCCTTATAGTTGACCCACCCTGCTACTTTGTATAAATGGCTGTGTTGTGAAGCTAATAAGCCTTGATGTCATATGTGATGTTAAATCTAGCAGCTCAAAGTTAGTATTAAAAAGCAAGGAAGCTAACTCTTGTTGCTAGGAACTAGGAAGCATACTGCAGCTTATTCCACTGCTACAACAGTAGTTCATAGTAAGCAGAAGTTTCTACCTCTTCGTGGTGTTAATAAATGTCCCAACTCCCAACACGGACAAATTTCTAGTCTTCCATAGTTGCACCTCTTTTAGCTAGGCTTGATACGGTGAATGGAAAATAACTCTCAGCACGATCCATTAGGAACTACTTCTTGGACTCGTACTCTTTACTGGAGATTTACATTATTAAAATGTGTGTTTTGTTTAGCCTCCCTTCTTCTGTAGTTTTGTTTGTGCGTTGGTGGGTTCGAGATGGTAAGGGTGGTTTGAGAGTCGAATGAGTGCTTGGTTGCTTCCGGGGTCGGATCCACCCTTAGGCATGTTGGGTGCATGTGCACCCAATAACTTCCCGCATTTAGGCTCCCTTTGTTTCTCATAAAACGACTTCCGCAAAATAATTTCCCACAAAATGTTTTCGGGAAAATGAAAATGTTTTCCGAAAATGACATAAACATGTTTTCTTCTGTTTGGTGAAAAAATGTTTTCCGAAAAATATTGATAAAAACATAATTTGAGATAAGTTGAAAGAGATAGGGTAGGATAGGGTGATGGAGGTGGGGATTAGTGGGGTGAGGTGGGTGGGTGTGGGGTAGGATAGGGTAGGGTAGGGGTAGGGTGGTGGGGGAAATGTAAAGGGCAAGATGATGGTAGACTAGGGTGGTGATAGGGTAGGGTGGGGTAGGGTGGGTAGCCGAGAGTGTGGGAGTGGGGTAGGGTAAGGTAGGGTGGTGGGGGAAATGTAAAGGGTAAGATGATGGTAGGCTAGGGTGGTGATAGGGTGTGGAGTAGGGTTAGGGTAGGGCGGTGGGGGAAATGTAAAGGGTAAGATGATGGTAGGCTACGGTAGTGATAGGGTAGGGTGTGGTAGCCGAGAATGTGAGGGGGGGTAGGGTGAGGTAGCCGAGAGTATGAGAGTGGGGTTGGGTGGGAGAGTTATTAAAAAATAAATTAATTTAATTATGAATAAAAAAAAAGTTTGACTGTGGGAGGGGATTGGTGGTTGGTGGGTGGGAGTGGTGAGGGTTGTTAAAAAATAATTTTAATATGAATAAAAAAAAATTGATTAGGAGTGGGGGAATTGTTAAAATATAATTTTAAAATGAATAAAAAAAATATTTTTTGACCTTGAGGTGGTGGTGGTGGGGGTGGGGGGATTGTAAAAAATAATTTTAATATAAATAATTTTTTTATGAGGGGATGGGATAGGGGTGGTTGATGTGGGGTGGGTAACGTGGGGATATGAAAAGTTAGGTGTGTGTGTATGGAAAGTTAGGTGTGTGTGTCTAAGTGTGTTACCATTTTTCGAAAATGTTTACTTAGGAAAAATCGGTAAGTCATTTTACTTAGATTAGAAAAGTGTCAAAATCTTGTAAAAAACTAGTTTTTTTGTAACACGAGAAAAAAACTAGTTTTAAAGTACTAAGTCTAACTAATAAGAGTGATGAATGGTTCTGAAAACTAGTTTTTTTTTATAACATTTTGAAAAAAATTAGTTTTTCACAAGAGTTACTCTTTCCCCCAAACAAACCAAACTGAGCTTTAATAATAGTAAAAATGTCATTTAAGTAAATATATACAAAGAGGTGCACCCATTAACTAACATTCATAGCTCAGTGGGTAAGTGATTATAACCTTGGTCTTGGTTTCGGGCCCAACTGTAATAATAATTTTTATAGTTTAATTTGTTCACCCACTTTTACGAAAAACATTTTCTTCATTTATTTTTCGGTGCTTACCAAAAATCGGAAAATGAGGAAAACGTTTTTTACGGAAAATATTTTCCTCCAAACAAATGGAGCCTTAAGTCAATTTTCTTGTGCTGTTGTATTTTCATATATCTGAATTAACGAGGGGATTTAAATTTTATTACAGCTTGGTCCCAAGGCAGAGGACGTGGAGAAGCCAGTGAACCCGTTTGTGTTTCTTTATCGCTTCATTCTGGGTGCAATGGCAGGAATATACTACGTGATGGTCCCTATTTACATGTGGCTCAAAGATCAAATTGTTCCAAAAGGCAGACCCATCTAGGACAGATTCAGAGACAGAGAAGGGAGAAAAACCTCTCTGTCCAGCTACTGGATCGGCTTATCAGACATTGTTTTCCGTTTGAATGGACAGTCGTTTGTAATTTTCGTTGTTTAATTTCTACCGAAGAGTGAGGACAGACTGAGTTAGCTCAGTGATCGTGTTTATGAATAATGTTGAAGGTATCTAAGCTTAATGGTTCTCAGATCAAGGCTGCAAAATGGTTAAATGTTGATCTAAGAGACTATCGTAACCATTTAAATTAGAGATGGAAATTTCAAAATTTGCTCTAAATCAAATTGAAAGTGATCATTCATTTTGAAACGGAGGGGAAAGAGAGAGAGAGTAGTATCAAAGAAAACACGATTAAACCCAAGTAACGAAAGTATGCATTTTCTGACATGCATAACAAGTTTAGCTCAATTCGACATTGAGAACTAAGATCTCCGTAAGAAATCAGTCCCCTCTGAGGCTTGGTGTGACGGGGATGAGCTTGACCAGAAGAGGAAGCCGCAATCTCCGTAAGAAATCAGTCCCCTCTGAGGCTTGGTGTGACGGGGGTGAGCTTGACCAGAGGAAGCCGCAATGTTAGGGACGCAAAATGATTATAAATCTTGCTTACAAAATTTTAGTTGTTAATGTTGGAACATTCCTATTCCAATAACCCGAAAGCACTCAAGTCTAGATTAAGTAAGAGAAGAAGATGAAGGCGGAAGCGTGATACCTGTTGAGTTCATCTTGTTACTTGATGTTGTTCTTGCCAAGGAAGGAAGAGAAGAAGAAGAAAATCAAGGAGAGAATTGTAAATCTTCTTGATGATGAATGCCCTCCTTAAAACTCAGATTATTGAGAGAGTACTCCCTCCGTCCCAGAGCTTAATTCACAAACACTGTTTGCACGGGTTTTAAGGAGGGAGTATTATATTGAAAATGTTGTGAGTGTGAAAATAAAATAGGAGAGAGAATGAGTGGAGGGAATAGTAAATTATAATGGTGTTGTGAGTATTAAAATAATGTAGGAGAGAGAATGAGTGGAAGGAATAGTAAAGATTCCTTTCCATTTTAGGTAAGTTTTAAATGTGTGAAGTAAGTTTTGGGACGCCCAAAAGGGAAAGTGTGAAGATTGTTCTGGGACGGAGGGAGTATATAAGAATAATGTAGTGTTTCTAGGCTGATGGTAGGCCTCTATATATAGGAAACAATGGCACCTCATCAAGGGATTACACCCTTTCAATTAAGCGGTGTGAAATTACCATTCTGCCCATCATAAATAGGTAATTTCCACCTCGAGAATTCTACACATTTAATTAATACTCTATACTTTTCAATAACATTATTTTAATGATTTATACATGTACGTCTACATGTCACTTATATTTATTAAGTATACACATTTTGCAATCCATGTTTTTGCAATCTCCCACTTGGATTGCCCAAACATATGTTTATACTTTAACAAATCCTCATAAAATCATATTCATAATGTAAATGACAATCCATATGTGCACTTCATTGTCATTCTAAAACAATCTCGTCCATTAGTTTCACAAGTATAAGAACTAAAGGGGCAGTCGTTGTAATTGATTCGCAACTAAACCCACATTAATCACATATATATGTTCAACTAAATGACATAGATTAAGTATAGATGTGTAGCATGGAAAACTTAATGAATATATTAAAATATGTATATATATTCCATCAACTAGTCCTAATTAACCAAATGAGATCAATATGAATAAAACAAATAGCAAATAAAGCACAACTCAAACTCCCACTATATTATGCATTATCAAAACCGTTTCACCCATATGAACAGTATGCTCGTGAAACATCAAAAGAGATAACGCTTTATAAAAATGGAGTTTGATCCTATAAGTTGTATATTTATTTGTTCAATTTCTACTTATTTCTCTTCCACAAGAGACATAACCATATGATGTCCTTCGACATTTTTGCATCCAATAAAACAGAATCGGAATACCTAATGATCTCAAAATGATCCGATTTTGTATACATAAGCATGTAGTTTAATGTTTTATAGGTACTTCATCATTCTTTTGGATGCGACTTAATGTTCTTCTTTCCGAATTGCTTTGGTATTGACCAAGCATCCCAATAATAAATGCAAGGTCTGGACGAGTACAGACTTGCGCATAGATTAAGCTTCCTACTGCCGGTGCATAAGGGATATTTTCCGTATACTTGGATTCAAAATTAATTTTAGGACATTACTTTAAACTGAATTTATCTCTTTTAGAGACAGGGGTGTCATGTGGTTTACAATTTTTCATGCTAAACCTTTGTAATACATTCTCTATATAGCTCTTTTGTAATAATCCCAAAATACCTCGTGAATGATCACGATGAATTTGGATTCCCAATACAAAAGATGCCTCACCAAGACCTTTCATCTCAAATTTGTTTGAGAGAAATTTTTTATTTTCCTTTAGAAGGTCCTTATTATTACTAGCAAGTAAAATATCATCCACATATAAAACCAAAATTATAAATCTACTCCCACTAAACTTAGTACACAATCTTCATCAAGATTCGTTTCAAAACCAAATGAAAGAATAACTTGACTAAATTTTGAATACCATTGACGAGAAGCTTGCTTGAGACCATAAATGGATTTCTTAAGTTTACAAACTAATTGATTAGTTTGATCTGAATCGGTCACCATTTCTGGTTTCCTTATATAGATGGTTTCCTCAATGTCTCCATTGAGAAAAGCCGTCTTAACATCCATTTGATGAAGTTCAAGATCATAATGTGCCACTAATGCCATAATGATCATAAAAGAGGGTTTAGAAAATATCGGAGAAAATATTTCTTTATAATCAATGTCTTCCTTTTGAGTAAATCCCTTAGCAACAAGACGTGCCTTATATCTTTCCACATTACCTTGTGAATCCCTTTTGATTTTAAATATCCATACAACCAATAAGTTTTGCACCTTCAGGTAATGGGACAAGATCTCAAACGTCATTGTCTTTCATTGATTTTAACTCCTCATTAATGGCATTGATCCACTTATGAGAATTAGGACTATTAATGGCTTCATGGAAGGTGATTAGATCATCTCCCACTAAACCTAAGGTGCCCTCATTCTCCGCAAGATACAAATATCCGGAATAGCACTTCTTCTTTCTCTAGTAGATCTCCTTAAGGGCACTGGTTCATCCTTATTTTGAGGTTGTTGAATTTCCTCATGTCCAACATTTTCATGTTATCCGTTATTTACGAAAGTCTCTATATTATTTTGAATTGTATGTTCTTTGTTGAATTTCAGGTACAATTACTTGATTTCCAACAGGAACTAAAGTTTAAGGAATATAGAGTGGTTCCTTTAACTCTTCAAATTCAAAATCATTACTATTTCTCTCACTAAATTCAACATCCTCAAAGAACCTAGCATTGTCAGTCTCGAAAAATGTTCTAGTTTTCGGGTCATAAAATTTATATCCCATAGATCTCTTAGTATACCCTACAAAGTAACTGCCAACGGTCTTAACGTCCATACGGAGTTTTGTCGGTAGCCTTTGAAGCAGCTCTATTGAGAATATAAGTAGCGGTTCTGTAATGCATTGCCTATAATGAGTGAGGCAAAGAAGTACAAGAAAATATACTTCTTACCATATCCTTAAGGATTCTATTATGTCTTTCCACTATACTATGCTAGGTTTGTCCGGCATGGTGTAGTGAGGGACAATCCCACACTCTTCAAGATAGCGAATATAAAGGACCTGGACGTCATTCACCCAATACGTCCAATGATTGAGACTTTACATGAAGAAAATAATGTATCCATAATGAGAGTAATCATCTATGAATGTGATGGAATATTGTTGACCATTCCATGAAGGATTAGTGAATGGTCCATATGAATTAGTTCCAAGACGTTTGATACTCTCAAAGATCCTATTTCCTTTAATGTTTGTAAATTTTTCTTTAAAACACTTAATGCAAAAGGTTTTATCCGGAGTATCAAGTTGTTTTAGGATTCCTTCTGACATAAGCTTTATCAATTCTCCCTTTGGAGATATGACCCAAACGCCTATGCCATAGAATACAAGAATTTTCACTTGATAACTTTTGCTAGTGCCTTTAGTTTTGGTTTCATTATCATGAGACTCATTCATTTTCTTGACTTTGTCAAGTAAATTAAGATTATTGATATATGACAAAGTACTAGTACCAACAAGTTAGGAATTTAAAATAAAGATCACATTCATTATTACCAAAAGAACAAGAGTAACCTTCCTTGTCCAAAACTGTGATATATATTAAATTCCATCTAAAGGACGGTACAATGAATATATTATTTAGTACAAAATAATAGCCAGTACTTATCATTAATCTAAAAGTCCCTATGCCTATAACTTCAACCGGATTTCCAGCTTCCATATAGATGTATTTCTCATCTTCACTGGGGATTCGGTAATTCAGGCAACCCTGCATACATGAACTAATGTGAGTTGTTGAACCAAATACAACCACCATGTATATTAAGGAATTGAAACCAAATTTGCCTTAGTACAAACAAGACCAAATGACATACCATTTTAAATTCGCCATTAACGATACTTATGGTAGTCGTTCTTCATGCGAGTAAGGTCCTTGCAATAGAAGCATTTCTTGACTTTATGATCATTAAATGATCCCTTACGCTTCTTACTTGCAACCGCAATTTCCTTCCCTCTTCTCTTAATCCCACGAGAAGAAGTAAATGCTAAGTGAGTACTTTTTAATTTAAGATATTTCATTCTATCTTCCTCTAATGTCATATGTGAAAGTAATCTATTAATATTCCACTTGTACTTTTGACATTTATAGGTCACCTCAAAAGGACCAAATTGAGGAGGAAGATAGATCAAAACTAAGTGCACGAGAAAATCTTCCGAAATCTCTAACTTAAGTGCCTTTAGTTTGATCGAAAATTGAAATAATTCAATAATGTACTCCCGAAGATTTTCCTCACCCTTGTACCGAATGGAAACAAGTTTCCACGAGAATTCAAGAAAAACTCAGCATTTTTCAATCTCAGAGACATTATCCAAAAATGTCTTTGAAACTGCATTTTCCATGATCATTAGACTCACGCGGTTGGACCGTTCCCATTGCTCAACATTTTTCCGTTCTATAACGGTATTTCCTTTAGTGAGAGCAGCGGGACTTGGTTCCCCTAATGCGTGATCGATGTCCATACATCCTAAGATCATCATTATATTATTTTTCCAAGTTTTAAAGTTAATCCCATTAAGCATCAAAACATTGTTCATAGCAGTAGTAATAGATGAAGCGTTTATATAATCTGTTGGGTAAGAACGAAGAATGAATAAAAACATGTATAAGAAACTACATAATGAATAAAGTGATTAACTATATCAATGAATCCCATCAAAAAGATAATCAACATGACATCAAAACTAATCTTTGGATTGCTAATTGACTCATAATTTGATTTATCTTAGGGTAATAAATAACTTTAAACAACACATTTCAAATACTTGCCTTCCTTTGGGCCGGTTCAAGTATTAAAAATGTCCTAACATTTAAAGTATTTGTTACCCAGCAATAAAGAATATAAACAACTCATTTTAAATACCCGCCTTCCTTTGGGATGGTTCAAAGTATTTAAAATGAACAAACGTTTTATTCAATTATTACCCCATGAATGCAAATATTTAATCAACAACAAGGTCTCCTTTGGAAAACAAACATGTTATCACATATCAATAAGAACATTCATCACTTTACAATTTCATATCTAAACAACGTAAATCACTTTGGCGATAATATTGTTTAGAAATGAATGAAATTGTTAAGCATATAATTAATCACACTTTAGGGCACAAATTAATTTATACTTTACTCAAATAATGAATGAAAATTGACCAAAATAGCAAAATATTGAAAATTTTGAAAATCTGGCCAAAATGAGTCATGCTCGGCCGAGTCAGGAAAGGTGCTCGGCCGAGCAAAAGACTCCAGAGAACATCCCTTGCTGATCCCTTGTGCTTGGCCGAGTCTTAGGGGTGCTCGGCCGAGTCCTTAGAGGTGCTCGGCCGAGTCCTTAGGGGTGCTCGGCCGAGCATCATGACCGTTGGATGGCGCCTTTTCAAAAAAATTCAAACGTTGTGCTGATACAAATGGAGTGCTCGGCCGAGTCAAGGAAGGTACTTGGCCGAGCAAACCCTGAATGTCAAATTTTCCAGATTTTGACTATCAATTCTTAACTTAATGGCGAATCAATATTCAACCAAAGCAAGTAGATCCGCATACTCACAACACATTTTTAAATGCGTGGCTATGCATTTGAACAAACTCACAACGCATCCAATGATGGTGGCTATGTTCAAAATGGGATAATCTTACATTAAGAATTGAAAGTCTTTTGAGTAAAACCAAAATTTATAATTATAATTTAACACAATACTCTATAAATGAATTAGAGTTGCACCGATTCATTAAGTGCACGGCCGAATCAAATTGGAAAATTTTGAAAATACGTGAACAGTGTTTGCACGGCCGTGCGTTATAACTTGCACGCCCGTGCAGTCACTATTCACAGCTTTTTCCAAAAGGCACCTTTTCATAATTGGCCGAGCAAGGCCCCTTTCACTGAAAATTTTTCTTCACACAAAAGATGAATGGCAAGCAAAAATTAACGCTTAACCAAGACATGAATATACAAGTAGATTCAACACGGTTGTGCGACATAAAACGCTCTGTTGTGTCAATGGGATAATCTTGCATGAACCATCATGTCCTTTTGTGCAAAACTTCAATCCATATTCATAATTTAATCAAGTAATGAATACTAACACCCTAGAAACGAATTAGAGCATTCAAATAACATCATAACATAATGATATCAACAGGATTGAGAATCAAAGTAAAGCAAAATATATGCTATATGAATTCAAACTTAATCCAAAATTTGAGAGGCTCTGATACCAATTGTTGGAACATTCCTATTCCAATAACCCGAAAGCTCTCAAGTCTAGATTAAGTAAGAGAAGAAGATGAAGGCGGAAGCGTGATACATGTTGAGTTCATCTTGTTACTTGATGTTGTTCTTGCCAAGGAAGGAAGAGAAGAAGAAGAAAATCAAGGAGGGAATTGTAGATCTTCTTGATGATGAATGCCCTCCTTAAAACCCAGATTATTGAGAGAGTATATAAGAATAATGTAGTGTTTATAGGCTGATGGTAGGCCTCTATATATAGAAAACAATGGCACCTCATCAAGGGACTACACCCTTTCAATTAAGCGGTGTGAAATTACCATTCTGCCCATCATAAATAGGTAATTTCCACCTCGGGAATTCTACACATTTAATTAATATTCTATACTTTTCAATAACATTATTTTAATGATTTATACATGTACGTCTACATGTCACTTATATTTATTAAGTATACACATTTTGCAATCCATGTTCTTACAGTTAATCATTTGTTTAAACATTTTACGTGATCACAATTTAAACATTCGATAAATGATTGCCAATTACTCCTCTCATTTCCTAAATTAATGTATATATTTAGGAAATTTTTGTTCCAAAACGAGTACTCTCTCCGTCCAAAATACTGTTCCAGGATTTTGTACACATATTAAGAAAATCAATTAATACATATCAAATTTACTAAATTATCCTTGGAATATTTTAAGTACCTAGACAATTAAATTATTTTACAAATATAACTACCTTATCATAAATAAGGGTAGATTAGGCAAACTGTATCAAAGTTTTATGAAAAACTTCGAAACTGCAAATATTTTGAGGCAAAAATCACTCCTAAAACTATAAGTATTTTGAGATGTAGGGAGTATCTTTCTTAGAAATAACCTTGTTTCTAAATGGTGTTTTATCAAAAAAAATTTTGCTAATCACTATGAATTAATTTTATGAAAAACTAATTTTTTTTTCTAAGAAATAGAAAAAACGGATTCTCTTTCGTATAAAGTTGTCGACCGGTTAAGGAATACTGTCACGATTTTTAGCAAGAAAACAGACGCCGCAGTTCTCTGATTCGAAAGGCCTCCCTCGTGTAATCGGAAGCAAACTAATTCAATTGTATCAGATCTCAATCTTGGATTTCTTTTTGGCATTTTTGCAACGTTTTCTGTCTGTCGTATTAACTAGGTTTCCATTAAACTTTCCCTCGTAATCAAGTGAACACTTACCCCTTAGTGATTTGGAGAGGATCACGTTGTACTTTTTTTTCTTTTCCCAAGTATTTTGAAACTACCAGCATTATTAATTAAAAATGCCAGTGAGTATGTAATAAAATATCAGTGTATGTGACTAACTTGTTTTGTAGGGATGCCCAAATCGGAATCGGCCCGGAACCGCGAAACCAACCGGAACCGGCGGTTTGGCGGTCCGATTTCGATTTCTACTTTTCAAAAATCGCGAACCGTCGGTTTCGAACCGTCAGTTCGAACCGGAACCGTAATCGGAACCGTCAGAAATCGTCGTCAGAAATCGTCAGTTTCGTCAGAATATAGCCGTTATGCCCGTTAGCTAACTTCTAGTTGACAAAAATAGCCCTTTTTGACCTTTTTTAAACCAGTTTTCAGTCCTAAAAATAAAATAAATTTGTAATCTTAACAAATTTCCTCAACTATAAATACCATCCCCCTCCCCTCACATTTTTTTCACACAAACTCCATTAACTCAATCAACTTTCTCTAACGAATTTCATTAAATTATTTGTTTCTCAAGCTTAAATCATAATCCAACTTTCTTATTTTCATCAAATATCCATATTTTCATCCAACATTTTTATTTCATCTTTATTTTATATATTTTCATATTTTATTTTACATTATGAATATTCTTAAGAACCTCACAAGCAAGAAAGGTAGCAAGGGTAGGGATAGAGGACAAGGGGGATCTTCTTCTCAAGCACCAGCACCACCAGGATTTGTTGAAAATGAAGGTGATCAATTTTATGATATGGGGCTTTCGGGGCAAAATGAAAATGAGGTGGAAGATTGGGAAGATGATGACGAAGTGAAAGTGGAAGAGATTCCAAATTTTGTGCCACCACAAAATGTTGATACTTTAACTCCAACTACTCAAGAAAGTGATGGCAATACTATGGAAGCCACAACGGGAGGGCGGCGGCGTAAAGCCACTAAAACAATCCCCCTTCCGTTCCAAAAACCAAGAACGCCGGTTCCGAAGAATTCACGAAATTCTACAAAAAAGCTCCCATTGACGCGACGGGAAAGAATTTCAAAGCAATATGCAACTTTTGTCCAACAAATAACAAACAAACATATGATTACTCTACCGGTGGTGGATACGGTACTTTGAGAAGGCATACACGAGAAAAACACTCCGGGGAATATGGCATATATACTACTCAAGCACAATTGCAAGAATTCGCTGCTTCGAAAAATATTGGTACGTCTTCTCAAAATTCTTCTAATTTATTTAGTTATAATCATCTAAATTATAGAAGATAAATGACTAAATTTGTTTGTAAGCAATCTCTTTCCTTTAATTTTTCCGATAACGAAGACTATGCACATTTAATTAGATGTTGTTTTAATCCCGCCGCTAGCAAAGTAGCTCGTACAACCCTAACACGAGATGTTAAAAATATAGCAGGAGAATATAAATTTGAGTTATGCAATATTTTTGCTAATTTGTCATTTAAAGTTTCTATTTTTTTCGATATATGAAGTGATAAAAAAAATAAGACATTTTTATATGGGAGTAACATGTCATTGGATTGATGATTCTTGGAAAATTCAAAAGAGGTTACTTGCATATAGATTATTTGATGAGGCATATATCGCACATAACATTGCTCATATGTTACAAACAATTTTGCATGAATATAATCTTGTTGATAAAGTTTTTTCAATGTCTTTTGATAATGCTAGTTCTAATACCGCTAGTTTGTCCGAATTAATTTTAGTTTGTAGACCATCACTAGGTGGTAAAAACAAAATCACTACTAAAAAAAATCTAAAATATTATTTTCTAGTCAATAAAAAATTAAAAGAAAATAAAAAATAAATATAAGATAGTCCGTCCCTCTTTTCTTCTATATACTTTCATTTGTTTAGTTTTTTTTCTATCTTTTTTTATATACCTTTTTGTAAAAAAAATCATTACTAAAAAAGTCTAAAATATTATTTCCTAGTCAATAAAAAATTAAAAGAAAATAAAAAATAAATATAAGGTAGTCCGTCCCTCTTTTCTTCTATATAATATATACTTTCATTTGTTTAATTTTTTTCTATCTTTTTTTATATACCTTTTTGTAAAAAAAAATCACTACTAAAAAAAGTCTAAAATATTATTTCATAATTAATAAAAAATTAAAATAAAATAAAAAATAAATATAGGACCAAATTGCAATTATGAAAAATTGGGGAGTAAACTGGTATTATAAAGTTTAGGGTCTAAATTGCAATACAATGGAAAAGGAGGAACATAGCTGAAAAATAAAGCTGACCGACAATTGCTGGGCCAAGAATAGAAGCTGGCCTGCCAATGACAAGAGTGGCCGAGACAAGGCAGCACAAATAAGGCCATGGCCGAGAAAATAGGGCCAAAGGCCGAGCGATCGCGCGGCCAAGACGAGCGACCGCACCATTTGGGCGGAAGAAAGGGGCAACCGCGCGGCCAAATCGAGCGACCGCGCCTAAACCATTGAACCGCCGATTCCGAACCGTGAACCGCCGGTTCGAAATCGAAACCGTGAACATACGGTTCGATTCCGATTTCACCTTTTCCGGAATCGAAACCGCCGATTTCAAACCGAACCGGATAGGGCCATCCTTATTGTTTTGTGATTTGTGAGTGCTAGTACATTTGTTACCAAGTGTCAGTTTATATGATATTAAATGTCGGCACATTTTTTATCAGAGTCAATGTTAGTGTTTTAGTAGTGCCAGTGTTAATGATTAAGATTAGTGTTATTGAATGCCAGTGATAGTATTATAAAGTGCTAATTGTAATGTTATAAAGTGTACGTGGTAGTATAAAAGAGTGACAATGAGTATATAATATGTGTCAATGAATATGATTGAATTGTTTAAGAGTGTCAATGTATGTGTCAATTTCTCTTATAACTGGAAGTTTCAGAACTAGACTTCCAACATGTCAAGGTGACACTCTACCGCTGAGTTATATCCCTTTTCTGCCCCGATAGAACTTACTAATCCTAAGTCAAAAGGTAAAGAAATTCAACGTTATTATTAAGATATGAAAAAATGGAATCGAAAGGTGAAAACCTTTATTTCGAATTCAATCTTCGGACCCTTATGTTCTGCAACTAGAACAAGAGTACTCAAAGTCATACGCGAGGAACTTCTCACGATTCCACTGATTTCTGTCGCTTTCGTTATTGCTGTTGAATTGGCTGTAGGGCTAGCTTCTATTGGACCTGGAGTTGGTCAAGGTACTGCTGCGATTGGATTGAATGGAATTCCTCTTTCCTTCTTAATCGGAATCCATTCCCTATCTAAATTTCACTTTAGGAAATTCCTCACTATTCTCATGAGGAAACAACAGCCAGCCGCTTGATCTTTCTCAACGCTGAGCGATGAAACTTGTGTATGGCTTCTTTAAGACTTAACAGAAAAACTGACAGCAAAAGTAACGGAGATTGAAAAAACAAACTAATTCAAGTCGAGTCTTGTATTTAATACAATCTCCGTAAGAGTTATTTGTCCCGCACTGGTGCTTACGGTTGTATGACAAAACTCTAGTAAGATAAAACGACTTACTATTAGTTATAAGGAGCACTCCAATATAACTAATCTAACGAACAACACAAGGTTTTAGAACTTTGGACTTGAAAGATTGAATGCAACAATATGCAATGATTTGGGTATGTTAATCTATCTCTACAGGGTAAAAGGCTCGAGAATGATTTGTGTATGTAAATTGAAATTCGGAGGGGAAGTATATAAAGAGAGTCAAAGGGTTTGGTGACTTTTCCCTTGAAAAGTCACAACTTTCGTATAACGGCACTTGCAGCGGCCGTGTCGAGTGAGCTGGCGGCCGTGCGAGGCAATATGCACGGTCGAGTTCGGCTCTGCACGGTCGAGTGGCAAGGCAAGGCACGGTGCACGGCCGTGTCCTAGACACTTGCGGCCGTGCGGAAGCTTCTTGACCTGCTCGTGACCCTTTAGCTTCTAACAAGTCCACACCAATTTTGGGACCAACCCAAAACACACTTTGACCCAATATTTAAGTTACAAATCATTTGTCATTAATTTCTCATTCACACGGAAATGGTTTTGAGACATTAAATGAGTTATATATAATCTACAACAAATGTAGATTACCATTTGTAACTAGTTCCGTTAACACATAACGAACTTCCGTTAGAAACTAGATCAACGTTAAGTTAAACTTAACTTTCCGTTATCCATTTCCAACAGGAGCGTTAGTGAAATTAAATCAAAGACGTCCATTTAACTCAGCGGTAGTCGTCTGAACTTAGCTAATAGCTAGCCTTCAGTAGTGCCAGTGAATCTATTAAAAAGTGCAAGTTCATGTGTTAAAAAGTGTCAATTTATGTGTTAAAAAATATTAGTGTTAGTGTAAAAAAGTAACAGTGTATGTGTATTTGAGTGATAGTTCATGTGTGTATGAGTGCAAGTTCATGTGTTGAAAAATGCCAGTGTTAGGGTAAAATAGTGTCAATGCATGTGTGTTTCATTGTCAGTATATGTGTATTTGAGTGTCAGTACTTGTTTGTT
Organism: Adenophora triphylla var. japonica; assembly: GCA_022495995.1. Classification (NCBI taxonomy): domain Eukaryota; kingdom Viridiplantae; phylum Streptophyta; class Magnoliopsida; order Asterales; family Campanulaceae; genus Adenophora; species Adenophora triphylla. The sequence goes on from JAFEMH010000336.1 coordinate 743,056, forward strand.
TGAGTGCCAACAATAATGTTAAAGAGTGTCAATATACTTACACTTGTATTAACAATTTTTTATCCTAACACTACTGAAAAGGAGGAACATAGCTGAAAAATAAAGGCGGCCAGACAATTCTTGGGCCAAGAATAGAAGGCGGCACACTTGATGACAAGAGTGGCGAGACAAGGCTGACAAATAAGGCCGTGGCCAGAAAATAGGGCAGGCCGAGCGATGCGCGGCAAGACGAGCGACCGCACCATTTGGGCGAGAAGAAAGGGCAACCCGCGCGGCCAAATCGGCGGACCGCGCCTAAACCATTGAACCGCCGGTTCCGAACCGTGAACCGCCGGTTCGAGCAGGTGAACCGCCAGGTTGAAATCGAAACCGTGAACATACGGTTCGATTCCGATTTCACCTTTTCGGAATCGAAACCGCCGATTTCAAAGCCGAAACCGGATAGGGCCGTCCTTATTGTTTTGTGATTTGTGAGTGCTAGTACATTTGTTACCAAGTGTCAGTTTATATGATATTAAATGTCGGCACATTTTTTATCAGAGTCAATGTTAGTGTTTTAGTAGTGCCAGTGTTAATGATTAAGATTAGTGTTATTGAGTGCCAGTGATAGTATTATAAAGTGCTAATTGTAATGTTATAAAGTGTACGTGGTAGTATAAAAGAGTGACAATGAGTATATAATATGTGTCAATGAATATGATTGAATTGTTTAATGAGTGTCAATGTATGTGTCAATTTCTCTTATAGCTGGAAGTTTCAGAACTAGACTTCCAACATGTCAAGGTGACACTCTATTGAGTTATATCCCTTTTTGCCCCAGATAGAACTTACTAATCCTAAGTCAAAAGGTAAAGAAATTCAACGTTATTATTAAGATATGAAAAAATGGAATCGAAATGTGAAAACCTTTATTTCGAATTCAATCTTCGGACCCTTATGTCTACGACTAGAGCAAGAGTACTCAAAGTCATACGCGAGGAACTTCTCACGATTCATCGATTTACGTAAGCTTTCGTTATTGCTGTTGAATTGGCTGTAGGGCTAGCTTCTATTGGACCTGGAGTTGGTCAAGGTACTGCTGCGATTGGATTGAATGGAATTCCTCTTTCCTTCTTAATCGGAATCCATTCCCTATCTAAATTTCACTTTAGGAAATTCCTCACTATTCTCATGAGGAAACAACAGCCAGCCGCTTGATCTTTCTCAACGCTGAGCGATGAAGGAGCGTTAGTGAAATTAAATCAAAGACGTCCATTTAACTCAGCGGTAGTCGTCTGAACTTAGCTAATAGCTAGCCTTCAGTAGTGCCAGTGAATCTATTAAAAAGTGCAAGTTCATGTGTTAAAAAGTGTCAATTTATGTGTTAAAAAATATTAGTGTTAGTGTAAAAAAGTAACAGTGTATGTGTATTTGAGTGATAGTTCATGTGTGTATGAGTACAAGTTCATGTGTTGAAAAATGTCAGTGTTAGGGTAAAATAGTGTCAATGCATGTGTGTTTCATTGTCAGTATATGTGTATTTGAGTGTCAGTACTTGTTTGTTTGAGTGCCAACAATAATGTTAAAGAGTGTCAATATACTTACACTTGTATTAACAATTTTTTATCCTAACACTACTGACACTGTTTTACAATTTTACTCTGAAGTGCATTTGCACTGACAATTTTTTTTATAAAAAACACTGCCATCAGCCACATTTACCACCAACACCATCTGAATTTAACTAAAATAAATTAACAATATCGAAGGTCCAAATCCCCAAATCCACTTTCTCTCTCATCCCTCGATCCGCGCCATCAACAAATTGAAAACAAAAATTCTTACCACCACACCAGCTATCATTTTGATTATGTGTTGGAAACACGCCGTGAGCTTACGTCTCTTTCATGGGTTTGACTATTGACTTCTAAACTATGACTTTGTCTCTATCAATGTTAAGACTTCTTCAATATTTTAATGCGGAAAAAACTTCATTTTTCGTCAATTCTTCCAATTTAACCTTCTTCTTCTTCTTTTTTTTTTTTTTTTAATTCTAAAAATCATTACAATTCAATTTAAAATATATATATATATATATATATATATATATATATATAGTATAAATAAGGCAGGTCATTCTTTCTGATCTGATGAGCAGGTTTGAAGTGCGAGAATTTTGATTTTGCGCCATTAAGTTGTTCCTTTCCCATTTTGCTCTTAAAATTTTTTTTTTTAATTAAAAAAAAAAAAAAAAAAAACAACAGCGTGTCATGGGCCAGGAGCACTTTTACTATATATCTCACTCAGTACACGTGATTGCAAACTAACTTTTTGGGTGTGGGAATTAAGGAAAAGTGATGTAAGAAAGAGAAAAAGTTAAATGTTGTGAGTATGAAAAATTAAATAGGAGAGAGAATGAGTGGGAGAAATAGTGAGGAGAGAGAATGTTGTGAATGTAAAAGTGAAGTAGGAGAGAGAATGAGTGGGTGAAATAGTGAATATTCTTTGCCATTTTGGAAAGTTTACATTTGCGTGGGACGAACCAAAATAGAAATAAGTTTGCATTCACGTGGGACGGAGGGAGTATATGGTACTTAAATCTTCATCAGGTTCTTAAAATAATTTGAAAAAAAATTTGATAATTTTTTCTTCCACGAGACTCGATCGTTTCTTCTAGAAAATAACTATCCATATAATCTTTCATTTTTGATACATCTCAAAATAATTATTGTGTTTCATAAAAGAGAAAATAGAGTGCAATTTTATTATTATACAAATAAATAACGTACGAATAGACGATTATTGTGTTTTGAACAAATACATAATTTTATGTATCTTTTTTTTTTTTAGAATTTCTGTTGAGTTTATATTACAAAAAGTCATATTCTAGAGTCTTATTAATGCTATCACAAGTCATAAGATAACACCAAATTAAATTATAATATAATACACCTATTATTATGGATGACAACAGGTTGGGTTCAGATTGGATCGGTCCTAATCCGAATTCGATCTGAATCTTAATTTTGCCGATCCGAACTGATTCGACCCAAAACTTAAAAGCCCGTGACCGACCCGACCCAACCCGAATTATACTAAAAGTCTATTTTTTTTAGTTCAAATATGATTGAGTAAAATTTATTTTTAAGCACAATGTTTAATATTTCATAAAAAATAGTTCAAAATCTCACTTATAACACAAATAAAGAAATAAAGTTTAGAAAAATGTTAAATATGTTGGAACATTAACGATCCATTAACCATGAACCGACTCACAACTAGATTAAGAAGAGAAGGAGAAGAAGAAGAAGAAGAATAATACGGAAGCGTGTACCTTGTGATTTCATGATTGTGTTCTTGATCTTGTTCTTGAATAAATGAGAAAGTAGGGAAGAGTAAATCTTCTAAATGATAGTGCCCACACTATAATCTTCTTGATGAATGAAGAGAATTCTTATGACTGAATTGTATATGTAACTAGTGTCTCTAATGGCTGATGGATAGCCTTTATATAATAAGAGAAGGGGCACTTCATTTAGGGTCTACACCCTTTCATAAAGATGATGGTGTGAAGTTGTCATTATGCCCATCATTTAATGGTACTTACACCTAATGGAATTCTACACATTTTGTCTATACTTTAACATTATTAAATGATTATAACAAATGGAATTAAATAACACATACTCACGTTTATTGTCATCCAACACAATCCCGTCCATTAGTCTTATAAGTATAGGGACTAAAGGGGCAGTCGTTGTAATTGATTCGCAACTAAACCCACATTAATCACATATATATCCAACTAAATGACATAGATTAAGTATAGATATGTAGCATGGAATATTAATGAATATATATGAAGAACGCATATATATATATATTCTCCAACTAGTCATACTTAACCAAATGAGATCAATATAAATAAAAACAACACAAAAAAATAGAAAACAACACAAACTCCCACTGATTTAAGCATTATCAAAATTGTTTCACCCATATGAGCAGTATGCTCGTGAAACATCAAAAGAGATTACGCTTTACAAAATGGATCCAATAACATGGAGTTTGATCCTATAAGTTGTATATCTATTTGTTCAGTTTATACTTATTTCTCTTCAACAAGAGACATAACCATATGATGTCTTTCGACATCTTTGCATCCACTAAAACATAATCGGAATACTTAATGATCTCAAAATGATCCGATTTTATATACATAAGCATGTAGTTTAATATTTTATAGGTACTTCATCATTCTTTTGGATGCGACTTAATGTTCTTCTTTCCGAATTGCTTTGGTATTGACCAAGCATCCCAATAATAAATACAAGGTCTGTACGAGTACAGACTTGCGCATACATTAAGCTTCCTACTGCCGGTGCATAAGGGATATTTTCCATATACTTGGATTCAAAATTAATTTTAGGACATTGCATTAGACTGAATTTATCTCCCCTAGAGATAAGGGTGTCATGTGGTTTACAATTTTCCATGCTAAATCTTTGTAATACCTTCTCTATATAGCACTTTTGTGATAATCCCAAAATACCTCGTGAATGATCACGATGAATTTGGATTCCTAATACAAAAGATGCCTTACCAAGATTTTTCATCTCAAATTTGTTTGAGAAATTTCTTAGTTTCTTTTAGAAGGTCCTTATCATTACTAGCAAGAAAAATATCATCCACATATAAGACCAAAATAATAAATATACTTTCACTGAACTTATGGTACACACAATTTTTATCAAGATTCATTTCAAAGCCAAATGAAAGAATAACTTGGTTAAATTTTAAGTACCATTGACAAGATGCTTACTTAAGCCCATAAATGGATTTCTTAAGTTTACAAACCAGTTGACTAGTTTGATCCGAATTAGTCACCATTTTTGATTTCTTCATATAGATAGTTTCCTCAATGTTGCCATTGAGAAAAGCTGTCTTAACATCCATTTGATGAAGCTCAAGATCATAATGTGCCACTAATGCCATAATGATCATAAAAGAGGTTTTAAAAGATTTCGGAAAAAAATATTTCTTTATAATCAATGCCTTCCTTTTGAGTAAATCATTTAGTAACAAGACGTGCCTTATATCTTTCCATATAACCTTGCTAATCCCTTTTGGTTTTAAATATCAATTTATAGCCAATAGGTTTTACATCTTCAGGTAATGGGACAAGATCCCAAATGTCATCGTCTTTCATTGATTTTAACTCCTCATTAATGGCATTGATCCACTTATGAGAATTAGGACTATTAATGGCGTCATGGAAGGTGATTAGATCATCTCCCACTAAACTTAAGGTGTCCTCATTCTCCGCAAGATACATATCATAAATATCCAGAATAACATTTCTTCTTTCTCTAGTAGATCTTCTTAAGGGCACCGGTTCATCCTCATTTTGAGGTTGTTGAATTTCATTATGTCCAACATTTTCATGTTGTCCGTTATTTACGGGAGTCTCTATATTATTTTGAATTGTATGTTCTTTGTTGAATTTCAGGTACAATTACTTGATTTTCAACAGGAACTAAAGTTTGAGGAATAAAGAGTGGTTCCTCTAACTCTTCAAATTCAAAATCATTACTATTTCTCCCACTAAATTCAACATCCTCAAGAAACCTAACATTGTCAGTCTCGAAAAATGTTCTAGTTTTCGGGTCATAAAATTTTTATCCCCTAGATCTCTCGGCATACCCTACAAAATAGCTACTAACAATATTTAGGTCCAGTTTGCCCTCATTAGACCTTATAAGGTCTAGCATCTGCTGGACACCCCTATAAATGAAGATGATTAAAGGACGGCTTCTTATTCGTCCATAACTCATAAGGGGTTTTATCGATAGCTTTTGAAGGTGCTCTATTGAGAATATAAGCTGCGGTTTTTAATGCTTCGCCCATAATGAGTGAGGTAAAGAAGTACAAGAAAACATACTTCTTACCATATCCTTAAGGATTCTATTATGTCTCTCCAATATACTATGCTAGGTTTGCCCGGCATGGTGTAGTGAGGGACAATCCTACACTCTTAAAAAAATAGCGAGTATAAAGGACCCGGACGTTATTCACCCAATACGTTATACCGTCCGTAGTTTTCACTACTATGATCGGATTTAACGTTCTTAATAGTCTTTCTTATGCCTTAAAAGACTTGAAAACGTCCAATGATTGAAACTTTACATGAAGTAATAATGTATCCATAACGAGAGAAATCATCCATGAACGTAATGAAATATTGTTGACCATTCCATGAAGGATTAATGAATGGTCCACAAATGTCCATATGAATTAGTTCCAAGACGTTTGATATTCTCAAAATTTTATTTCCTTTAATTTTTGTAAATTTATTCTTTAAAATACTTAATGCAAAAGTTTTATGCGGAGTATCAAGTTATTTTTAGGATTCCCTCCGACATAAGCTTTATCAATTCTCCCTTTGGAGATATGATCCAAACGCCTATGCCATAGAATACAAGAATTTTCAATTGATAATTTTTGCTTAGTGCCTTTAGTTTTGGTTTCATTATTATGGGACCCATTCATTTTCTTGACTGTGTCAAGTAAATTAAGATTATTGATATATGACAAAGTACTAGTATCAACAAGTTTGAAATTTAAAATAAAGATCACATTTATTATTACCAAAGAACAAGAGTAACCTTCCTTGTCAAAATTGTGATAGATATTAAATTCCATCAAAAGGATGGTACAATGAATGTATTATTTAATACAAAATAATAGCCAGTACTTATCAATAATCTAAAAGTCCCTATGCCTATAACTTCAACCGAATTTCCAGCTTCCACATAGATGTATTTCTCATCTTCACTGGGAATTCGAAAATTCAGGCAACCCTGCATACATGAACTAATGTGAATTGTTGCACCAAATACAACCACTATGTATATTAAGGAATTGAAACCAAATTTGCCTTAGTACAAACAAGACCAAATGACATACCATCCTGAATTCGCCATTTGCGATACTTATGGTAGTCGTTCTTCATGCGAGTAAGGTCCTTGCAAAAGAAGCATTTCTTGACTTTATGATCTTTAAATGATCCCTTATGCTTCTTACTTGCAACCGCAATTTCCTTCCCTCTTCTCTTAATCCCACGAGAAGAAGTAAATCTTTGAGTGAGTACTTTCTAATTTGAGATATTTCATCCTATCTTCCTCTAATGTCATGTGTGAAAGTAATCCATTAATATTTCACTTTTTCTTTTGACATTTATAGGTCACTTCAAAAGGACCAAATTGAGGAGGAAGATAGATCAAAACTAAGTGCACGAGAAAATCTTCCGAAATCTCTAACTTAAGTGCTTTTAGTTTGATCGAAAGATGAAATAATTCGATAATGTACTCCCGAAGATTTTCGTCACCCTTGTACCGAATGGAAACAAGTTTCCACAAGAATTCAAGAAAAACTCAGCATTTTCGATTTCGAGACATTGTCCAAAAATGTCTACGGAACTGCATTTTCCATGATCATTAGACTCACGCGGTTGGACCGTTCCCATTGCTCAACATTTTTCCGTTCTATAACGGTATTTCCTTTAGTGAGAGCAGCAGGACTTGATTCCCCAAATGCGTGATCGATGTCCATATTGCCTAAGATCATCGTTATATTATTTTTCCAAATTTTAAGTTTAGTCCCAGTAAGCAAAGGTGCATCATTTATAGCAGTAGTTATGGATGAAGCATTAATCAAATTTGAAGGAGAAGAACAAGAATGAAACAAAACATATATAAGAAACTACATAATGATTAATTATATCAAATGAATTCCATCAAAATAAAAGATAATCAACATGACATCAAGACTAATCTTTGGATTGCGAATTGACTCACAATTTGATTTATCTTAAGGTAAACAAATAGCTTAAACAACACACTTTAAATACTTGCCTTCCTTTGGGCCGGATCAAGTACAAAAAGTGTCCTAAAGTTTAAGGTACTTGTTCCCCGGCAATAAAGAATATAAAAAATTCACTTTAAACACCCGCCTTCCTTTGGGATGGTTCACAGCATTTAAAATGACCAAAAGTTTAGTTCAATTATTACCCCATGAATGTAAATACTTAGTCAACAACAAGGTCTCCTTTGGGAAACAAGCATGTTATCACATATCAATATTTACATTCATCTTTTAACAAGTTTGAATTTAATCAACAAGGTCTCCTTTGGGAAACAAGCATGTTAATTATGTCCAAAATGTTAAGGATATAATTAATCGGAAACAAAAAGCCTTAAGGTTATTTCTGAAAATTTAAAGGGTAAATAAATAAGTGAAATTTATCATTAAAAGATAGTATCCTTTTGTTCTACCCGTCCATTCTTAAAGTTCGATAACTCTAAGAATCGCCGAAGCGCGACTGGTGTCCAGATACTATAATTTACTAACAAATTATCACAAATGACCAAAAGGGTACGAATGACCAAAAAATTGCAGTTTTATAAACATTGAAGCTTCTGCACACATGGGCGGCCGCACAGGTCAAGGTGGGCGACCGCCCAAGCTTCAATTCCACAAATTTTGAAGTCGCTGTACACATGGGCGACCGCCCAGGTCAAGATGGGCGACCGCCCATGTGCCCAGTGCCCAGATTTGACGAAAAGTCACCATTTTTAACACCCTTTTATGAACAGTTTTGAACCAAATAGAGAGAGTCATACCATACTGTCAGGACAACGAGCCATAACACCCAATTAGACTATCAATTCTTAACTTAATGGTGAATCAATATTCAACCAAAGCAAGTAGATCCGCATACTCACATCACATTTTTAAATGCGTGGCTATGCATATGAACAAACTCACAACACATCCAAGGATGGTGGCTATGTTCAAAATGGGATAATCTTACATTAAGAATTGAAAGCCTTTGAGTAAATCAAAAACAGAAATAGAATGAAGTTTTATGAATATAATACTCTTAGACAAGATGAGTATCATGATCAAGAACAAAAACTAATGAAATCATACAAGAATTAAAGCATAAGGCATTATAAGAATTTCAAACTCAATCTAGTATATGAGTAGGCTCTGATACCAATTGTTGGAACATTAACGATCCATTAACCATGAACCGACTCACAACTAGATTAAGAAGAGAAGGAGAAGAAGAAGAAGAAGAAGAATAATACGGAAGCGTGTACCTTGTGATTCCATGATTGTGTTCTTGATCTTGTTCTTGAATAAATGAGAAAGTAGGAAAGAGTAGATCTTCTAAATGATAGTGCCCACACTATAATCTTCTTGATGAATGAAGAGAATTCTTATGACTGAATTGTATATGTAACTAGTGTCTCTAATGGCTGATGGATAGCCTTTATATAATAAGAGAAGGGACACTTCATTTAGGGACTACACCCTTTCATAAAGATGATGGAGTGAAGTTACCATTATGCCAATCATTTAATGGTACTTACACCTAATGGAATTCTACACATTTTGTCTATACTTTAACATTATTAAATGATTATAACAAATGGAATTAAATAACACATATTAATTAATCCATGTTCTAACAAAATATATTTTATTTATCTTTTAGATTAACCTTTTATTTAGGATTCGGATCGGATCGGGCTGGGTTTCAATCAAGCCGATATGATTCGGGTCGAATTGGGACGGGTTTCGATCGGATCAGCAGCGTAATCCAAACCCGATCGAATTTTAAGAATTGCAAACCAAACCCTAAATTTTCGGATCAAATCGCCGTCGGCTTTAATCGGGTTCGGTCAAATTGCCATCCCTACCTACTATATCTGTACAATCTTATCAAATATACAAAGATATTAATTGGGTACTTTACGTTTGATCAAAAAAAAATTTGAATAATTATTTTAAAAAAGATATAATAGCTTCTCGAGCAAATGCCATTAAAATTATGTAACAATACCAAATAAAGGAGTTAATATAATGATTAGAAGTTTTCAAAACACTTGGTTTTGGTCATGTTTGAGTATGTTAAGGTGAATTTTGACTTTTATCAAGTGTTAAATTTTTGATTCATTTGTCTCCTATATTGATTACTAAAAATACTTGATAAAGACTAAAGTCAAATATGTGAGTCATTGGTCATTTATATCATCATCTTGCTTAAGATCAAGAAATTATATTGATTTTTCTCATTTATTACCGAATGATTGACACATTAACTTTGATGGTTTCTTGTCTTAATTTTGACCATTGATTTAAGAAAAAGTCGTTAAGAGTATTTTTAAAAATATTATTGGAGGAACATGAAATATATTGTTAATAAATATTATAAAATTAGTAGAAGTCAGTGTCCAAGGACATGTGTTTTTTTTTTTTTTAAATAATTTTTTTTTTTAAAGGGCAAAATGAAAAAGGGACAACTTAGTGAGGGCAAAATGAAAAATTTGACACTTGAAACTGTTCATTGTACTGTAGCAAGGAGGGGTGCCATTTATACTATAGTTTCATAAAAACTAATAAAGTTTTATGTTTTAAGCAAATATGCTCTTTGTTCGGATCTATTTATAAAACAGAAAATAAATCAATCATACAATATAACGATATGTGTGATTTATCAACTTGAATACGTATACAGGTAGAGGGCAATAATATTATTATCAATTGACAATCATCGAATACAATCTCTAATCTAATTGCATGAACTTCTTGATCACAAGAATTTACAACTGTGCAAAACTTAGATCTAGAGAAACAGAGAGACAAGAAAACTCTCGTAACACCTAAAATTATTGATCTCTATCAAAATAGAAATTACATCATAAAAACTACAAGGGAATAAAGCTTATTTATACCGTATATTTCTAACCTTACGGGGGTGTTTTCTAATCCTACACCAATTCTGCCGTGATCATGCCTAAATTCGCCTAGGGCGCGATTGCTCCACCTCAACAGAGATTTGACGTGGTCGCACGCCCTATGCCCGCGCGGTCGCCCCAGCTGCTTGTCACAGGAATTATCGATTTGTCCTTTATTCAATCCCCTAATGTGTTTCCAAGTTAGATGACATCAAATCCAAAAAATTAAAAAAATAATTAGTGATAGAAATATAACGAAGTATCATCGTGATACTCTGCAATATTTATTCAAGATTTCAAGGTTAATTTCAAAGGCTTGTTGTATAAAGTCTGGGAAGAAAAACAAACTCGCACAAGTCCAATATGCATGGAGAAGAAAAAACACGCACAATCCGAGTAAAATCGTTATATCAATGTATAAACAAGTGAAATATACTTTTTTAACAAGTTTGATAAGTCAACTGTGATCGGGGGCGGACACAAGCTTTACAAAAGGGGTGGCTGTGAACCCCCCTTTTTAATGTTAACATGTAAAAAAAAAAAAGGTAGTGATGATGCCAAAATCGTCAAAACAGCCCAAATCCAAGCGATGATTGCTCCGGTGATTGCAAGGCCTGAAAATAAGAGAAAACACGTAAACTAAGCCGGGGCGGATCCGGCTAAAGGCCCTCCGGCGTGAGAGTAAGTTCACGGTTTGTATATGAGAAAACAAATTGACAGAGTTTCTCCAATGTAAAAAGTAACGTACCCAATAATGAGCCATGGGGCTTGTATTTATAGGAATGGATAGATAGAATCCATGTTGGAATGAACTTGTAAATAGATAAGATATAATTCTAATAGAATTATATACATTAAGAATCATTGTTTGACTTGACTTGATGTTGATAAGTATAATCTGATTGGATCATGGGTTTGTATAATCCTTGTTGAATAAGAATTGTAAGCTAGCTAGGCAGCAGGAAGGCAAATGTTTTTCCTCGGCCTTTGACAAATAGGCCGAGGTAAATGATTTTGCTCCCTCGTCATTTGGAGATTGGCTGTTACGGAGATATGCCGAGGTAAATGCTTTAGTTTCCTCGTCATGTTGGGAGAATGCCGAGGTAAGAACTTTAGTTTCCTCGTCTCTTGCTGCGTACCGGCCCAAACATGTTGTTATAAGGCTGAGATAAAACGCTCCTTGTCATACGAGGAAGACTTCACTCGGCCCTGATACTTGGTTACTTAGATAATATTCATGGCCCAATTCAATTAGGCCCAGCTTGATCAAACCCATATTCGTATCTCGGTTTATACTGTTCAGTGGCCCCCGACTTTCTAGCTCGGATGAAGACGAGTAGAAAGTCATCTCGTCCTCGTCATATGGATGGAATACGAACGGTTTTGACACCTGTCCTCGGCGTCGCTTCGTATAACTGACGGTTGCCATTCTGGGGCCCCCCAGTCTTGTCACGCCTTGAAACCGTCAATTCACATTTAATTCTTGGGGCGCCCGACCCGGAAGGTTTACTTTACCCATGGGTTTAACCCGATTGAGGAGTATAAAAAGCTAAACCCCTTTCATTTTAAACCTTTACGAACTCAAATCAGTTGATCCAAGGGCAAGGTTTAAGCGAAGAACATTCCGGCGAAAACAGCAATCCTCCTTTCCAGATTCCGGCGAACTCTTTCCGGCGACGTTGCTTTCTTTCGCGTTTCAACGCACTTTTCACGAACTCAGGTATGGATTTTCTCTTTTTCACCAGTGCATACATTTTAGCGTCTTCTAGGGTTGTTAGAAGAACTTACACGTGAATCAAGAATCATGAACTGCCATTGTTGAAGATTCAAGCTTTTCTTCATGAGTTTTTGTTCCCAATTATCCCGATTTCATGTTTGTGATTTTCTTTGCATTTTGTTAAACTTCTTCGAATATTGAATGAACTCCCCCTTTACTCTTTGATTCCCCTTAGAAATGGCTCGATCTTGGGACCATTCTACCCGATTCCGTTATGGATATCATCTTGGAAATTTGAGGGTCTATCGTAGAGAGAGGTCCATGGTTGATGCTCACTCTGGATGAGGTAAGCAAGCGGTTAAGAGGTTATGGTCGAACTCGTCTATTCCTCCAATACCACGACTCCACCGAGAATAGATAGGATTGAGTCCGGTTCTCCCAACATTATAGTTTTTGAGGATAGAGTGAGATGATGGAGCACGTCGATCTGTTCTACCCGGCCTCGATCGCGAAATGCGTGAGCGCCTTAGAGGTACGGCTCCCTCCTCGGCCTTATTGAATGACGAGGAGGGGAATCTCCCTTCCCCGTCCTAAATCAGTCATGGACGAGGTCACTAATTTTGTCTCCTCGTCTTTATGCAGATATGACGGGAAGAGGAGAACCCTCCTCGTCTACTCAGATAGTTGATGCCTTCGTGGAGGAAGCACAACCGATGGCCGTTTGGCCCGAAGAAGAGGAGGCCGAGGACGAGGAGGCCAAGGAGTTAGGACAAAGGCAAGAGAGGACCCCAGGCGGGGATCCCATGCTTTGGAAAAGCTATACTCCAAGTACGGGGTAGACAAAGCCGAGTACAGGCTAACTTATATGGGCAAAATGGAGCTGAGGACTGAGAAGGAAGAAAATGACTTCTATTACAACCAAGACTTTGTTCACTTCTACTTCAAACAATTCCAACAAGGACTTCGTCTTCCACTGGATCCTTTCATCTGCGAATTTTTGGACGACGTGAGGGCGGTGCCGGCCATGCTTGGAGCCAATGGTACCCGGGTCCTTGTCAGCTTCATCATCCTATGCCGAAGCTTAGGATATGAGCCGACCATGGGAGCTTTTCGGCATTTTTACCACGTACAATTTGTTAAGGAGAGCTGGCTCCTCGTCATCAAGAGTGCTTCCAAGAAACCAAAATTGCTCCTCCCGATGTCTAGCAAAGTCGCTGGTTGGGATAACCACGTCATTAGAGTGGAGAGCCGCCAAGGATGGGAGTTCCAGTCTCCTTGCAAAGGTCCAACCACTTCGTTCCCCGTCCAGCAGTATGAATGGACCAAGGACTTGATCAAACGCCTGGAAGAATTTGCCGAGGTGGGAGTTCTTGATTGGTCAGTGATTGAGTCCTCGGACCATTACTACATTCAAGCGGGTTTAATGCCGGGGAAAAAGGATGGGGTATCTCCCCTTGTTGCCGTAAAGAGGGGGAGACGCTTCAATGACTGGGCTATCCATCCCGGCTTAGTATTCCACGAGGATTGCCTTAGGTGCAACAATGAACGTCCTCGTCATCAGTGTCTGGATGATGTAGACATAGTTGGATGTAAATATTTCTTTCTTTTTACTTGGTGTCTTTCAAATGCTTGTTTCCCCGGCCCGTATTTAACTCTTTCCTCGTCCTTGCAGATTTAACAACCGAGGAAGAAGAAACTTTGGCCATGGAGAGACTTAGTCCCCAAGAGCTTGTGAGGAGGAAGAGGAGGTTGAGCAAGAAAGCTGCCTTGACTGAAAGGAAGGAGGATGCTAATGCACGTAACCTCATCCTTAACGTGCAGACTGACCAACCCCTTCCCCTTAAGTTGCACGGGAAGTGAATGCGAGGAACCGGCGATAACCAAAACCCATCAAGCTGAGAGGGCATAGCCTCCGTGTTGATCTTGAGGAAGAAACAACCGAGGAAGCTAACCTCGTCCAACGGAGGTCCGGCTCCAAAAAGAACTCCAAGTGCCGGCGCCGAGGAGCCAGGCGCCAAACGGGCAAGCACCGGTGTGGCCCCGAGGTTGATGCTCCCCGCCCTTGGCCAGTTCGGTCGGTCAAGCGTGGAAGAGGCCGACGAGCTGGCCAAAAGTATGTCCCTGGGCATTCCTCGTCTTAGAGGACTCCCGCTGCTGGCAAGGGAGGAACCCTTGGTGAGATTGGGCCGAGCTCCCATCCAAAGAGCCATGGATGAGGATGCTTATGAAACCCTTTGCAAAGAGGGTCCCAACGAGGATGCTTGTAGCTTTGTCTGAGGACTCACGCTTCTTGAGGTAAATGTTGATCCCTTTACGGGTTATTATCTTCGATATTGGACTTGTCTTCCTAACAATGATTTTATCTTTCGGTTGGCTTGATCACGGCGTACGAAACGTCTTGGCCAAGAAGAAGGCGGCGCTGAATGAGGCCAAGGCGGCTCAGCAAAGAGCGAAAAGAAAAATCTTCCTTGGCTAAACTTTTGGAAGCCAAGGATGCTGAACTTGCGGCGACGAGGCCAAGGTGGAGGCCGAGGTAAAGAGGGCCGAGGAAGAAAGGTCAAAAGCCGAGGAACATCTCAGGCTCAAAATGAAGAGCTTGCCCGAGGCGAGGCGGACGAGGCGAGCTTCGGACCAAGGCGAGAAGGCGAGGCCAAGTGCCGAGGGCTAGAAGCCACCCTTCCGGCTAGAGAGGAAGAGGCCGTAGCTCGGTTTAAGGAGAGCTCGGCTTTCAAGGATGCCGTAGTATCTAGCTCGGCCTTCAAGGACGCCGTGGACGATCAGACGGCCACCATGTTTGAAGATGGCTATCTCCATCTGGCCCGAAGCATTCTGGCTGATCCTTCCACCGGTCTGGACATTAACAAGATTGCCCAGCTCATTTGCAGGGATCAGTACGCCGAGGAGGTCAGGGCTCTCCATCACTTGATCCCCTATTCTGAAAGCAACTTGGGTGATGGCCGCGAGGATGCTCATGCTTGCAGGGAAGTGTGGAGGCCGGCTTCTGTTGTCCCCGGCAACATAAAAGACCTGGTGGAAGCGATCCAGGATGCTGATGAGCCTGAGGCCATGGAAGCCGAGGTGGAAGGAAGGGCCGAGGAAACTGATGCCCTTACTGAACAAACGGTCCTTCCTCCCCCCGGCACCCTCTCTGAAGACTGGCTGGATAAGCCTTTTGATGACGAGCACCATTCTTAGGATAGTTTTTCCTTTTTTGTTTCTTGTAATAGACAATAGGATCTTGTAATTTTCCTTTGAATATCAATGAAAAAATCCTTTGTCATTATTCTGTCACTTTACTGACTTGATTATATTTTTGTATGCTATGCGCTAGCCTTAGGAATGTGGGATCCGAGGAAGGTCCCTTGTTCCTTGTGGAGCAAGTGGTTAGGCCGAGGAAGGTTCCTCGGCTGTAACTATACTCGTACTTTATTTGGGCCGAGGAAGTTTTCTTCGGCTTTGAATGTTGTAAACTTGAATCAGAGTAGATTCATGGTGGGAGGTTTATCAAGCCATTAGGCCGAGGAAAGTCCTAGGCCGTGGCCGCTAGTCTCCTAAGTCAAGATGGATCCTTGACTAGGAGAGTTGTAAGCCATCAGGCCAAGGTGGTTCCTTGGTCTTGGCTGCTTGGTATCCTGAATCAAGGTGGGCCCTTGACAGGATATATTGAGGGCCATCGGGCGAGGTGATCCCTTGGTCTTGGCAGGTGTGTAGGCCATCAGGCCAAGGAAGATCCTTGGTCTTGGCCGTTGGTAAGCCATCAGGCCAAGGAGGACCCTTGGTCTTGGCAATTGTTAAGCCATCAGGCCAAGGAAGATCCTTGGTCTTGGCTGTTGGTAAGCCATCAGGCCAAGGAGGACCCTTGGTCTTGGCAATTGTTAAGCCATCAGGCCAAGGAAGATCCTTGGTCTTGGCAATTGTTAAGCCATCAGGCCAAGGAGGACCCTTGGTCTTGGCAATTGTTAAGCCATCAGGCCAAGGAGGACCCTTGGTCTTGGCTGTTGGTAAGCCATCAGGCCAAGGAAGATCCTTGGTCTTGGCTATTGTGTATCGGAGAATCTGAGGTAATGCCCTCATCTTCTGTCTTTGGGGTGAAGAGCTGATAGATAGTTGCTTTGCATGTTGGAAGAAACTGCTTTCGTAGAACTGAAATGTGATTACATCAAACTGCAATCCTATCAACTAAAAAGACAAAAAGAAAACAAAAGACCGAAGATAAAAGACCGAAAATAAAGAGCTAATCTATTACAAAAATAAACTAGACTAGTGATAATATTTTCTAAGGTTGTCGGAATGCCATGGATGCTTGAGATCCTTCCCCTCCTTGGTCCTTAATCTGTAGGTCCCTTCTCGAATGACTTGAGTGATGATATAGGGACCTTCCCAATTTGGGGAGAGCTTGTTTTGTTCTGCTTTCCGACCAGTGGCTTCGATCTTTCTAAGTACCCAATCGCCCACTTGGAATACTCTTTTAATGACCCTCTTGTCGTGATATGCCTTGGTCCTTTGCTTGTAATTCACCATCCTCATCTGCGCAGCTAGTCGTTTTTCATCTATCAGGTCCAGGTCTAGGAGCCTATTGACCTTGTTGACTTGCTCATCATAATGGGAGTTCCTTACTGTAGGGATGGCCATCTCTGCTGGTGCCATAGCCTCAGAACCGAAAGTTAGTGCGAATGGGGTTTCCCAGGTTGGCCCCGGGTGGTTGTGCGAACAGACCCATAAAGCTAGGGAAGTTCGTCCAACCATCTACCCTCGCGTCCTTCAAGGTTCTTGGTGAGGGCGGTTAGGACCGGTTGTTGGCGGCTTACGCTTGACCGTTGCCTTGGGGTACGCTGGCGAAGATTTTGCATGGCGTACTTTGACTCTTCCCAATTCGGTTGTAAATGCCGTGGAGAATTGGAGGCCATGGTCGAAACAATTGTATGCGGAAGGCCAAATCTGCACCGAGATGTTGTCATGAACAAAGTTGATCGCGTTCTCTTCCGTTATCTTGGGCAATGCCTTGGCTTCTATCCACTTGGAGAAGTAATCAACGGCTACTATCACGTACTTGCAATTACCACGGGCGGGTGGGAAGGGTCCAATGAGGTCGATCCCCCACATATCAAATGGCCACGTAGGTATTACAAGTGTTTGCTCGGCTGCGAGGTAGTCTTGGAATGTCGAGAGAACCTTTGGCATTTGTCACATTTTCGAACATAGGCATGCGCGTCTTCCACTTAGGTTTGGCCGGTAGTAACCTAGCGATATGATTTTGTCGGCTAAGGTTACGGCCCCGGTGTCCGCCGCAAACACCTTCATGTACTTACGCCGGGAGGTTCTCGGTTTCCTTGGGATAGACACACCTTAGCGGGGGCTTCGTGAAAGATCTTCGGTAGAGGACTCCGTTCATCACCACGAATCTTGGAGACCTCTTCTTGATAAGCTTGGCTCGAGCATCATCTTACGGGAGTTTCTCCTTCTCAATGTATTCGACGTAGTCATCGATCCGGCATCTCTCTTCCTCGTCCCGGAAGCATGACTTGTAATCTTTCATACGCGGGTTCCTCGGCATAAACTACATATGGGTTGGTCTCAGAAGGAGACACATCCATGGTGGCTAGTTTGGAGAGAACATCTGCGACTTGGTTGTCTTCCCTTCCTATACGCTTGAGCTCGAAAAATTCCATTTTCTTCGTCATATCTAGGACCAGAGTCTCTATATTTGGCAAGGGTGACATCTTGAGTGTTATATTCTCCTTTCACTTGTTTGACAACAAGTTGGGAGTCACGAAAGCACGGCCACCTTAGTTGCTCCGTAGAAGGAGGCCAACTCAATGCCAAATATGAGAGCTTCGTATTCGGCTTGGTTGTTGGAGGCGGGAAACTTGAAGCGGATGGCATCTTGTATAGTATATTCTCCTTCTGGACTTGCTAGTACTACTCCGGCTCCGCTTCTTTCCTTGGTGGGCGATCCGTCAGTATATAGGATCAGCAGTTGGATGGGAGTTGATGGGAGAGTCTTTTCCTCCGGCGCGTTTTGCTTAGGGAGGTGGGGAGATGCTCACCCATAAAGGCGGTCTCGACCATGAAGTCAACCGGAGGCCTGTGCTAGGAGGGTCCTCCTTGGTTGGTAAGTGATATCAAACTCCGTTAGAGCGATTGACCAATTAAGGAGACGTCTGAGCCGTCCAACTTGTGAAGGATTTTCTTGATGGTTCGTTGGTGTAGACGGTGATAGGATGTGCGAGAAAAATATGCACGCGGCTTCCTTGAAGCAATGACTAGGGCGTATGCTATCTTCTCCACATTGAAATATCTGCTTTCCACATCGGACGAGCTTTTGAGACATAATAGGCGGCTTACGAATTCCTTCATCCTTTCGAACCAAGGCAGTGCGACGGGCGTGATCGGTGGCGGCTAGGAAGACATATAGCATCTCACGGTAGTTGGTTTGCTAAGCAAGGGAGGGGAACCCAAGTACTCCTTCAACCGGAGGAATGCTTCCGAGCATTCGGGAGTCCGGGAGAAGCTCTTGGTACCCTTGATACCTTGAAGAAAGGCGGTGACTTTTCGGCGGACTTGGCGATGAATCTTCCAAGAGAACAATTCTTCCATTAAGTCTTTGGACCTCCTTGATGGTGGTAGGTTCCTTCATGTCAATGAGAGCCTTGATCTTTTACGGGTTTGCTTCAATCCCCCTTTGGGAAACCATGAAGCCCGAAATTTCCCTGCGGTAACTCCGAACACGCACTTGCTTGGATTGACTTCATGTTGTTGGCGCGGAGGTTATGAATGGTTTCTTCTAGGTCAGGAACGTGGCTGCCCTCCTTGGTCTTTATGACCATGTCATCAATATAAGCCTCCATGTTTCTCCCTATCTGACTTGCAAAAACTTGATTTACCATCCGTTGGTAAGTGGCACCGGCATTCTTGAGCCCAGGCATCATAATGTAGCGAAATTCCCCGGGTGTTTGAAAGGCGATCTTCTCGATGTCTTCTTTCGCCATTTTTATCGATGATAGCACGAGTAGGCATCTAAGAAGGCGAGAGTTTGGTGTCCGAAATGGAGTCCACTAACTTGTCGATTACAGGGGAGAGGATAGGCGTCCTTGGGGCGGGCTTTGTTTAGATCGGTGAAGTCTATGCACATACGCCATTTCCCGTTTTGCTTCTTCACCATAACGACATTAGCCAACCAAACGGGGTATTTAACTTCGCGAATTATTCCAGCGGCGAGTAATTTACGCACCTCTTCTTTTATAGCTTCCTCCTTGTCCCTTGCAAAATTTCTCCTCGTCAGGAGATGGTCTTCGCTAGAGGATCAACTTCTAAGCGGTGGAGGGCTACTTCTTCATTGATTCCCCTCATGTCTTCGACTCTCCAAGCAAAGACGTCGAGGCTGTTTTCAAGAGGGATATGATTCTTTCTTTCTCTTCCTGTGATAGCTGGCCTCCTAGCTTGATTTTTTGTTCGGGATAGTCGGGATTAATGACTACCTCTTCTAGCTCATCCACGAGGCTTCATTTCTGGTCCGTCTCGAAATTCCGGGGATTCGATGATGATCTCTCGATTCTTCTCCCTTCATTGTTGTTTATATTGAGGCCTTCTTCCTCCATAAGTTTATCAATGTCTGGAAGATCGTTCTTCCCGAGTCATGGTTGGCCCCGAGTTACGGTCATTGACGAGAATGGGGTCTTCCTCGGAGATGGGTAGAACTATGCCTTGGTCATCCGCGGTTTCTAGGACCATAGGCTCTTCTTTCGGTGTGGTTAGAGTTATGCCTTGGTCATCCACAATTTCTAGGCCCATAGGTTCCTCTTCCTCACTGTCCCATACTTCACGGATATAGTTCATTCTAGAGCTAGTTTCCGTGGTCTTAAGATTTGGTGATCTTGATGTTCTCCTCGGGCGTATCTATCTCCACGCTTTTTGACTTTTTCCGGCTTTTGACAACATGTTCCAAGAAATCTTTGGGGGTTGCCCTCACGCATCCAATGCCGGCCACGAGTGGGAAATTTAACTCGTTGGTGAGGAAGGGAGGCTACCATCCCAAGTTTGGCTTGACTTGGAATGCCAATAATCGCATGATAGTCACTAGTCAAATCCATGACTATAAAAGTGACGGTAGCTTTGGCTCGGAAGGGATGATCGCCGGCTTCGAGTTCTAGCTCTACGGTTCCCTTTGCTCCAACCTTATGGTTGGTGAATCCTTGAAGCCTTCCATGATATGGCTCTAGCGGCGTGTCTTTCAACCCCATCTGTTGGAAGGCTGAATAATATAGGATGTCCGGGAGGCCCCGTATCAACAAGAAGTCTTTCGAGATTCAACATTGTCAATTCGGCCCTTGATGACCAATGGTACATTCACGAGCTGCTCGACTTCACCTTGACTCATTCGGAGAAAAACTAATGACTTCTTACGCTTTATGGATCAGCGGGGACATGGTATACTTTGCTTAGCTCGTGAATCGATCCCTTAGCTTTACGGTGGAGGTCACCTCTTCGCGGATCACATGTAGTTTAGCTCACAGGAGGCCTTCGATCTTCATCCTCACTCTTGGAATCATCTTCACTCTCCTCTTGCTTCCGCTTTCGCTTGCCATCTTTCTTCATGACATAACGGTCTAACTTTCCCTCGTCAACCCATTGTTGGATTATCTTCTTAAGGGCCCGGCAACCATCGGTGGTGTGCCCGTTGTCCTTGTGAAAATCACGGTATTTGTTCTTGTTGCGGGGATACTTCGGGTTATCGGTCGGCGGACGAGGTGGAGGAAGGTTCACCATCTGCATGATTTCGGAGATGGGCTTTGTAAGGGGGTGAACTCCGGCTTCTCGGTGCTTACGGTTTTATTTTTTCCTTTCTTGCCGTTCCCATTGTCATTACGTCGGGAGTTAGTTGCTTCGGGTTCCGTCTTGTCGGCTCCCTTTTCTTTGTCTTATCTTGACCATGGAAATGGCATAAGCCACTTTGTACAATTCGGCCTTGGAGGTGGGTTCCCTGGTGAGAGTTCATAAATGAGGGCGAGACTTTAACCCGAGTTGAAGCAAACTATGACCTCCCTATCGGTAAGGCTTTCTTCGACTTGATACGCCATTTTCGGAACCTATTGTAGTAGCTAAGGGTGGTCTCCCCTTCCCTTGTTCAATGTTGGCCAAGTCGGTTAATCTCATCTTCCTCTTCCCAGTAGTGGCAAAGTGGTCTAAGAACATTCTCCTCATGCCCCTCCAGTAATCGATGCGGCCTTTCTTGAGCTCACGGAACCGGGTCAAAACATTCGAGAAGGTGCTCGCGAAAGCTTTGCGGCAAGTCATCGGCGGTGGTGAGGAGATTCGTGGTTTGTTCAAAACTTTGCACGTGGTCCTTGGCGTCGATGGTTCCGTTATATTTCTCGAAATTTGGGAGCTTGAGGTTAGGATGGGGAGGTCTTTGCGGTTATCCTCGAGGAAAACGGACGGGTGGCCCAATCATAATCATCGTCATTATACTTCTTTCCCCTCTCCATATCATCCGGCCTTTGCTTGGCCCAACTCCCATTGCTTTGTTTCTATTTCCTTCTCACTTTGCTTGAGCGAGTGCTTCGTTGGGAGCTTCTAACGGACTTTTCTTTGGGGCGATCATTCACCCTACTATGCTTTTCTTCATGACGGTGACCATCACGTTTGGAGGGCCTATCACGTCTTGGTTCCGGGTCTTGTGCGCCAAGTATCATCTGTAGGGCTCACGGGGTCCTTGGCCTAGCAAATTCCCGATGCCGAGGACGAGGAGAGTCCGGTCGGCCGAGTACGATGAGAATCGAATGACGAGGACGAGGAGAATCTGGCGAACGAGCTCGAGGAGACGCGGGACGCCTAGGTGTCATGATGAGGCGAGCGAGGTGATAGGCGTCTATTCAAGGCGAGTCTTGTTCTCGGGTCCTTGGAGTTCACTTCCTCTTCCCTAGGAGTTATTTGGCTTCTCGGGTCGACCACGGCTCCTTATGCTTCTTGTTATGCGAGGATGAGGAGAATCCACAGGAGATGGCGGTGGTAGCTCGGCGGTCTTCGGGGAGGAGCACGATGCTCTCCTGTTCCTTTCTCAAAGGTGGGCCCATTGATGGTACAATGAAGGGAGCCATGGAATGGTGCAGGTCCATTTGCAACAGAGCAACTTGTGTCTCATACATCCTTTGCAAAGTCTCCATTTGTTTATGTAACAAGAGCGTCGGTCAACGGGTTGAGATCCTCCTGCTTGACCGGCGGCGGCATTCTTTGTTTTCTTCCTTCCTGCTTGCTTCCCACGAGTACGAGTAGGACGAGGAAGGTCATTGCCCTCTCCCTCGGCATTTGCCTGACCTCTGGAACGAAGAGTCGTAGCGAGGGGAGGAATGGCATCGGCTTGAGGTAGAGGAGGAGGAGGAGGCGATGGCTCCTCGGCTCCAGGTGTTTCCCCATTCGCTTGGGTGGGATCCTCGGCGGTAACACTTGTGAATTGTCCGTCCATTACGAATCACAAAGCAGATTATTAAATGCAAAATTTTCCAAAAATCACAATTTCACCGGACCGAATTTATGGCTAAAATTAGGGTAAATTTTAACCAAAACAAACGACCAATTGTGATTTTCCCAACACAAAAATTCAAGCCACAAATTTCGGCTGCGGTCGTGCACTAGCGAGTTTCCGGCCGAATTAATGCGGTTTCCGGTGGAAGTTTACAAATTCCGACCGAATCAAGAACGAGCTTTGTCGGAGCGAAAATTACCAATTTCGATAAAGAACAAATCGAACGGAAAATAGCTTCTCAGGCGAGATTTTCCAGGCCAAACAAAGGGTGTTTGAATCGATTTACCGGCAATGGAACCAATTGATGATGCCAAAATCGTCAAAAACGGCCCCAAATCCAAGCGATGATTGCTCCGGTGATTGCAAGGCCTGAAAATAAGAGACAACACGTAAACTAAGCCGGGGCGGATCCGGCTAAAGGCCCTCCGGCGTGAGAGTAAGTTCACGGTTTGTATATGAGAAAACAAATTGACAGAGTTTCTCCAATGTAAAAAGTAACGTACCCAATAATGAGCCATGGGGCTTGTATTTATAGGAATGGATAGATAGAATCCATGTTGGAATGAACTTGTAAATAGATAAGATATAATTCTAATAGAATTATATACATTAAGGAGTCATTGTTTGACTTGACTTGATGTTGATAAGTATAATCTGATTGGATCATGGCCGTATAATCCTTGTTGAATAAGAATTGTAAAGCTGGAGCAGGAAGGCAAATGTTTTTCCTCGGCCTTTGACAAATAGGCCGAGGTAAATGATTTTGCTCCCTCGTCATTTGGAGATTGGCTGTTACGGAGATATGCCGAGGTAAATGCTTTAGTTTCCTCGTCATGTTGGGAGAATGCCGAGGTAAGAACTTTAGTTTCCTCGTCTCTTCTTTAGCAGTCTGGCCCAAACATGTTGTTATAAGGCTGAGATAAAACGCTCCTTGTCATACGAGGAAGACTTCACTCGGCCCTGATACTTGGTTACTTAGATAATATTCATGGCCCAATTCAATTAGGCCCAGCTTGATCAAACCCATATTCGTATCTCGGTTTATACTGTTCAGGTAGTAATGTAAAAAATAATTATTTTTTTTTTGAAATTTTTGGGTAATTTAATTTGTGAACCTCTCCATTTTAACCCTGGATCCACCCCGACTGTGATACCTATGAATTCGAGGGAGTAATAAAAAAAGGAAAAAGGTCACCACTTTTACGTAGAAAATTACGAGTAATTAAAAAACACTCATTCAAACGTTGATTGTGGACTTACAAGTCCCCAAATCTACTATATGGATTGATGATGGAAGGTTGAATATTAATTGAATGAAGAACTCTTCTTCAGGCGTGTATGACAATTTTTCTTCTCTTTGTTTCTATATATAAAGCCATTCGTTAATAACACAAACCTTAAACTACTAAATTTTCTGCTATTTTCCTCTCTCTATAACACATATTATTTTCTTCCAAATTGTTTGGGTAACCGTCGAGATGGCGCTATCACTAACAAAAGATCAAATTGCAGAACTCCAGGAGGTGTTTCGTATGATGGATAAAAACTCGGATGGTATAGATCTCTCTCTCTCTCTCTCTCTCTCTCTCTCTCTCTCTCTCTCTCTCTCTCTCTCTCTCTCTCTCTCTTTTCCTTTCGCTTGATATGCTTTACTCTTTATTTTTCATAATAAATGATACGACATTTATCATGACACGAAGGAGTAACATATTACGAGTTACGAAATGAAATAATGTATGATTTTTCTATTAATCGCGCGTTTAAATTGGTGGAAAATATATAGGATTCATTACATCGGCAGATATAGTGGGATTGATCCAATCTTTGAATGAAAATCAAAGAAATGAAGAGGTCCAAGAGATGATGAGCAGACAGGTTCAGGTTGATACAAATGGAGATGGGATTATAGATTTTCAAGAATTTTTGATTATTATGTCTAAGAAAATGATGAAGGTATTTTCATTTTCAGATAACTATTTTGTCATGTCTTTAGTCGTACATTTTCTATTTTGTCGCAGTTTTCTTTTTTATCTGTTTCAAAATAAGTGTTATAGATGGAATTATTTAATGATAAGATTTTAAATTTTATTTTCAGAACAATGGTGCTGAGGAATTAAGAGAAGCTTTCAAAGTATTCGACCGGGATCAGGATGGATACATATCACCTAATGAGGTACACAACTACATACACACACACACACACACACACATATATATACTCCGTCCCGCCCGTTGCTTCACCATTTGGTGAAGCGCGTAAATTAAGAAAAGTGATGAGTGGGAGAAGGGTTGTGAGAGGGAAGAAGTGAGTGGATATGATAAGTGGGGCCCACAATTTAAATACGTATGTGAAGGAAAAAAGTTAGTGGATATGACAAGTGGGCCCCACAATTTAAGTATGTGAGAGAAAAAAGTGAGTAGGGTTGACAAATGAGGCCCACATTTATTACCATTTTAGAAAATGTGAAGCTTCTACCGGAACACCTAATTGGGTAAAGGTGAAGCTTCAGACGAGACGGAAGGAGTATATATTATATCATACTCTCTCCGTCTCACCCAACTTAGGACAATTTACTATTTTGGGGTCCCACTCGAACGTTCAAAAATGACAAGTTTATATTATTTTTATACTCCCTCCGTCCCACAATAATCCGTAAAAAGACCCCTTTTGGGCGTCCCAGAATAATCTGCACTTTCCTAAAATGGAAATGGGACCCACTTCTCTCTGCTCACAACACTTTTCAAATTTACTATTTTCTCCACTCATTCTCTCTCTTATTTTACTTTTACACTCACAACACATTACCTTTATCACCTTTTACCTTAATTTCCACATCGGCACAAAAAGTGCGTAGAATTATGAGACGGAGGGAGTATTTAATAAGACACACTTGTTGGAAATGGGTAACGAAAAGTTAAGTTTGACTTAACGTTGACCTAGATTTCTAACGGAAGTTCGTTATGTGTTAACGGAACTAGTTACAAAATGTATTCTACATTTGTTGTAGATTATTAAACTTATTTAATGTCTCAAAACCATTTAGGGTGAATGAGAATTAATGACAAGTGATTTTGTAACTTAACGGAAGTTAAATAAAGGGTTAAAGTTAACTTGGGTTGACTTGGACTGATCCAAATTAGTTTTGGGTCACAACTGTTCTCAAAAAGGTTTCGTGACCTTTCGGTTACGGGCTTCGGCGCGGTCGCTCCGGCTAGAGCGGCCGCGCCGAGTTAAGTAAAACATGGGGTTGATCTCGGCATGCCCAGTGCGCGGTCGCGCTCAAGAGCGAGGCGGCGCGCTCGTGGCGGTGCGAACGGAGTTTGGCACCTCTTGGAGTGAATGCCCATGAACCCTTTAACTCCTTTAAATAGTTTCCCTCAGAATTTCAATTATAACATACGGTCATTTGAGCCTTCCAACCCTCTAGAGATAGATTAACATAGCCAAATCATATCATATTGTTGCATCAAATCCTTTCAAGTCCAAAGTTCAAAACATTGAGTTGTTCGTTAGATTAGTTATATTGGAGTGCTCCTTATAACTAATAGTTAAGTCGTTTTATCTTACGAGAGTTTTGTCATACAACCGTAAGCACCAGTGCGGGACAAATAACTCTTACGGAGATTGTATATAATACAAGACTCGACTTTAATTCTTTTGTTTTTCAATCTCCGTTATTTTCTCCGTCAGATTTTCTGTTAAGTTCTTGAGAAGCCATAGCATTTGTCCAACAATCGTAAGAGTTATTTTGACGCTTCTTCAAGATTATCAAGAGATGGCAAACGAGAAAGACACCACTTCATCTAGTCAAGGGAATGTGACGCCTCCATCACAAGGTGATACTACATTGACAACGTTGCTCCCGCTCCTGACTCATCACATCGGTCATGGTGAGAAACCCGCGAAATTCACCGGTGTGGATTTCAAGAGATGGCAAACGAAGATGCTCTTCTACTTGACCACCCTAAGCTTGCACCGCTTCTTAAAGGAAGATCCTCCGGCGGTAGAAAAGGTGATCCGGACCCTCAAAGGCAAATGGCAAAGGAGGCTTGGGCTCACGGTAATTTTCTTTGTAAAAACTATATCTTGAATGGACTTGATGATGCATACAATGTGTATAGTACAGTCGAGTTAGCCAAAGCGTTGTGGGACACCTTGGAAAGGAAGTACAAGATCGAGGATGCCGGGTCAAAGAAATTTGTCGTCGGTAAGTATCTTGACTTTATGATGGTCGATTCCAAATCGGTAACAACTCAGTAGATGAATTCCAAATCATTCTACATGGGCTTGATGCGAAGGGATGATGATCATGAATGATCCATTTAAGGTGGCTTCTATCATTGAAAAGTTGCCTCCTTCGTGGAAGGACTTCAAGAACTATCTCAAGCATAAACGCAAGGAGATGTCCTTAGAAGACATTGTTGTTCGTCTTGAATAGAAGAGAACAAATAGAATGAATGAGGCCAAAGTTGCTAAAGGCAAGATGGAGGCAAAGGTCAATCTCGCCGAGGCTAGCACGAGTGGCACAAAGAGAAAGCATTCGAAAATACCGGGAATGCTAAGAAAGGGAAGAAGAAGACCTCTAAAAGGTTCAAGGGGTCGTGCTATAATTGTGGCAAACCGGGCCACTTGTCGAGGATTGTCGTCTCCCAGAAGAAAGAGGCGAACAATGTTGACCACATGGACCTAGATTTTGCAAAATAGCTTGTGTTTGAAGCCAACGTTGCAAATTTGGAGGAGAACCCTAAAGCATGGTGGATAGATACCGGTGCTACCCGCCATATTTGTGGTAACAAGGAAAGTTTCTCCTCCTATACTCCCATCTCCTAAGAAAGCTTTACATGGGAAATTCTGCGACCTCCGATGTTCAAGACATTGGAAACGTGATTTTGAAGATGACTTCCGAAAAAGAAGTAACCTTGTTGGATGTGCTGCATGTTCCAGACATCCGTAAAAATTTGGTGTCCGGCGCTTTGCTTAGTAAGGCCGGTTTTAGACTAGTATTCGAATCCGACAAATTTGTACTAACCAAGAATGGTTTGTTTCTTGGAAAAGGTTACCTCGAGGAGGGCCTTTTTAAAATGAATGTAATGACTGTAATCCGCCAAGGTGCGATGAATAAAAGTTGTGTTCCTTATGTTTACTTGTCGGAAAGTTCTAATTTATGGCATGATAGATTAGGACATGTAAACCTCGACACCATTAAGAAATTAGCGAGACAAGATTTAATCCAAATGACTAAATCCGACTCGACTAATAGGTGCGAAGTTTGTGTTGAGGCAAAAATGACTAAGTCACCATTTAATGCCATACAAAGAGACACGACTCCTCTCGAGTTAATTCACACCGACATATGTGATTTAAAACTAGTGCAAACTCGAGGAGGTAAAAAGTACTTCATTACATTTATAGATGATTGCACTAAGTATTGTTATGTCTATCTCTTAAGAAGTAAGGATGAAGCCTTAGGGGCTTTTGAAACTTATAAGAAAGAAGTTGAGAATCAACTTAACTTGAAAATTAAGAAAATTAGAAGCGATAGAGGTGGAGAATATGAAGCACCGTTTGAAGGACTATGTTGGGAATCCGGCATAATTCATCAAACAACGGCTCCATATACCCCTCAATCTAATGGAGTTGCTGAACGCAAAAAACCGCACTCTCAAAGAGATGATGAACGCGCTTTTGATCAGTTCAGGCTTACCCGACAACTTGTGGGGGGAAGCAATACTCACTTCTAATTATGTTCTTAATAAAATACCCAAGAAAGGTATTGATAAGACGCCCTATGAATTATGGCATAATCGTAGGCCACGTTTTAAATACCTTAAAGTGTGTGGGGTGTTTGGCCAAGGTTGAAGTACCTAGCCTAAACAAGTCAAGATTGGCCCAAAGACCATTGACTGTGTTTTTATTGGATATGCCAATAATAGTAGTGCCTATCGATTTATAGTGCATAAATCGGACATTCCGGATATGCACGTAGGAACTACTATAGAATCAAGGAATGCGGTATTCTTTGAAAACATTTTTCCGGTTAAGGACAGGAAAGATGTAGGTTCTAATAAGAGAACACATGAGTCTACATCCGGTCCTTCTCAAATAGAAGATGAAGAACCGAGACGTAGCAAAAGGGCAAGAGTGGAAAAGACTTTTGGTCCCGATTTTCTATCTTACATGTTAGAAAACGAACCATCAAGCGTTAAAGAAGCTTTGTCCGGTCCGGATAGTTCGTTCTGGAAGGAAGCTATTAACAGTGAAATAGAATCCATAATGCTCAACAATACTTGGGAATTAGTTGATCTCCCTCCAGGTTGTAAACCATTAGGTTGCAAATGGATCCTTAAACGAAAGTATAAGGCGGACGGATCTATCGAAAAGTACAAAGCTAGGCTAGTTGCCAAAGGCTTTAGACGAGAAGAGGGATATGATTTCTTCGATACATACTCCCCTGTCACAAGGATCACATCTATTCGTGTTCTCATAGCTATTGCAGCGTGCATAATCTTGAGATACACCAAATGGATGTGAAGACTCCCCTTTCCTAAATGGAGAACTTGACGAAGAAATTTACATGGAACAACCCGAAGGATTCGTGGTTCCCTGGTAAAGAAAGAAAGGTGTGTAAACTTGTAAAATCCTTGTATGGACTAAAACAAGCACCTAAACAATGGCATGAGAAGTTCGATAGAACCATGTTATCGAATGGATTCAAGATCAATGAATGTGACAAATGTGTCTACATTAAAGGAACATCTGAATCATTCGTTATCGTTTGTCTTTATGTAGACGACATGCTCATAATGGGAAGTAATCATGATTTAATCATGAATACCAAAGGCATGTTAAAGAAGAACTTTGACATGAAAGACATGGGATTAGCTGATGTAATATTAGGGATAAAGATCTCTAGAACATCTGAAGGATTAGTTCTTTCACAATCCCATTACCTAGAGAATATTCTTCGGAAATTCAATGTCTTTGATGACCCTCCGGCTAAGACACCTGTAGACTTGGCTCTACATTTAGCCAAGAACAAAGGGGAACCAGTTTCTCAATTGGAATATGCAAGAATAATTGGCGATTCGATGTACTTAACGAATTGTACTCGTCCGGACATTGCATATTCGGTGAACAAACTAAGTAGGTTCACAAGCAATCCTAGTACCGATCATTGGAAAGCACTAATGAGAGTACTAAGATATTTAAAGTATACATTAAACCATGGGATACTTTACAATAAATATCCAGCGAGATTAGAAGGATCTTGTGATGCCAATTGGATATCGGACACGAAAGACTCTAAATCCACAAGTGGATATGTATTCACTATAGGTGGAGGAGCAAGTGTCATGGAAATCCTCCAAACAAACGTGTATAGCCGGATCCACGATGGAATCCGAGTTTATCGCGTTAGATAAAGCCGGGGAAGAAGCGAGAATGGCTTAAGAACTTCTGGAGGATGTTCCTTGTTGGAGCAAACTCGTGCTCTTTGTACTAATCCATTGTGATAGTCAATCGGCAATTGGAAGGGCACGAGAATAGTATGTACAATGGTAAGTCTAGACATATTCGTCGTAGACACAATACCATTAGGACAGTTGATCAAGAATGGCGTTATCACTATTGATTATGTGAAATCATGTGATAACCTAGCGGATCCGTTTACCAAAGGTATAAATCGGGATCAAGCTGTATAAACCTGTTAAGGGAATGGGTTTAAAACCCACAACAAAAGGACTTATAGCGGACACTCAACCTTGAGAAATGGAGATCCCGAGGCCCTTGGTTCAATGAGACAACCAAGTTATAAGTTCTAGTAGAGTTACTTGGAAACAACAACTCGGTTTATTAACCTGGAGATGTTGAATACTCATTCCCAGAACATCCAAGTACAAGCACATGCAGCAGTGGTAAGGTTAAGTTGAGAAAACTTTTAATGATTTCTATACCTACGGGTGGAGTAGTGCATGATACTCCTTATAGTGAGAATCACCTATATAAGTGAGAGGTAATAAGGCCGCCTCTAAATGAACGCTTATGAATGAGATACGGTCCAGGGCCAAAATGGACAAAACGTGAGAACAACAATTGTTAGAGCTGTTATTATGTGAGTATTATTGTCTTGGTATACACCCGACAGTCACTGGTTCAAAGCGACTCGCTACCAAATGGCTAGTATATCCGATAATATTTCACTAGGGAAGATTCAAGGCCACAAGCTATCTATCCCGATGTAATAATAGTTCGCCGGAACTTTGGACGAAATTGCATTCATGCATTAATTGTCATTCATGTGGGGGATTGTTGGAAATGGGTAACGAAAAGTTAAGTTTGACTTAACGTTGACCTAGATTTCTAACGGAAGTTCGTTATGTGTTAACGGAACTAGTTACAAAATGTATTCTACATTTGTTGTAGATTATTAAACTTATTTAATGTCTCAAAACCATTTAGGGTGAATGAGAATTAATGACAAGTGATTTTGTAACTTAACGGAAGTTAAATAAAGGGTTAAAGTTAACTTGGGTTGACTTGGACTGATCCAAATTAGTTTTGGGTCACAACTGTTCTCAAAAAGGTTTCGTGACCTTTCAGTTCTGGGCTTCAGCGCGGTCGCGCTCCAGCCTAGAGCGGCCGCGCTGAGTTAAGTAAAACATGGGGTTGATCTCGGCATGCCAGCGCGGTCGCGCTCAAGGCAAGAGCGGCCGCGCTCGTGGGTGCACGAATGTGTTTGGCACCTCTTGAAGTGAACAGCCATGAACCCTTTAACTCCTTTAAATAGTTTCCCTCCGAATTTCAATTATAACATACAGTCATTTGAGCCTTCCAACCCTCTAGAGAGATAGATTAACATAGCCAAATCATATCATATTGTTGCATCAAATCTTTTCAAGTCCAAAGTTCAAAACATTGAGTTGTTCGTTAGATTAGTTATATTGGAGTGCTCCTTATAACTAATAGTTAAGTCGTTTTATCTTACGAGAGTTTTGTCATACAACCGTAAGCACCAGTGCGGGACAAATAACTCTTACGGAGATTGTATATAATACAAGACTCGACTTTAATTCTTTTGTTTTTCAATCTCCGTTATTTTCTCCGTCAGATTTTCTGTTAAGTTCTTGAGAAGCCATAGCATTTGTCCAACAACACTTGTCACATATTGTATGATAAAAGATCAATACTTCTTGTTTTTATGAATGAATGAGAAGTGAAATAATTGTTGTTTGTTTCTTAGAAATAGAAAAATATATTATTGTTTTTATGAAGTTTATGATAGTTAAAATTGCTTTGAATTTATTGTTTGTACAGTTGAGGCATGTGATGATAAATATGGGAGAAAGATTAAACGATGAAGAGTTGGAACAAATGATAAAAGAAGCTGATTTAGATGGAGATGGTGTCATCAGTTATGAAGAATTTGTTAGGGTTATGATGTTGACTGTCTAGTTAATTATTTAACTTAATAATCCATGAAATATGCTCTCTCCGTCCCGTAAAATTTGTCTATTTTAATTTTTATAATCTGTTTAATCAAACTTTTGATCATAATTTTATGAAAATTTAAATATTCATATACAATTTCAAAAAGTGTTATTGTATCACCATTAACAATACTATCAATAATAATTTTTAGAATTGAATACAGATATCGAAATTTTCATTAAATTTTGATTAAAGTCGATTGAATTGACCATAAAAATCAAATTAAAAATCAAATTATGACAAACTTTACGGGATGAAAGCATTATCCTGTTATTTCAAGGAATTGAGTAGTAACACAATATTTTGGGAAAAACTAGTTTCTCCCTAAGTTATAAAAAGTCCTGTTTTTTTAAACTGATCTAATATTCGTCAAATATTTGCAAGTTGAAAAAAATTGGACTTTTTATAATTTATGGAGAAACTGATTACTCCCAAAACTTACTCTTGAGTAATTATTAATGTTACTCTTATAGATTAGTTCTAATCATGTGTACTAATTATACTTGGAAAATCGAATTTGATGTCGAGCCTAGTCCGTCACTTTTATTCCATTCAAAATTGTTTGAATGAAATGCAATAATTCATATTAGTGACGTACTATGTGAAACTTTTTGTTGAAGGAAGGTTTATATAAACTGGCAAATATTTTAATTGAACGAAATTATTGTATAATAAATTAATAATTATAGAACATATCATAAATCGCTCATATAACGTGTAATTACTAACTCACCTTTAGTTTTAGTTCAAGTTGTCTGGAAAACTACAAATATGTCATTGTACTATTTGATCAAAGGGCAAATTATAAATAAGGGCATGATATTTGGGATCGTTCAGTTCTGTATAGTATGGGATTTGAAATTCTAAAACTCACAGATAGGAGATTAAAAGTAGAAAAAACTAGCAATTAATATCATCTGCAGTGGTGATTAGAACATGGTTACTCTATCTAATCTACGTCATCTACACGTTATCAGTTATCAATAATCATAACTCCATCCAATTTTATCAACAGGTTGACAAAAGTCATCAGTTTCTCTCTCATACTTTTTCCTATACCCACTATATTTTCTTTTCCTACTCATTTCTATTCCAATTATTATCATTATTCATATTATTTTATTATTATTAATTATATATGATAAAATAATCTATATATTTTAATTATTAATTAAATAATTTTATTAATATTAATATTATTTAATAATTATAATAATTTATATTGATAAGTCAATAACATCTTATTATAGACTATATAATTCAACAGAAAAATTTTAAACGCAATTTAGCAAACAACAAAAATTGAAATTGCATAGTACACATTTTAATAAATAACATATAATTTTAATTATCATCAACTTTCTCGTTAAATTTTCCCCAAATATTCTCAATCAAATATTTCTTCAGTGACTTGTTGATATTTGTATCTCGAACCCGATTTCGATTACTCATATATGATGATAAGTCATACTCTCGAACTTTGGAGAAAGTAAACCTTTCATTTTCACTGCTAGTTGATGCTTGATTTTGAGAGAAATTTTCTTCATGGTCTCTTGGATCAAAACGTGTATAGCTTGAACGCCCGTCTTCAACTATCATGTTGTGAATGATAATACAACCAAGAATAATTTTAGCCAAGATACTCCTACTCTATGCTAGAGTAGGTTGACGAACTATAACAAATCGTGCTTGTAAAACTCCAAAAGCACGCTCCACATCTTTTCTCGCCAACTCTTGTTTATTAGCAAATAATTTATGCTTTGTTGTCTTTGGGGCACTAATTGGTTGAATAAAGGCCGTCCATTTTGGATATATTCCATCAGTAAGATAATATCTCATATTGTATAAATGATTAGTATTCTCTAACCCATGCCAATGGCACGGGGCAGTACGACAAAAAGGAGAAAGTCAATAAGGAAAAGAAACCCCAAATCATATCTAGAGCTCATGGCTTTCAACCTGGAGGTCATGGGTTCGATCCCCCCAGAAGTTAGAGGGAAGGCTTTCTCTCCCTAGGATTTATCTCCTAGACGCTTCTGTGCGTGCATGGGTGTGTGTGTGTGTGAGTAGTGAAAAAAAAATGTAAATTTTTAGAACATTAATACTCCATCCGTTCCATAATAATCTTCCTTTTTTTCCTTATATAAAAAGTCTTACACACAAACATTTTAAATAACTGTATGGGAAAATTGGACTAACAATTTCCTAATCACATGCTTATTTTCGAATAAAATCCATCCCTTTTAGATTTCCTTCCCAATCTAGTAATTTCGCATGCCGTAACACAGAATTGTATACAGTAATAGCAAAGAATGAAATCCTTGAGCCTAAACAAATCTTCAATTATGATGTGATCAAACATGTCCTATAAAAATAATTGTAACCATAGGTAGAGACATTAGCTTACTCAAAATTTCACCTATTTTGAAGCATCTGTTCTTTTCCTATCAGAAAAAGAACTTCAATTATGATGTGATCAAACATGTCCTATCAAATTGCAGTTTGCGGATGCACGTCAAGTAATGCAAGGAATTCAAAGGCTTGATGGTGCTAGATTCCCAGTCTTAACTCCAAATCTCAAAGTAAGGTGTCTTTTATCTTGTGAATATAACAGTTGCAAAGTGATGTCCATCTAGATGCAAGGGAAGGTCTGTAATCTCTTTTGTTAACTCCAAATAACATCAAAAGTTGTAATGAGAGCAGTATGGTGTAAATAAATTTTCATTTTGGAAAAAACTTTGCATAAATGGAAACTTATTTAGGTACGTAGGAAGTACTATACTTACTCGATGATCCAGGTACCATGCTCACTCCTCAAATCAGTCCAAGAAAAAGGCAAATTCCTTTCATCTTATTTGAGCATGCAGTTTGGAAACCTAACACAGAACATTACTCAGTAAGCTAGTGTGAAAGAAGAAAGTAGAAAACCTAATCATGAAAACAACTCGGAAAAGCACTTGTGCGGCTGAAGGAATAACAATTAATTTTCCGGGCATATTTGTGGGTGGTACACTCCTTCAACCACAAAATGCTGTAAGTTTCCATTCAATGAAAGATCAAAATTGAAGAATCACACACACGTGCACACACACAAAAAATTACATCTTGTTCAACTCCCTCCGTCCCCGAATGAATATCCATTTTTAGTTAAGGGATATTCTGAAAATGCTTACTTTTCATAAATTTCAGAATAAAAATGCATAAATAGTCCTGATATCTACATTCTAAACTCTTGGTTTGCAATTACAAATAAAGTGAAAAAAAAAATGAAAAAAACATTTAGGGACAAAGTTATTTAAAAATGGACATTCATTTAGTAAGAAACATTTCAAGAAAACGGACATTCATTTAGAAACGGAGGGAGTATTATTTATTTCGCTTGATAAGAGATTACTTTATAAGACTGAAGGCATACACAATTATGCTGGAGATTTTCTCATCATCATGGCTTATAGAAACAGTCTGGGATAAACTATTTGTGCTTCGAACCGGAAGTAGAAACCAGCTGCAAAATGAAAGATGAATTTCAGAAGTAGAAAGACGTCAATTTCAGTTTTATTGTAGAATTCAAGCACTTGGCACTTACTCACATCATAACCAAGCTATGTTGAACCGCCATTTGATCTCCTTCAAAGTCTGCATTGAATCCCTTATGAACTAATGGATGTAAATAAATAGCACGTTTTTCAACTAAAATGGGCTGGAATGTCGCTGGAAGTTTGATGAATCCACACGGGAAGAAATGGATGAAGTGGAAGAAGATTTCTTGCCGTCGTGTTGTAGAGGCTCTTGTCCCCTTTCCATTTATCAGATACGGCATTCTCGAAGTTTCGACCTTACGCCACCTTAGTCTGTCCATCAACAAACTCCGACTGGCTTGCTTCGATCAACTGTCTCGACAACTATTTTCATTTTCACTGTTGTCTGACATTTTCTTCTTCCCACTATTTAGAGACCCATCTCAATTGGTCTTCTCAACTGCACCAAATCTCTATTAGCACTCTCAAAATTTCAACATTGTAGCATGTGAAACTACCAGTTTGTTGTTCGACCCTCGAAATTTCATAACTCAAGTTGAAGGCTGTACGCCACCGCATCCATAACACCTTAGATACCCATTTCTTTTCTATATCCATCCATATCTCTCACAAATGCAAAAGTAAAATTTACATAACTTACCCATCCCAAAATTCAACCTTTATCTAAAACAGGACCCAAAAGCCTCTTTCCCAAAGTCAATGTATGTTTAAAAAATTATTTTCAGGCTATGGCAGACATTGACATGAAAACAATCTCATCAAATAACTTATGTGCACACCAAGAACAACCCAATTTGGTGTACACCGACACCTAATGGTCATCAATGAATGCATCTTCGCTCTCTCTTGAAGCATAAATAAAGAGTGTATAGCCAAAGAAATTAAATATGGAAATATGAAACAATACATATATATAACAATTTAATGAATTAATAAATGAATTGCAGTCTCGTGGACCGTAGGAATGAAAGGAAAGAAATTTTGTGAGCAAGGCTGTATAGGTTTTTTTGAAGCACCTCACGGCCTGAACCAATGTATAAGAGTATCAATCACTAACCTTCTTTTGCTCAATTCCTTGCAACAGCCTCTCATCGCGTAGAGTGGTAGTGGCTATGGCCGTAACCTGAATACATCGAGGCCGTGGGATGTGGCGAACCAATGAAAAAGAAGCAAATAAATGGTAGGCTCCTCCTGTCCTGCTTCTTCTTCTTCATCCTCCTCAACTTCTTCAAGCTCCTCTTCTTTGTTGTCGTCGCCTTCGTCCTCGAGAACTGGGCCGGCGTTGGCGAGGATTGTGTCCAGAGAGTGTTTCTTCCTCCCCTAACGTCGCAGGACTTTCGTTGAGGTTCAAAGACGCCGGAGAGAAGAAAACTGAGCGGGCGGTTTGGGGAGAAGAGGGTTGCTTGTGAAACCTGCGTGGAGAAGTTATTTTCTTAGAGTCAATCCTAGCCGTCGAATCCATTTTTCAACTTTAAATCCTAACCCCTCTTTATACCCAGGCTAAGAGGAAGTTATATCCTTCCTGTATTGTATATTAGATTATTCACAACATAATTGATTGAATAAAGGCCGCCCAATTCGGGATAGATATTACCCGAATTGCACAAATGGAGTGCGGACATGTGATTGTGGAGAAACGACATTAAACATTGAATATGCTCACTAACCTTACTGAACGATTGATAAGGTCGGAGATAACTCCCTAACGTCCTCGCTACACACTGTCGGTTCAATTGTGATGATTGGAGTTGGTATAGTCTCTGAGAAGCAAATTCATTGATTACCTCCTGTTGGTTCCTATTTGGAGTTTGATTTTAAGCCCTAGAATCGATCTTCGCCCTTCAACTTTTGAAATCTGTAGCCTCGACCGCTTTTGGAGGGATTAGAGAGAACGGCGACTACCATAGAAGAAGTGGGGGGGGAACAACCATGGCAGAAGAGAGAGGGGATGCGACATGCGACGTTTGTAGTAGAGGTAAGGGATGTTTTGGGGAAGAGGGGCTTTTGGATTTTTTGCAGTGACGGAGAGGGAGTAGAGGGAGAGAGTTCGAGAAGAAGAGCGTTCGGAATATGAAAGGGCTCTGGCTTATCAGGTACGCTATGAGGAGGGGCAGCTTGGGAATATGAAAAATAATGAGTTTTTGTTTAAGCGGGATAATGGTGCTTGCACTTGTGCCATTATATAGTTATAGATTTCTTACTTCTAAGTCTCTTCCTCACATATTATATCATATACTCATCATCCCACCTAGCTTCTTCTACACCCTAAGCAAGTATCAATGGAGATTGTTGTTGAAAAGGACAATTTGACCAAAACGGCAGAGTAATTGGAGAAGGGGTAATTGTAATGGCTTGGATCCAAACGACAAAACCTAGCCATTTGACGGAAGGGAAAGACGTAGGGGAAAGTTTGAGAGGTCTTGAAACCCATTGAAGAAATTTGAAAGTGAGGATTTGGAAATGAAATTGGGTGAAATATAAATAATGGTGGATTGGGTGAATTTGATTAAAAATGAACTAGTACTCTCTGACCCGTGCCAATAGCACGAGGACAGTATGCATGGGTGGTCAAGTGAAGAAAATTAAAAGATAAACACCATTATAAGTATCAAATGTCTCAAAATTCATAATATCTCAAAATTCATGAAAATAGAATAGCAAAAAATCATAAACTATAAATTGATATTGCCTAAGTTTATTCTTAACTCCTGCATAAACTTGAAAGTATATGAAAATTCAAATGTTAGATTGAAGTATCAAACTGAAAATGTAAAAGAATCTAACACTACCAGAAACTGGTGCTTTAGCGACGGAATCAACAGCGACGGAAGCATTCCGTCGCTAAATAGCAACGAAAATTATGCTATAGCGACAGAATAATTTTGGCGTCAAATTTACCGACGGAATTCAATTCCGTCGCTAAATTCCGTCTCTAAAACGAATATTCCTCGAATATTCGTTTCTTTACCGCCACTAAATTGGCGTCAACTTTACTGACGGAATATTCCGTTGCTAGATCTTTAGCGACATAATTATTCCGTCAGTGAAAAGTTATTACTCCCTCCGTCCCAGACCAAGGGTATATGGGGGGGATTTCACGCTTCTTAAGAAATTTTTTAAAAAATGAATAAAAGTTAAATGTGAGATAGGAAATAGTAATTAAATGTGTGGTAGGAAATATGAGAGATAATGTAAAAGTTAAATGTGTGGTAGGGAATAGGAGAGAGAATGTAAAAGTTAAAAATATTTAATAGGAGAGAGAATGAGTGGGAGGAATAGTAGTTAAATGTGTGGTAGGAAATAGGAGAGAGAATGTATAAGGATATAATGAATGGTTTTTTTGTAAATATATGAAGATGATAAGGGTATTAATATATTCAAAAACTTGCCTTTTTTGGAAATGAACCCTTGGTCTGGGACGGAGGGAGTATTTTTAAATTTTTTTTTATCAGCGACGGAATTATTCTGTCGGTGAATATAATATTTAATTTTTAATATTTTTAATTAAACAGCGACGGAATAATTTCGTCGGTAAAAATTAAATGTTTTTTTTTAAATAAACCAGCGACGGAATATTTCCGTCGGTGATTAATTAATTTTTTTTAATTTATCAGCGACGGAAATATTCCGTCGCTGATTATAAAATTTAATTTTTAATTATTTTTAATTTATCAGCGACAAAAATATTTCGTCGCTGATTATAAATTTAATTTTTAATTATTTTTAATTTATCAGCGACGGAATAATTTCGTCGGTGATTATAAAATTTAGTTTTTAATTATTTTTAGAACTAATTAACAAAATAACTAACTGAAAAATAAAAAAAATTCAATTGAAACGTTAGAAAATTGACTGAAATTTCAAAAAACGAATTGAAATTTTGAAAAACTAACTGAAAACGTTAAAAAACTAACTGGAAACGTTAAAAAACTGACTGAAATTCTAAAAAACTAATTGGAAACATTAAAAAACTGACTGAAATTTCAAAAAACTAACTGAAAACGTTATACCCTATTCCATATACTATATACCCTATACCATATACTATATAGATACCTTATACCATATACTATATACCCTATACACTATACCATATACACTATACACTATACACTATACACTATACCCTATACACTATACACTATACAATATACCCTATACACTATACACTATACCCTATACTCGGAATGATCCGAGGATCGACACTCTGGAGGCTCGGTGTGGGCCGAGAGAGACGATTAGGCTGCGGAGGCTGCAGGCAAGCTTTCGGACGCTTTGGAGGCTCAGGCGCGCAGATGCGGGAGGAGAATGATCGGCATCAGGCGCAGATGTAGGAGGAGAATGATCGGTGTCAGGCGGAGACGGATAGAAAATTTGCTATGTTGATGGCCCATGTGGAGAGTCTGCAGCAGGGTAATTTCCAGCCCCCCCCCCTAATTCCCCCCGAGTTGATTACGTACTATTTTAGACTTATTTGTAATAACATTTGTCATATTTGATACCCGCGGGAGCCCCGGACCCCTCCTCCCCCCCTCTTCCCCCCTCTCCCCCCTCCCCACCCTCCCCCCTCCCGATTTGATACGGTGATATTTAGTTTTTAGTTTGGTACGCTGGTTTTTAGTTTTATAGTTTTAGTTTTATTGAATTGTTATATCAGGAACAAAAAAAATTGGTTAATTGATATTTTAAATTATTTTTTTTTAATTTATTTCATTATCAGCGACGGAAAATTTTGTCGCTGAAATTAATTAATTTTTATTCCAGCGACGAAAATTTCCGCCACTATATTAATTAATTTTAATTTAATTTAATTTTTATTTTCACCGGCGAAAATTTCCGTCGCTGGAATAAAAATTAATTAATTTTAATTAATTTTTATTCCAGCGACGGAAATTTCCGCCGGTGAAAATAATTTATTTTAATTAATTTTTATTCCAGCGACGGAAATTTCCGTCGCTGAAATTAATTTAATTTAATTAATTTTTATTTCAGCGACAGAAATTTTCGCCTGTGAAAATAAAAATTAAATTAAATTTTTATTTCACCGGCAGAATATTTCGTCGCTAAAATAAAAATTTAATTAAATTAAATTAATTTAGCGGCGAAAATTTCCGTCGCTAATGTCAAAAGATCACCGACGGAATTAATTCTGTCGGTAAAATCAAAATATATCGGCGGAATTTGAGCCGTCGGAACACTGCGGCGGGATGATTGCGGCAGACCACCGACGGAATTTTTCCGTCGGTGTTTAACTTTAGCGACGGAATTTTGACTTTAGCGGCGGAAATTTCCGCCGCTAAAACCTGTTTTTCTGGTAGTGTAAATGTGTACAAATAATAACAAATAGAGTAGGAAACAATCACAAACTACAAACATATATTGCCTAAGTTTATCCTTAACTCTTGCGTCAACTTGAAAGTAAATGAAAATTCAAATGTTAGATTGAAGTATCAAACTAAAAATGTGAAAGAATCTAAAAGTGCACAAATAACAACAAATGTTCAAATTTATGGTATTTACCATAAGGGATGAAAATTGGTTCACCGTTTTTTAAGTTGCAAAGATGGATTTCTCCATAAACTGTTTCCACATCACTCTCCAATTCCACATACATATCAATCTTGGGCTTTAACATAACTCAATTATGATTGAAACAGAATTGCTCCAGAAACAAAGTACTATAAGCAATCACAAAATTACATCAAAATCCCCTATCTTCACCATTCCCTTTCCACTATACTTTCTCCACTTCGCTCCTGTTACAAAATAACAAAACCATGCAAGTAAAGAAATCATCCCATACATCTTCATACGTCAACTGTGGTGGAGTCATTTGTGAATCAGTTGGAGCTTCAGTATCTTGCAAATCTTCTATCAAACGGGGGAAAACCTATTTAAAACATGCATTAGATCAATATATACACATAAATATAGTTATATATAAATGTGTCATGTTATCGATATTAGGTCCCGCCATTTAGTTAGTTAGTTAGTTATCCATCACATTATAAATCTCTTAACTTTATTTTTTTAGTTAATTTAATTGAAATTTAACAAAAAAGTTACTAAAATTCATTTATTCATAAAATTTTTAATATTATTATTAATACAACAATATATTAAATTTTATAAAAATTATTTAATATGAAACAACTGAAGTATACTGATATCACGAAAATTAGAGAGAGATTGTGATTGATAAATTCAGGGATAATTTTAGAAATCGGTTAATGAGAGTCGTTGGATTAAAGCATTGATAATTAATCTTACGGTTAGAATAGAAGAAGAAAATAAATTATCAAATGACAGCCCTTGGATCGTAGTGGTTATAGATCGATATCAATCGTTCTTTGTGTAAAGTCAATACAATAGGCGGTTATGAACTGAGGTGAGAGAGAAAATAGTAAGACGATTGAAAATAAAAAAAGTTGAAACTGGTGTTGGATTGGAGGTGAGAATCAATCATGGCCGCTCTTTATCTTTTCTGAAATACAATCCTAGCCACTCATTGTGTGGCGGTTATTCTTGACCTCTATTGTATTATAGATAAATTGTCTGATTTTGTAATCTTTAATGTTGAATGCCACATATTAAGCGTTTCACCCTTTAGGTAATTTGCT
Organism: Adenophora triphylla var. japonica; assembly: GCA_022495995.1. Classification (NCBI taxonomy): domain Eukaryota; kingdom Viridiplantae; phylum Streptophyta; class Magnoliopsida; order Asterales; family Campanulaceae; genus Adenophora; species Adenophora triphylla. The sequence continues at coordinate 785,725 of JAFEMH010000336.1, forward strand.
TTAGAAAGTGGTTTGCCGTGATAGTTGGAACTTACAAAATTATAATTGTAACTATTCCATCCTAAATTAATTGTCCCATTTAACTTGTCAAATATTTTCAGGAAACTGTTTTACTAATTTGTACATTGCTTGTAAAATGATAAAATTACATTAAGTCTATTTTCTTATTTAGAAACGTGACATCTATTATGTAACGTACTAAAAAGAAAGTGATATATTTATATGGACGGGAAGAGTAATTTTTAATTGAATATGCCAACTCTTGACATCAGAAAACTCCACAACCAAGGTCGACGTGGAAGGATTAGAACCGCCCACAGGAGCATGAGTAAGTTTTAGGGAAAACCTGTTTCTCCATAAGTTATAAAAAGCCCACTTTCATCCTTAAAAATATCGAGTTTAGACCTTAAAACATTGAGTTTAGGCCTTAAAATATCTAAAAAATAAAATAGTGAGTTTAGGCGTTAAAACAGTGAGTTTAAGCTAGAAAATAAAATAGCGAGTTTAGGCCTTAAAACAGTGAGTTTAGGCTTTAAAACACCAAGTCGATATATTTAAAAACATAATTTTTTATAACTTATGGAGAAACAGGTTTCACCTAAAATTTTCTACAGGAGCATTGCTCGGCATGAGCGATGCCAATTCCCATTTCCCTTCCTCTTACTTGGTCAATGACCCCCAACCCATATTCCATCTTCATCTTCCTGTCACCTCCCCTTCCTTTTCCCCTCGTACCTTACCACCAATTATCTCCGCCTTTCCTCCGCCTCCACCTCTGCGCCCTTTGCCCGTCCCTCCTTACTCTTCCCATATCCACCTCTCCTTCCCCATCTTCATCTCTAATTCCCACCCCACCTATGTTTGCCCTTTGTCCAACTCTCCCATATTTGAGTAGTTATTTTTATTTATCTTTAATTTGGGATATGTTTGTGATAAGGGAGAGATGATTTTGATAGGCTATTTGCTAATTTTTAATTACTGATTTTGGAAGAAATGGTTATATTGTGTTATTGAGAGAAATGTTGGTTGCTATGGTGGCTAGATCTTGGTCTTGGTGATGGTGAACGTATTTGAGTGATGATAGTACTTGCAGAATTTTGGAAAAATGGTGGATTTGGTTGTTAGCGATTAGTGGGTGGAGATGATGGAGAAATTAATTGTTACCCTCAATAACAAGTTGAGATCTATTTCATTCCCTTTCAATTAAAATGATCAAAAATAGCACTCACATGATATACACATTACTAATCTTCATTAAATTTCTAACGCCTTCGCCTTTAGATGTTAGAGAGTAAAGTAGGATGAAAAGTTAGTTAAAAAAGTAATAAGTAATTTGTTGTGAGTATAAAAAAGTAAATGAGTGGGAGGAGATGTTGTGAGTATAAAAAAGTAAAATAGCAAAGAGAATAAGCGAGAGGAGTAATAAGTAATTTGTTGTTTTAAGTATGACAAGTGTATCTCATTAAATATCAAAATATAAAACTGAATGGTATAAACCGAGTACGACTATGTGTGAGGACCCCGACCCGGAACCTACACGTGTCCCAAGCTAGAGCGTCCTCAAACTAACCCAAATTTCATAAACTTTTAAAATCTTTATTTAACTTTCAAAAATAAATACAATTATTATAACCATTTCAAAATAGATCTACACCTTTTCACAATGGAGAGATAGTTGACTAACTTAGAAAGTAAGAAACTGTTTTAGTTACAAAAGGCATCGGTTATAACATAAAATGAAGATTTAATAATACAATTCCGTAAATGATTTATACCAAGGTACACTTTCTATACCGACCTAATCATACCCCGACAATTCCCACAATATAACTTCCAAACTCCTCACCGCCCTTACTTGGCTGGTCCACCTGTCTCGGAATCTAAAAACAGTAAAGGGAGAGGGGTGAGAATAAATCTCAGCAAGCTATTATGAATGCAGCAATATGCCATATAAGATGCAACACATAACAAGTTGCATATAACACGTTGGAAAGCTGTAAACACCTTACATTACCTTGGTTTACCTTTTCCCGTCTGAACAGTAGTCGTACAACATTGGGTATAATAATACTCCAATCTTACAGTGAGCTGCTTAAGCAATACTCACGTCTTATAAGACCCGTTTTTCAGGGAACCAAATAAGACAGTAGCAACTCTGTAAGGCTTTTGGCTCAATACAGATGCTATACCCCATCCTGTGGCCACGGGGAGGGACGGCCACGAATATAACATAATCCGATCACATTAGGTCACACTTCCATAATTGATCGTATTATGTTATACCCCAATGTCACCGACTCACACATTATCAAGCACATAATAGATACTTGAATAAATCCACAAAGGGAATAAACAACATAGCAACATGGTAAAATATACTCATGCTCAACCAACATCATAGTGCAACATTTCTTTAACACACTATGCATAAATAAGCAATATAGTCACATGGTAAAATATACTCATGTTCAACCAATAATCAGAGTGCAGCATTTATATAATACACTAAGCATAATACAAGTCATGAATAGGTACTCAAGTAAGATGATGATATATCTCCAACCCATCTTACTAGGTAATTATACGAAAATATATGATCTCTACAAGGATCCAAGTTAACTCTACCAAGTTGGAGTCACCTTTAATAAACTGCCAAATGATTTCTAAGTCGGAGATAGAATGCTTACGTAGTTCCAATTTAACCCATTTAAGGTGTTATTAAGTGGCCCAAGTAATCTACTTTAACCTAGATTAAAAGGATCAATTTCATATTCCGGGAAGGTTAGGTTCCAAACTTTATATTGGTTAAGGATCATGCTAGAAGGTTACTAGTGAAAATTCAGCGAAACAGGGAACTGGACCATATTCTGCCAACATGGGCGACCGCCCAGGCCACTTGGGCGACCGCCCAAGTGGGGTTTCCAAGGATTCAAGTTACTGCCCTCTTGGGCGACCGCCCAAGACCCTTTTCCAGCCAAATTAATTTTCAATCCCTTTTTACTTAGGTTCATTTCCCTTTTAATTCTTCCTACAATTCAAGATCACCAAAGGAATCTCCTAACTTGCCAACCTCATCCTAAATCACTTAACCCCAAAATAACATAGATCTAGATTGTTCACCACAAGAATTCCAACCCATTTCATTAACATTTTTCAAGTTTGATTTTCTAAAACTAACTCCACCCATTTCATTACCTCATTTCAAGTTTAACACTTTTAATCTAAATCAACCCATGTTCTTACACTCTTGATCAACAATAACATCCTTCCAAAAGATTAATCCAATCTTCAACTCCCAAGAAGATTTCCAAAGCATTTAAATAATCATCTAAATAACAATAACAACATTAAATAACTCATGAACATTTAGATGAAGGGAAGTCATAACAACTCACCTAGAATAGGAGATGGATCATGGATTTCTTTAGCTTAATAGATTCTCCTAGTTGTCCCAAGCTCAAATGTACTCTTGGATTGAAAAATGGAGAAGATTTGGACCTAGGAGGTTCTTGGGAAGCAAGGCTTCACATTGAAGCTTACATGGAGATTTTATAAAAGGAAAATGAAATGAAGGAGAAGAAGAAGGAAGATTGAGTATAAGAATGGTGAAGGAGTAGGGGGGGGGCGGATTAAGAGGGAGTATGGGGAAGGGTATGGGAAAAGTAAGAGAAAGGTATGGGATGTTTGACAATTGAGGGAAATGAAGAGTGATTTAGGGAGGATGGTCCCCTCACTCTACTCATCCTATTAATCTCAAGGCTTTCACTACCATGACAATTTATTCCCCTTATTTCCCAAAGCATATAAATTAAAATCCTCCTACCCAAGTATTTATTCCACATACTATAATCCTCCTTCCACATTTTATTTATTTTCTATTTTTATATTTCCCTTTAGAACATTATTTTATTTCCCAAACATTTCATCCTAATATAAGAATTTAAAGATATAAAGTGAACATATAAAGTTAACATTAATATTAAAAGCATATAACTGTTGGTGTTATGCCCTAGGCCTATGATTGATAGACTTATGTGTTGACATTATTTATTATTATATGAGATGTTTATTATTTGATTATTATATGTTTTGTATATTTGTTTATAATAATCTCTGTCCCTAATTATTAAGAGAATAAATTAGTATAATTGTCAATGGATAATCATGTGATGATTATATGCATAAGAGATGCACATTGAAATTATGGGTACTTGTTAGAGAACAAGTGACTGGACATGACCCGCATGAGATTTATGTCATGGTCAAATGTCATACTTAAATCTCATACGGTTACTTCATTTATTTCCTAGACCTAAGATTATCGTAACCTTACATATGATGAAAGTCATGTTTGATTTTAGTCAAACGATATCTTAACACGATATCTATAAAGACTATCATTGGCATGATCGGATTCATGATGGGAAGGATAATAAGTCAAGAAGGAATTTGTCCCTCAGAAGAGAGATGTTATACTTGGGCCCCTCGATGAGTGATAATGATGAAAGTGTATGGCCGTACCCCAATATGATTGGAATTATCATTATACTCAAGAATCGAGAAAGCATTGAACAATAACAAGTTGACAAGGACCATGACTTGTGTTCAATATAACATCGTGAGACAAAGGGATAAATGGAAGTACACCATTGGAAACGTGAACTCTTACGTTACATTATTTGGGTAGACATAATGGCTTGCTAGAGTCCGCTTATGTCTTATGAGATTCGATATGATCGAACTCATTGCCAACATAATGTAATCCTATTGGGTCACACACAACTAGAATGAATTGGTTAAACCGGAGGAAGAATAGTTGAGAGCTTACGTATCGGCTATATATACCGCGCGACATATTAAGTCAATGGCTTAATATACCGCGCGACATATCGAGCCGCACGCGTTTTGACACTGTCTCTCCTAATACGATTAGAAGAAGTATTCTTACTATTGTAGTATAAATACAAGGGTTACATCGGACCTAGAAGCTAGCCGAAATTTTCAATCAAAAATTCACAACAAAATACTCTCAATATTCTTCAAGGTTTTAGATCTAGCAATCATCAAGAAGTTGTTCTTGAATTCATTCAAAGGTGTGGATACCAAAAGAGGGTCTTCGCTCGTTCATCGATCAAGGCCTAGAGTTTAAGCAAGTTGAAGAACGAAGTTTGTGATTCGATATCACATAATCAAATCGTTCGATAGCTCAAGACCGGAAAGCGTTTCAAGGTTGGTTTAATTCTATCTCATAGGAATTTAAATTAATTGTATAGAACGGATCCTAGGGCTTCTTGGGTTTTATGTTTTAATGCTTAATTCCGCCTGGCATGGACCCGTAAAACCCAACGGTGGTATCGAGCCCCGTTCGTATGGTTAAGTTTGAATTAACATGCTAGATTTAAGATATAAATTGTTTATATGCTTATTGCATGTTTTGTATGCAATAGAATTTTTATTTGTTTATGTGAAACAATGTGAAAATCGTTTTCGAATTATGCTGAATTAAATCTGTAAAAAGGATGTTTTACGTGATTTAATTACATGTAATCTGTATTGGTTCGAATCTGGAAATTCCTGTAACACGGCTACTTTGGTCGCGCGACATATTGAGCCATGTGGAGTTCGGAGTTAAGCGGCTGTTAGGTCGCGCGACATATCGAGCCTCTGGGCGATGTTGTCACGCGACATAATAAGCCAAAACCGGCGAGAATCGGTTTGTTCAATTTTTACGCTATTCTCGTGATTGTGTTTACAATCCGATATGTTGATATGAAAATCTGGATGTTATAAAATTGAGTTTATAAGTCCGCGATAGATTGATTCATTGATATACATGATTAATTGATTAAAATGTGATTTTAATAATTATTGCAATGTATATGAAAATTTGGATGTTATAAAATTGAGTTTATAAGTCCATGCTAGATTGATTCATTAATATGCATGGTTAATTGATTAAAATATGATTTTAATAATTATTGCGATGCATGTTTTATTTGTTCTTACATGATAAGAATTTTTAATTAGATGTTTAGTTGAAACATGATATTTAGTTTCCTAATATGTTTAGATTTAGACATTGTAAATTTTGAATCTTATGATTGTTTATGGAAACAAATCATAAATACGCGAAATTTAAAAGGAAACCGATTGTTTATAAAAGGTAGGGATTATGTTGCCTAATCGTAGTTGATTTCTAATTATGCATGTCTAGGAGAGTTACGTCAAAGGAAGAGTTGGTACTTAAGAAGTCCTTGTGGCTCACCTATCTTCTGGAAACTTACCAGTGCATGATTTTGACTATCTTTCGACATGCTTATAATCTGCCTTTAAAGAACCTTCATTTAACTTTTAAGTTCTTTATGCCAATTCATGATTAAAAACACTTGAGACCATTCGGATAGTTTTGGGTGGGCTTGCCATAGCAAGGTGCTTTGATTCTATTCGAATGCGAGCAAGATGAGGAAATGGTGGTTCCTATACGTTTTAAAGTGAATGAACTTAATTGGGTTATCAAAATGATTTTGGACCCAAGGCATAAGATGAGATTAAAATATGCCTAGACATATGATGTCTTGAATTGATCTCATAAAAGATCTAAGAGTCATATATGTGATATGATTGATGTTTTCTACCTAATTAATTTAATTTTGAGCGGTTTGCCATAGCAAACTTGAAATTGAATTAAAGTTGGATCTTAGCCCATTAAATGTATATTATGCTTATTTGCATTTGAAGGTGTATAATTTAGTGGGAGCATTTATTTAAATGCACTATACTTCTCATATGATATGTTTACTTATATGTGTTCATATTTTATGTATATCTTTTTGTAGAATAAATGGCATCAAACAATAATCACTTTTCATTGCGATCCGTCCTTGAGAAGGAAAAGTTGGAAGACAATGGTACAAACTATATGGATTGGATCCGTAGTTTGAGAATTGTTCTCAAACAAGAGGAGAAACCGTACGTTCTCACCGAACCTGTTCCACCTGAACTCCGCCGCCAATGCCGCTAGGGCAATAAGGGAACAATATCTCAAGCACAAGCGTGACTCTACGGATGTTGGTTGCCTTATGCTCTCCGCCATGTGCAAGAGTCTTGAAGAATCTTGAGCACTTGGGGACGATCGACTTAAACAATCGGCTGATGGAAATGTTCCAAGTTCAAGCTAGGCAAGAAAGGTACAACACAGTTGCAGCCTTGACCTCATGCAAGATGAGTGAAGGACAAGCTGTTGGTCCCCATACTCTCAAGTTAAAGGGCCACATTGAGCATCTTGAAAGGCTCGATTTTCCAATTAGCCAAGAGTTGGCTACCGACATAATATTGAATTCATTACCTAAAAGTTTTAGTCATTTCATAATGCACTATAACATGGGTGGAATGAATAGAAACCTTTCCGAGTTAGTTCAAATGTTGACTACTGCGGAAATCAATATTGTCGAGAAGAAGACCGATCAAGTGCTAATGGTTAACAAGGGGAAAGGGTTCAAGGGTAAAGGAAAAGCAAAGGTTGCTAATCCTAAGGCAAAGGTTGCCAAGCCCAAAGAGGCTTCCAAGCCTAAAGAGGCTAAGCCTAAGTCCCAAGAGGACGCAGTCTGCTTCCATTGCAATGAGATTGGACATTGGAGGAGAAACTGCGCAAAATACAAGGAAGCACTGAAGAAGGGTAAAGGAGTTGCTTGAACTTCAGGTATCTTTATTATAGATATATTCCTATCTACTTCTAGTTCTTGGGTATTGGATACCGGATGTGGAACTCACATTTGTTTAAATGTGCAGGGTCTAAAGAACAGAAGGATGCTTAAGGAAGGTGAAGTGGACCTACGTGTGGGGAATGGAGCAAGAGTTGTGGCATTAGCCGTAGGAACTTATGAAGTTACTTTACCTAGTGGACTAATACTTGTTTTGAACAATTGTTATTACGTTCCAGCTTTAAGTAGGAATATTATTTCGATTTCATGTTTGGATAATGAAGGTTTTAATTTTCTTATATGTGATAAGAAATTTTCTATTCACAAGAGTGATATGCATTATTGCTATCATTGCTTTCATTCAATGGCCTTTATGTTCTTGATATTGAAAATCGTGATAATGATGTCTATAACATTAACAAGAAATCTAAACCCAATGATGTAAAACCACACTTACTTATGGCATTGTCGTCTTGGCCACATAAACGAGAAACGCATCTCTAAACTCCACAAAGATGGATTTTTGGACTCACATGATTATGAATCATATGAGACATGCGAGTCTTGTCTACTTGGCAAGATGACCAAGGACCCATTTACCAAAACCGGTGAAAGGGCGGGCGACTTATTAGGACTCATACATACCGATGTATGTGGGCCTATGAGTAGCAATGCTAGGGGAGGATTTCGGTACTTCATAACATTCACCGATGATTATAGTAGATTTGGATATGTTTATCTAATGAAACATAAAAGTGAATCGTTTGAGATATTTCGAATATTTCAAAATGAGGTGCAAAATCAACTTGGCAAAACTATTAAGGTACTTCGATCCGATCGAGGTGGTGAATATTTGAGCCAAGAATTTGACATCATCTTAAGAGTTGTGGAATCATTTCGTAACTCTCTCCACCTGGAATACCACAATGGAATGGTGTGTCTCGAAAGGAGGAATAGAACTTTGTTGGACATGGTTCGTTCTATGATGAGTCAAGTTGAGCTTCCTTTATCCTTTTGGGGACATGCACTAGAAACTGCCGCTTTCACTATAAACGAGTTCCTACCAAATCGGTTCAAAAGACCCCATATGAGATGTGGCATGGAAGAAAACCTAGTTTGTCTTTCATGAAGATTTGGGGTTGCGATGCATATGTCAAGAAGTTAACTTCCGACAAGCTAGCACCTAAATCCGATAAATGTGTTTTCGTGGGATATCCTAAGGAAACCAAAGGATACTATTTCTACAACCGAAACGAGAACAAAGTGTTTGTTGCTCGAAATGGTACTTTCTTAGAAAAGAGTTTCTTCGCAAAGGAACCAGTGGGAGTAAAATAGATCTCGAAGAAGTTCGAGAACCCGAAAACAACATTGAACCAATGGTAGAAACCGAACCAAGTTCACAAACCGTTGTGGAACCGGTTCAAGATGCACAAGTTCCTCGCCGAAGTGGTAGGTCACGATCCGAACCCGAGAGATATGGATTTCTCGTTACGGAAAGTGATGAAGTGGAGTTAATCGAAAATGATGAACCCACTTGCTATCAAGAAGCGATGTCCGCTCCGGATTCGGAAAAATGGCAAGAGGCCATGAAGTCCGAATTACAATCCATGGCTGATAATCAAGTTTGGAACTTGATTGATCCACCCGAAGGTGTAAAAACCATAGGGTGCAAATGGGTTTTCAAGAAGAAGACCGACATGGATGGGAAGGTGCACACCTATAAGGCTAGGCTAGTAGCTAAGGGATATAGGCAGACTCATGGCATTGACTATGATGAAACCTTTTCGCCTGTAGCTATGCTTAAGTCTATTAGAATTTTACTTGCCATAGCTGCATATTATGACTATGAGATATGGCAAATGGATGTCAAAACAAATTTTCCTTAATGGGAAGTTACTTGAGGATGTATACATGATACAACCCGAAGGTTTTGTCACCCGTAAAATTCTAACAAGGTGTGTAAGTTGCGTAAACCATTTATGGATTGAAGCAAGCTTCAAGGAGTTGGAATCTACGTTTTGATGAAGCAATCAAGGAGTTTGGTTTTATCAAGAACGAAGATGAACCTTGTGTATACAAGAAAATTAGTGGGAGCGTGGCACTATTTTTAGTGGTGTATGTCGACGATATCTTACTCATTGGAAATGACGTTCCTGCACTAGAGACGGTCAAGTCTTGGTTGGGAAAGTGCTTTTCAATGAAAGATATGGGCGAAGCCGCATATATCCTTGGTATCAAGATTTATAGAGATAGATCTAAGAGGATGATTGGTTTAAGTCAAAATACTTACATTGACAAAGTCCTTAGAAGATTCCAAATGGAAAATTCTAAAAGAGGAAACTTGCCAATGTTGCATGGTATATCTCTTAGCAAGAATCAAAGTCCTAAGACTAATGATGAGCGAAAGAGAATGAATGGTATTCCATATGCTTCGGCAATTGGGTCTATCATGTATGCTATGTTATGTACTAGACCCGACATCTCGTGTGCTCTAAGCATGACGAGTAGGTACCAATCGGATCCCGTGAACCACATTGGATAGCAATCAAGAATATCCTTAAGTACTTACGAAGAACTAAGGATGTATTCTTGGTCTTTGGAGGAATGGAAGAAGATCTTGTAGTAAAAGGCTACACGATGCTAGCTTCCAAACCGACAAAGATGATTTCAGATCGCAGCCTGGATTTTTGTTTACGCTTAATGGAGGAACCGTGAGTTGGAAAAGTTCCAAGCAAAGTACCGTCGCCGATTCTACAACCGAAGCCGAGTACATAGCGGCATCCGATGCAGCCTAAGGAAGCGCTTTGGATCAAGAAGTTCATTAGTGATTTGGAAGTCGTTCCAAGCATCGGAGACCCTATTGAACTTTACCGTGATAACAATGGTGCCATTGCACAAGCAAAGGAACCAAGATCACACCAGAGATCCAAACACATACTTCGACGTTTCCACATTATCCGTGAGATATGTGAAAGGGAAGACGTTAAGATATGCAGAGTAGACACTGATGACAACGTGGCGGACCCATTAACTAAGGCTCTCCCGCAAGCTAAACATGATGGTCATGTTAGGTCCATGGGTATTCGATACATGGGAGATTGGGCCTAGTGCAAGTGGGAGACTGTTGGTGTTATGCCCTAGGCATATGATTGATAGACTTATGTGTTGACATTATTTATTATTATATGAGATGTTTATTATTTGATTATTATATGTTTTGTATATTTGTTTATAATAATCTCTGTCCCTAATTATTAAGAGAATAAATTAGTATAATTGTCAATGGATAATCATGTGATGATTATATGCATAAGAGATGCACATTGAAATTATGGGTACTTGTTAGAGAACAAGTGATCGGACATGACCCGCATGAGATTTATGTCATGGTCAAATGTCATACTTAAATCTCATACGGTTACTTCATTTATTTCCTAGACCTAAGATTATCGTAACCTTACATATGATGAAAGTCATGTTTGATTTTAGTCAAACGATATCTTAACACGATATCTATAAAGACTATCATTGGCATGATCAGATTCATGATGGGAAGGATGATAAGTCAAGAAGGAATTTGTCCTCGAAGAGAGATGTTATACTTGGGCCCCTCGATGAGTGATAATGATGAAAGTGTATGGCCGTACCCCAATATGATTGGAATTATCATTATACTCAAGAATCGAGAAAGCATTGAACAATAACAAGTTGACAAGGACCATGACTTGTGTTCAATATAACATCGTGAGACAAAGGGATAAATGGAAGTACACCATTGGAAACGTGAACTCTTACGTTACATTATTTGGGTAGACATAATGGCTTGCTAGAGTCCGCTTATGTCTTATGAGATTCGATATGATCGAACTCATTGCCAACATAATGTAATCCTATTGGGTCACACACAACTAGAATGAATTGGTTAAACCGGAGGAAATATAGTTGAGAGTTTCTGTATCTGGCTATATATACCGCGCGACATATTAAGCCAATGGCTTAATATACCGCGCGACATATCAGAGCCGCACGCGTTTTTGACAGCCTGTCTCTCCTAATACGATTAGGAGAAGTATTCTTACTATTGTAATATAAATACAAGGGTTCTGTCAGACCTAGAAGCTAGCCGAAATTTTCAATCAAAAATTCACAACAAAATACTCTCAATATTCTTCAAGGTTTTAGATCTAGCAATCATCAAGAAGTTGTTCTTGAATTCATTCAAAGGTGTGGATACCAAAAGAGGGTCTTCGCTCGTTCATCGATCAAGGCCTAGAGTTTAAGCAAGTTGAAGAACGAAGTTTGTGATTCGATATCACATAATCAAATCGTTCGATAGCTCAAGACCGGAAAGCGTTTCAAGGTTGGTTTAATTCTATCTCATAGGAATTTAAATTAATTGTATAGAACGGATCCTAGGGCTTCTTGGGTTTTATGTTTTAATGCTTAATTCCGCTGCGCATGGACCCGTAAAACCCAACAATAATGTAATATTAAAATTGTGCCTAGGGTTAGGGTCGTTACACTCACTCCCCCTTAAAGAAAATTCGTCCCGAATTTGACTGTCACTTACCTAACTGATCAACCCGCCTCGGTTACATGTATACCTCAGACTTCAATTCCCAATTAGTCTCTTCAATGTTGTGATTCTTCCCCAAAATTTTCTAATTCCATTAATAATATGATATTACCACTCAATGACCCAAGCATACTATACAATTATTACTAACGCGAATTTTCACGATCTCAATGAAAATATAAATAAAAGTATTACAATTTATGTCACCAAATCCATTATAATATCACATTAAAACTTCAAATACTCTATAAGCTTCTCCAAGCCAGTCTATAAGTCAAATTACCAATCTTTTCTAAAACTTCAAATGGACTAACAAACTTTGGCGTCAATTTACTTAGGCCTTGCTTCTCTAACCTCATCCCAACAAATTAGAGATCGATATTTTCTTCCCGAACAACGCCTCATACGGTTTTATCTCAATGCTAGAATAATAACTGCTATTATACGCACCCAACCACTGGTAATCCCACGTCCTATCAACTACTAAAATTCATTGTGCATGCCTATAGCATATCCTTAATAATAAGTGATGATTCCTCAAATTTTCACAAAGTTAAACTCAATAGCATTCCTACATTCCAAAACGATCTTTCCAACAGATGTCTACCCAATCCATTCAATACTATGGGATTTATACTATCAAACTATCTCCAAGATTTATGAGGACTTTATCAATAAATATTTCATCAAAGTATCTATACTGAGTAGAAAATACAAATCAACTTTCTATACAAAACAACATACCCCTCTTTACTTCCAATGTAACTCAATCACAAAATCTATCGTGATAAAACTCTCAAGTTCAATCTAGAACTCTAAATGTTCTAACAAATCTTTCAACGTCAAAATTCTATCTCCACATTGGTGATCAAACTACATTATGTCTCGACTCACTTGAAACGAGTTAGTTCAATTATCTTATCCGCAGTTCTCATAATACAACATTAAACACTTGCTCATGGAATAATAAATGTGGACATGCTAATAAGATCCTGATTCCACGAACGAAATATTAATTGACCATTTTTCACAATTCAATGTTCTAATTATGTTCAGGACTAGTGACAAATCAATATTCGAATTGGATGGTTGGCCGCCCACAACGGAGCCGATCCAACTTCAAAACAAAACCCGAGTCTACTGTGGCCGACACAATAATAACTCCACATTTATCAAATCATTTCTCGGATCAAAACTTGAATACAATTAATCATTATAGGGAAACTAGGTTGCCTTTTTACTTGCTTTTGTACGAACTATACTTTAATATAACATGTCCTTCTAAATTTTACAACATCTTTCAGAATTCCAAAGAATAGATAAAAAGAAATCCAATGAGACTCGAATGGTTTATTTATTTAAAACCGTCCCATACCAGTTTTAATTAACTAAACCACTCAAAATTTTAAGAAATTTTGTTAAAGATTGATAAGCTGACAAAATTAACTCAAGTGATTTAATGATCTACAACCGTCCCATTCCAGTGGTAGATAATTAAATTACTCCCAGATTTTAAGGTACACAAAAACGGTTCACTGACTTTAATAAATCAAAATATCCCTGAAGGGTACAAATGCTCATACTGAAGTTCAATTTATAATCCAAAGTTGTAAAGCACTTTTAAAACAATTCCAACAAAATATTCTTGTTTGACCTCTATTTATAGTATAGCCACCACTTATAATATTTATACTTAGTTAATTTCTCTATAAGAAAACACAATCTTGCCATACTATTACTATCTCCGATAAATAACACTAAAACAATCATTAAGCTTATAAACTAGGTAAATCATCCTTAATTCAATAATTCCTCAAGTTGAATATTCAACACTGTTACTTAATTTGAGTCATCTATTCCTTACCTTTGATATTGGTATTGTACTTAGTAACAACGTATTGCAACATCTAGTTCCCAATTAAATATCATAATTTCTAAATAAGAAAATATAATTGAAACTCACATAGATCAATCATTCCCAAATTGCGATTAAACAGTGTAAACTAACTTACCTCTCTATAACCATCAACAACTCAAAATCCGTATAACGTCTACATCTTCCAAGGATCACACCAATCCTTCATATGAGTCACGCAACTAAGTCAATCTATACAGTGTAATCATCCTAAAGTACCCCGTCTTCCAATAAGATTTATCCTCATTTTATTTTCTCAACTAATGATAATCATCCCTCAAAACAAACCATATGCCTATTTTACCAATCCCTGAAGTTGGTCCTACAAGTCACCAATAACTACATCTATTATACTTCTTCACATTTACCCTATTTACCCCTTCATAACTAATACACAACCACAATTCAAAACGGTCATATTACATACCAATGTTGTCTTAAGTATATCTTTAGAACAAATATTCACTGAAATTGTAACACCCGAAATTCAACTAATAACCATTGAGTATCCTACTAGTTTCAAAAATCAGTCATACAAATCATCAACAAGTGATAACGAATACTTATTTCTTACAGTTACCAATGTGAGATCTCTATAATCTATAATTAACCACCAAGTATCATCTTTTCTAATTATAGTACTAATTGATCCTCACGGAGAGTCGCTAAGCTAATTATCTTCTTTATCATATACTTTCCCAAGATGAATCATCAAGTCTGTCACCCCAAATAGTGTCCTCTATCTAGGAATTCGAATACTAAAATAGTACCTTATATCAACTCAAAGCTTCAATATCCTGGTATGATACCTGATGAAAACCCATTTTTGAAACTCACTTGAAAAACACCACTTAGTCAACTTATAGGGTGATACCACTTACAAAAATATCTGATTTCCTATTCAAATTAGTAGCAAGAATTCAATCAATCTCTCATTAGAGAATAAACTTATAGCACATAAGGCAAAGATATATTAGTTCCATAAGATCTCGGACTCGCGATATTTTATAACCCATATAATCCCACTTAGACTATCACTTTCGATACTAGTCTCATATATCTAGTCTCCACCATGAGACACCAATGAATAAATAATCATGCAATTATACAACCATAAACCACTCTTAATTAGGCCATATACCTAACCTCAACTAAGAGTTCACAAATTCATTTACCACCGAACTTGAGATAACTCAAGGTTATTTTAATTCAAAGATAACACACAACTCAAATAACCTTCACATTCCTTAGGCCATACTTTCGACATTTATGCATATATGATATAATAGCAAATAATGACTCATTCGCCTCTACCACACACGGAGGCAATTAAACATAGATAAGGAGACTCGCTTCTTGCGACAGTCCTCCCAAATTACAATCACCATGATAAACAAGAATGATTCAAGGTACTCTCCCGTAGGAGTAGAACCTCCAGCACATAAGGCAACTTTTAGGCCAATTATGCAAATAAAGATGAAATGTAATGCCACATGAGAACGAATGAACGGGGATTTATAAAAGTATGAACCCTAACTCCTGAGACAGGTAAAATACCTCAAATGATGGTGGAGGAATCTATCTTTCCATAACTCACCTTTCCTTGATTCCTTGGATGGTCAATATCATTTTCTGTCTTTGAACCAATTCCTGCGTTAAACTCTCGACGTAAGTTATCGCACACTCTCACTCAGCTAGACTCTACCCGAGAACTCTAACCGAGCTCTGATACCAACTGTGAGGACCCCGACCCGGAACCTACACGTGTCCCAAGCTAGAGCGTCCTCAAACTAACCCAAATTTCATAAACTTTTAAAATCTTTATTTAACTTTCAAAAATAAATACAATTATTATAACCATTTCAAAATAGATCTACACCTTTTCACAATGGAGAGATAGTTGACTAACTTAGAAAGTAAGAAACTGTTTTAGTTACAAAAGGCATCGGTTATAACATAAAATGAAGATTTAATAATACAATTCCGTAAATGATTTATACCAAGGTACACTTTCTATACCGACCTAATCATACCCCGACAATTCCCACAATATAACTTCCAAACTCCTCACCGCCCTTACTGGGCCGGTCCACCCGTGTCTCGGAATCTAAAAACAAGTAAAGGGAGAGGGCGAGAATAAATCTCAAAGAAGCTATTATGAATGCAAAGAATATGCCATATAAGATGCAACACATAACAAGTTGCATATAACACGTTGGAAAGTCAGAACACCTTACATTACCTCGTTTACCTTTTCCCGCCCGAAAGAGTCGTACAACATTGGGTATAATAATACTCCAATCTTACAGTGAGCCGCTTAAGCAATACTCACGTCTTATAAGACCCGTTTTTCAGAAAACCAAATAAGACAAGAGCAACTTCGTAAGGCTTTTGGCTCAATACAGATGCTATACCCCATCCCGCGGCCACACAGAGGGATCGGCCTACGTATATAACATAATCCGATCACATTAGGTCACACTTCCATAATTGATCGTATTATGTTATACCCCCAATGTCACCGACTCACACATTATCAAGCACATAATAGATACTTCAATAAATCCACAAAGCGGGATAAACAACATAGCACAACATGGTAAAATATACTCACGCTCAACCAACATCATAAAGAACATTTCTTTAACACACTATGCATAAATAAGCAATATAGTCACATGGTAAAATATACTCATGTTCAACCAATAATCAGAGTGCAGCATTTATATAATACACTAAGCATAATACAAGTCATGAATAGGTACTCAAGTAAGGCTCCGTTTGTTTCACCGTAAAACATTTTCCGGAAAATGTTTTCCGGAAAATAACCTGTTTTACTTGCTTTGGTTAGCCCCTGAAAATGTTTTTCCTAAAATAACTCGTTTTCCGCCATTTGTTTATCGCCTAAGTAAAAACGTTTTCCTGAAACATTTTACGCCCTTCCTAAGTAAAACGACCTACCGACCTTGTCCTAAGTAAAACATTTTCCGAAAATGGAGGCCTTAATGTACAACTCATATTACGCCCGGTACAACCACCCCACCGCCTATCCCACTCCCCCAAAAAAATTTTTTTTAATTTTTTTGTAATCGCCCCCCACCCCCTGACTACCCCCACCCCCCCCCACCCACCCACCCACCCCAAAATTTTTTTTTTTTTTTTTTTGTAATCGCCCCCTACCCCCCGCCTACCCCCCACTTCACCCCCACCCACCCCCCAAAAAAAAATTTTTTTTTTTTTTTGTAATCGCTCTACCTCGCTTACTACCCCCCACCCAAAAAATTTTTTTTTTTTTGTAACGCTTCCTGCCCTCCCCCCCCCAAAAATTTTTTTTTTTTTTTTTTGTAATCTCACTTCACTGCCCCCCAGCTTCTATTTCACCACCCCAAAATTTTTTTTTTTTTTGTAATCGCTCCCCTACCCCTCGGCCTACCCCACCCACCCACCCACCTACCCCCCGAAAAATTTTGGGGGCGGGGCAAAGTGGGCAGGTGGGTAGGGGCGACATAAAAAAAAAATAAATTTTTGGGGGCGTTAAAAAAAAAAAAAAAAATTTTTTGGGGGGTGAAGGTGGGGGTGGTAGGGCAGGGGTAGGCGATTACAAAAAAAAAAAATTTTTTGGGGGGGTGGGAAGGGGTGTGGGCAGTGAAGGCGATTACAAAAAAAAAAAAAAAAATTTGGGGGGGGTGGTGGGGGAAGGGGGGGGTGGGGGTAGCGAGGGGGTAGGGGGCGACATAAAAAAAAAAAAAAAAAAATTGGGGGTGGGGTGGGGTGGGCGGTGGGGGTGGGGTAGGTCACCTTGTGAAATATGAGTCGTTTTACCAAACACCCGAAAACATTTTACACCCTTCCTCCGTAAAATATTTTCCTCCGTAAAATATTTTACGCTCTACCTCCGTAAAACATTTTACAGGAAAACATTTTACAGGAAAACATTTTCCAGAAAACGTTTTCCGGAAAACATTTTACGTCGAAACAAACGGAGCCTAAGATGATGATATATCTCCAACCCATCTTACTAGGTAATTATACGACAATATATGATCTCTACAAGGATCCAAGTTAACTCTACCAAGTTGGAGTCACCTTTAATAAACTGCCAAATGATTTCTAAGTCGGAGATAGAATGCTTCCGTAGTTCCAATTTAACCCATTTAAGGTGTTATTAAGTGGCCCAAGTAATCTACTTTAACCTAGATTAAAAGGATCAATTTCATATTCCGGGAAGGTTAGGTTCCAAACTTTATATTGGTTAAGGATCATGCTAGAAGGTTACTAGTGAAAATTCAGCGAAACAGGGAACTGGACCATATTCTGCCAACATGGGCGACCGCCCAGGCCACTTGGGCGACCGCCTGCCGGGGTTTCCAAGGATTCTGCCATCGCCTTCTGGGCGGCCGCTCACCACCCTCGGGCGACCGCCCAAGACCCTTTTCCAGCCAAATTAATTTTCAATCCCTTTTTACTTAGGTTCATTTCCCTTTTAATTCTTCCTACAATTCAAGATCACCAAAGGAATCTCCTAACTTGCCATCCTCATCCTAAATCACTTAACCCCAAAATAACATAGATCTAGATTGTTCACCACAAGAATTCCAACCCATTTCATTAACATTTTTCAAGTTTGATTTTCTAAAACTAACTCCACCCATTTCATTACCTCATTTCAAGTTTAACACTTTTAATCTAAATCAACCCATGTTCTTACACTCTTGATCAACAATAACATCCTTCCAAAAGATTAATCCATTCTTCAACTCCCAAGAAGATTTCCAAAGCATTTAAACAATCATCTAAATAACAATAACAACATTAAATAACTCATGAACATTTAGATGAAGGGAAGTCATAACAACTCACCTAGAATAGGAGATGGATCATGGATTTCTTTAGCTTAATAGATTCTCCTAGTTGTCCCAAGCTCAAATGTACTCTTGAATTGAAAAATGGAGAAGATTTGAACCTAGGAGGTTCTTGGGAAGCAAGGCTTCACATTGAAGCTTCCATGGAGATTTTATAAAAGGAAAATGAAATGAAGGAGAAGAAGAAGGAAGATTGAGTATAAGAATGGTGAAGGAGTAGGGGGGGCCGGATTAAGAGGGAGTATGGGGAAGGGTATGGGAAAAGTAAGAGAAAGGTATGGGATGTTTGACAATTGAGGGAAATGAAGAGTGATTTAGGGAGGATGGTCCCCTCACTCTACTCATCCTATTAATCTCAAGGCTTTCACTACCATGACAATTTATTCCCCTTATTTCCCAAAGCATATAAATTAAAATCCTCCTACCCAAGTATTTATTCCACATACTATAATCCTCCTTCCACATTTTATTTATTTTCTATTTTTATATTTCCCTTTAGAACATTATTTTATTTCCCAAACATTTCATCCTAATATAAGAATTTAAAGATATAAAGTGAACATATAAAGTTAACATTAATATTAAAAGCATATAATGTAATATTAAAATTGTGCCTAGGGTTAGGGTCGTTACACTATGGGCCATAAAACGGGCAAAGCCCAATGGATTGGGCTCAATGAAAAATATACACAAGTCTTAAATATGACGTAGGGAATGGGCTTTCCTAGCTATGATCGTCACTTCCACCTCGTCCTAGTCCTTATGTCAACCTAAACATAATTATACATTCATATGACTCATATAACCAGAGAGCTGACCTATGTCGACTTGGACATATGTATCAATTTATATGACTAGGACGACCAGATAACTGATCTATGTCGACCAAGGCATACCTATATGTCGACCAAGGCATACCTATATGTCGATCATGGCATATTCAAATGACGACCGGAGCCTACCAGGCCACCATCATGACAAGGGGAATGGGCTTCCCTACCCTTGGTCACCTATCTTGCCCGGAATAACCACATGTCGACCAACATTCTATGTCGAGGAGCATGCCTAATAGCATACGTACAGAAGACTTTTCTAATCCTATTACAATAAGGACTGTGGGGAATTAGGATTTGAGTAGGATTTGACTTCTTATCTCTCCTAATTTCCTATTCAAGGCAGGATACTATCTACTACACCTATAAATACAAGCCATAAATCACATAATTGAGGTACACACATCTTTGACTATAAATTATTGTCAATTGATTTGCTCTCTACAATACAAATACTTACTCTCACGTCGGAGGGCCTTCACCGGTGAAGTCCCAACTCAGTTTACGTATTTGTTCATCTTTTTCAGGCTATTCAAGCATCCATGATATAACTTTACAGCTGGATTTGAACTGATCCGACGTTTTTTGCATCATCAAAAACCTTTTCCATTTTGAATAGTCTGATTTGAGATGAGACAAACAAGAATGACAAAAAGTTCGATTTAAAGTGGGAAGTGATCATAAATTGACAATTACTTGAGATACATTTTAGCTCTTAAATAATAGGGCAAATTTCAATTTGATTATCTAAGTTTGTATCAATTTTGCAATTTGATTTCAAA
The DNA here is from genome assembly GCA_022495995.1 of Adenophora triphylla var. japonica. Classification (NCBI taxonomy): domain Eukaryota; kingdom Viridiplantae; phylum Streptophyta; class Magnoliopsida; order Asterales; family Campanulaceae; genus Adenophora; species Adenophora triphylla. The sequence goes on from JAFEMH010000336.1 coordinate 806,393, forward strand.
TATTGAAAAAGTTGCGTTGATATTTTGTTGCAAATTGGTGTAAAAATTAATAAATTGATATTTTTTCTTGACGAAATTAAAGTCATATGCCATGCAAAATAACCCTTTAAGGGACATGCTAATCATTCGTAAGGAAAAAAAAAGAATTAATTGCCCTTTAACATCAAAACGGTGTAGATTTATAGCTCTTCCTTAATTTAAAAAAAGATTCAAAAATAAAAATTAATCAAAAAACACCTAAAGCATTATGTGGTGGTAACGGTGGTGCTAATAGTGGTGCTGGTTGATGGTGTTAAGGTTGAAATAAATGTGAAATGTCCATTATGATTATTAAAATGTCATGTGTATGGCACATGGATTCGATAAAAAAGTAACATTTTGTTTGTTTTTATATTAATTAGCAACAAAATGCCAATGTTAGAAATCGAATTGCATCTTTTTCAATGCTGGAAGTCAAATTGCAAAAGTGATATAATCATAGCCCTAAATAATACTAACAAGTATTATAAGACAAAGGGAAGGTATAGATTTTGGCACAATTTTTTTCCAAAAGTGACAATTTGAGAAAAAATTAAGTTGGACAAGTATAAGGGAGATAGTGGAAAATCAGATACTTTGAGGGGTCGAAGTGCACGTTGTCCCGAGAACTGGACTGAAACAAAATCTTCGTAGTATTCGGCCGGACCCGGGAATAAACCACATAATAGAAGACAGATTAGTGCGAGAAACACAGAGAGCGCGTCAGGGATAGTTACCGTTCGCCGGAAGAAGACTTAAGCCGGAGGAGAAAGATAAAGGCCGCCGGCGAATTATCAATTCGCAGCCAAAGCCTTTCAGATCTATCGTTTTGATAGAGATAATTGGAGTGTTAAGTGAAGCGAAGGGATTGAATTGGCAGTTGGATCGATCGCCTGCATTTTAGCTAATTGAGTGACTGACGGCGGGATTTCGTCAGGTATGTTTGCTCCCTTCTTCAATTTTCGCTTGTAACGTCCCACTCATGTGTCAACTCGGTGATTCCATCGAGTTGCCGGAGACTCGGCGATCTGGCTGAGTTATCTAGCATCAATTGTGCTGTGTACTTTGCGGATCGGGAACCCTAATCGAGTCTTTGAAAAACTACTTAGGCATGTCTTAATTGATGTAATTCGGTGGAAAGTCTTATACCCAACTTCTCAAAGCTCAATTTAATTCCACCAGGCAAGCATCAAAATCTGCCATTTGTCTCCTGTGAATGTAAATTATACTCGATCAGTTATACATACATCCTAACTACGTGTGGCAAAGTTTAGTGCTAGTACACATAAAATTGCAATCCAAGTTGCGAGGTTGTGTTTGGCCACACCAATTCGAAGTCATTGGTTTGGAATTGGAAGAACAAAATGATCTCCGATTACTCTTCCAATTCCATTCCATTCCATTCCAACAGCTTGAAATCGGGCTGCCAAACATGCGCTAGTGTAAAATTCATTCTATGGTTGTTCAAATCACATGCAAGTAAATGACCAGTCTTCCTTACTGAACTAGTTTTGAACTCCTTGCCACCCAAGCAAGCGGATAAAGCATATGTGCAACATAATTAAATAAGCTTACTTAAGGCGAATCTTGAGGATTTCTAACTTCAGAATCAATGCCGTCTAAATGCAGATAATACTAAGCTGAAGCTTTTCTGGATGGTTGTGCATGAAATTCTTGTTTATTGTAAGGCAATTTTATGGCTGTATCTTTTGAAAGTTTCAAAGTAAGTTTGGAATCACCGGAAAAAGTTAACAGGCTTGAAAGTTACTCTTTCTCAGAGCATTTCTTCTTGGAGGCATGATTGCCTATATTTTAAGTTTATGGGTTGATTGTTTGTTGAGAGCCTTTTCTGTTTTCCGCACAAGTTGAACAGTCATTTTTCTGTATAACCTTAACTCAGTGAAATTTTTCTTTTGGCCATCAGACTGAATTAATTTATTCCCTCTTTCCCACAAAAAAGTCAGTTCTACTTTTAGACGTTCCACATAAAGAGTCTTGTCTAAAAAACCAAGCCTATAAAATTTCATAAGTTTCTAATTCCATCCTTCTGTCGTTATATTTTAAACTAGTGAAACAAGTATAATTCCTGAAACTGAGAGTTTGTATGCATTATTTTCATCCTTAAAAATGTTTAGTTTTGAAGCGTGGACATGAATAGCAGCACTAGGTTTTTATTCAGCGCAATCACGAATAAGCTTCATTATGTCTTAGTTAGCTACTGTCAAATGCACAAGTATATTTTCTTTGTTGGTTGTGAATAACTGCAACAATGTTTATAAGACCTAGAGTCTCAACTCCAAACTTTTGGGTCTTCTATTAAGCTTGTGCTTAATGCTTATTACACAGAAGCGAAATAGGTTGACGAGATTTGTATCCTGATTCTTGCAGATTAATTTATGTAAGCATACTGATTGAACGTGATTGAATTTGAGATATACAAGGATGGGGACGGAAAATCCAAACCGCTCAAATGCCTATCTTAGGCCAGCTGGTACACCTTTTGCTGCTCCTCAAAGTACCACACCTTTTTTATCATCTCGTCCCGTGGTAGGGTCAGAGGCCTCTGCTTTTAGGCCAACCACGGTACCTGCACCCATGAGTACAACTCCTTTCCTCTCGTCTGGGCCAGTTCCTGGGCCAGAGGCTCCAGGTTTCAGACCCACTCAACCATCACCTATACCACCTTCGTTTGGCCCACCAGCCACGGGACCCTTCCAGCGTTTCCCAACACCACATTATCCGTCAATGGGTCAAGTACCTCCTCCACCCAGTTCATCTGTGGGGCAGCCAGGCTTTCCCCCAACATTTAGACCACCTTCAGGCCATGTTTCAACCAGTCCAGGTAGCCAAAACCTTCAGCCCCAGATATCATCAGTCCCTATGGGATCTCTGCCTCATGTGCCCTTAAAAAATAATGTTCCTCAGTCATCTATAGACTCGCCATATTTTGCTTCCAGGCCACACATACAGCAACCACCTCCATCGATGTTGCCATCTTATCCCAGCGCTGTACGAGGCACTCCACCACCCCCTTTGCCTGGTTATCTAAATGTGCAAGCAAATGCTGTAACACAACCACCTGGACAAGCTGCACACTATTCCAATCGAGGAGGCTACGTTCCACCCCAGCCAGCAGTATCTGCCCCATTTCATTCTCACCAAGGTGGTTATGCACCAACTCCGCCTGTTGCTCCTCCATTAGGAATGTATATGGGGGGACAGGTACAACATCCAGGCTCAGCACCTCCTACCGGTTCATTGCAAGGCTTGATAGAAGATTTCAGTTCCATTTCTCTTGGATCAGTTCCAGGATCTTTTGATCCTGGCCTTGATTCTAAAGCATTGCCTCGGCCTTTGGATGGTGATGTGGAGCCTAATTCCTTTAGTGAGATGTATCCAATGAATTGCAATTCCAGATACATACGGCTTACAACTAGCGCCATACCAAATTCACAGTCTCTGGTTTCAAGGTGGCATTTGCCTCTTGGAGCAGTTGTTTGTCCCCTTGCAGAGGCTCCAGAAGGGGTGAGTATCAATCTATGCTCTAAAAGTTGTTATGATATATGACATGCTTTTATTCTTTTATGTCCAATAATCTGCTCTTTTTTACTTGCAAATTGTTGTTCATTCAGGAGGAAGTGCCAGTGGTTAATTTTGTTACAAGTGGTATTGTTCGTTGTAGAAGATGTCGCACATATGTAAACCCATATGTGACTTTCACAGATGGTGGAAGAAAGTGGCGTTGCAACATATGCGCTTTGCTCAATGATGGTAAAGCTCTAACTAACACTAGAAGAATCTTTGATTTTGGAATTACATTTATTGCTGATCCATTCGGAGACTGATTATATCTGTTACTGAGGTTTGATGATTACAAACTTTAGATTATTTTGTAACAGCTTTATGCTCATACCTCGTAATGAGTATGAATGAACATATTTCAAAGGATTGTATACATCCCCCTTTTAACCTATTTTCTCGTTCAGAGCCACTTCTAGCCACTTCATTTACATCCTTACGTTGCCCATGGGTTCCATTTATTTATGCAAATTTATCTACTGAAAACCTGAAAGGCTTTTGCGCACTCGAGCTTGCTTCCCTTTTTGTTCATCCTTGTTTACATTTTTAGCCAAATAGCAGAATGTCTAGCTCACTTTGAAGTTGTTATTACATTATGTAGTTCGGAAGATACGCTCATCTCACATTATTTGATTTTCTTCAGCTCATGTATATTGTGAGGAACTCTTGCTGTTATTTTGTAGGTTGGCCATATATGTTGGGTACTTTTCCTTCATAAATTCCTTTTCACACTCTGGGAACTATATTTAAAGCTCCTTACCCGAGTCAGAATGTTATAGCCTATCCAAATGACTGTTTGCTTTGCTACCTTTGAACTTCCACAAACTTGTTCAAGTATCATGGCTGGTAGTAATAAAATCATCTGCATATAGTGGTTAAACCCCCTTATTTTTATCTTGTTAAGGGAACATATCTGTGGTCCATCAAGATGCATAACTCACTGTTGTTAGTATTCCACTAACACTAATGGTGTCCTCGTGAAATTCTTATTTCAACATTTTCTTTCGTAAATACACACTTCTTTGATCACCAAAATGCCATCCTGAGATCTAACATGAGTACTAAGAGGAAGAGATCTATTGAAACAAATATAAACAAGATTTCATTCTGAACAAGGAAATATTCAGTGATTCAAATATGTCATAATCAGTGGGAATTACTTATTGAAGTCCAACGTGTATCGAACAAACCTTTTTTTTTTTGGTATCACAATTTCCATATTAAAATTGTGATACCAAAAACTGATTAGAAGTGTATAGCATAACGGATGGTGTATCTATTTTGGCAATTATATTTATTCTTTTATTACTAAATATCCTCATGGGGAGAACCTGAGCGCAATGAAAAGGTTTCTCCATTGTGACCCTGAGGTAAGGGGCAGAACTAGGGATACAGTCGCTCCATGTACCGAGGTAAGAGCGCATACGTTAGACCCTCAGGCCTTCGATAGCAGGAACCTTGGCTATTGGTACTGGGTTGACCTTTTTCTTTTCACTAAACTTCCTATACAAATAAAATTTATTTTATTTCTTTTCTAATTGATTTAGAAAATGTTCCCTATTGTCTGCTCGATTTTGTTACTTGTTAGTCAATGGTTTGATTTAAAGATGCTAAAGCTCTAACATTCAAGCTCTCAACATATGTTTCAAGCAAATCGGTTTCTATTTCAAAACATATGAGGTTCTTAAGCTCACAAAACATGAAACACTCTAATCACTGATTCTTTCTTGCATTAAGATAAGTGCTTTATGGTTAATCTAGTCACATGGATATTATTATTTATTTATTTACTAAGGATAAAAATTTGAAATTAAGAGTTGGGAGCTTCTGTTCTTTGCATATGAGTTGACCACGGAGAGCTCCATAACCAAATGGCAAGCATTTCTTAAACTGATTTACTATTTACCGGAATACATGACTCAGAAAAAGCAAGCGGTAAGGGGAGAAATTTTCCTATATCTGCTATGGAAGTGGGTTGATGTTCACCTAGTGTAGATTGTAGAGCATGAACCTAAATTGATTGATGGGCAATTTAGGAAGAAGAAAGGGACATGCAAAAATGGGTTAAGAATATTTTTTTCAGACGAGTCCGGCGAGGAGCCAAGTACGTGCCAGCATACTAAATGGGTGCAAACAGGCTTTCCTTATATCTTTATGTAAGAATTGTATAATTTAGCCGAGGTAGTGGTTAATCCAACAATTCCACTCTATAGTTTTAATTACTTATTTTATCTTACCATCGATTTAGAAAAAGATAATACTAAAAGTAGTATGGGAGTTCTTGGAAGTACTTTTAGTCAGGTATTATGTAATTCACTTTAGTATTACATAGATGTCTCTTTGCGCCTTGGATTTCAAAGATTGCCATGTCCAGCAAACATGTTTTATGCTGACACTCATGTCGTTGTCCAGAAATAGTATTAGATTGCATGTATAAATATGCTTATCTATAGTACTCTGTATATATTAAGAGAGAAGGATTTAGGGTCTCTTGGACTCTTTGGCCCCTCTTCCTATTTTCCCCTAGGCCCTAAGTCATAACCGTCATCACATTTTAGTCCCTTTGTAACCACCATTCCAGCAACTTTTCCCTCCATTTTATCAAGTTTGTTAACCTACTAAATCTTTCACTAACATATTTATACAATAATAAATTAAAATAATAATAAACATAATATAAAAACTTTAAATATTGAATAGTAAAAGTATATACTCCCTCCGTCCCACTACAATCTACACACTTAATATTTGCATTGTAATTAAGGAAAAGTGTTAGTGGAGTAGGTGTTGCGAGTATGAAAAGTGAGGTAAGAGAGAGAATGTGGGGTAGGGAATAATAATTGAATTGCTGTTGTGAGTATGACATGTGGATCCCATTAATATAAAAATAATAAAACATTTCCATTTTAGGAAGTGTGTTGTTTGTAGTGGGACGGAGGGAGTATTTGAATTCTTGCATACGCGTAGTGTCTACCACATTACATTGGTACTTAATCCCTGTAGGCATGAATGAAGTATTGTTTTAGATACTGGCTAATAGAAGATGCAGGTATATCATGCATCATGACATATCATTATCTGTGTGTTGCTTGTTCAGTTTGTTTACTTTTGTATCTTTGTGTTTCTCACCCTGCCTATTCTACTGCAAATCATCAGTTTGTGGGAACCTGTTTTTCCCCTGTGATCTATTGGTTCTTGGACAATATAAATTATTCATGCTGACCAATTCCATTTCTTTGTTTCCAGTTCAAAATGACTATTTTGCTCCTTTAGACGCTAGTGGACGCAGAAATGATTTACACCAACGTCCTGAGCTCATAAAGGGTTGTGTGGACTTTATTGCTCCAGCTGAATACATGGTGCGGCCACCAATGCCACCTCTATACTTCTTTCTGATTGACGTATCAATATCTTCTGTTAGAAGTGGAATGCTTGAGGTATGAACTTCTACCCTGCACATGCATGCATTTTACATTATTGTTACACTGGTATATATTCAAATTGTTCCGTATGATGACCTAGATTAATGTGTGTGTGATTGTTTATGCTTTGAGGAAAGTGCAGTCTAGGGTATGGTTGCGGGTGCATTCCCATATCTCGTTTTCTGGATATTGTTTGGAGTACTATGAAAATGAATGGATGCATGCGTGCAACTCATCTCTGATTGGCCTGGAAGTGTTTGGATTTTGGAATACTAAACCTGCAATTGAATTTTGGAGAATGTATGATTAAAAGTTTCCATTGAATTTCAGTGGCAGTGTATAGTCTGCTTTTGACCGGTGCCCACTGGTTTTTACTGTTTGATTCTGTTTTGGAGATAGAGGAATAAGTTTTATTAGGATGTCTCAACGTACGTGAGTGTCTGCGTATACTCTGGGCAAGCTGCAGTCATATGTGGTACACTGCCTTCAGTATTGGTGCCTTTCTCTTTTGTTGTTCAAGTGATATTTGGTTGTGGGATATGAATGATGGATACTGCAAAAAGGAGTCAGTTGCTATATTGGAAATGGTTGGGTTGATGGATAAGATATGGTTGGGGGAATATTGAATACATTTCAAAGTTATCCGGTGATTCTTTCCTTTTTGGGTGCCCACATACAGTTCAAGAAGGATATCTGGTGGATAAATGGCGATACGTTGGGGTAAAAAATGTAACTTTCTTATAAGCAAGGGCTTCGTAGCAAGCACTATACTAATTTTGTTTGGTGAGTTGAAACTTAAAATGGATAAAAGACTCAAAGGGGAAGGATACAAAAAGGATCTAGGAGCTGGATTCAATAAGGCTCTCCCCTAATAATGATTGTAATTATGTTATATTAGCTCATGGAGTCAGTTTTGTTTTCAATAATACTGAAGATCCAATTATAGTAGTTCCATCTTGATGTGTCAATCAGATAAATATCATTGAATGCCAATTAAATAATTGAGACAGCTAGGTTGTTCATGAGTGATCGAGGATTGCTCGTGTTCTCTCTTAGATCGAGATAGTGAAGTGCTTGGTGGTTTATGATGTCTTGAGGAATGAGTGGCTGGAGATGATGAGGTGTGCTGCTACCCTTGAGGAAGTGACAGTTGATGGCCCGTGAGACTGCATTTAACCCGCGTCTGACTGTTGTGGCTTGATTGACATGGTAGAGCCGAGGGATGTTTTCAAATGCTGTTTTCTAAGAATTAATCTTCCTTTATTACCCTTGTAATGATCATGTTCACCTTTTATTGGTTGTTCTGAGAATTGAAGTCTGGATACTTCAGTTGTAAATGTACTATTACGTTCTCACTGATAGTTAGGGCTGTTGTGAATTCACGCAGCGGAACGGCCCAAGCTTAGAGTAATAATAAGAGCAACACACACGAAAAGTAAATCACACACAAAGGAACACACAAGAATTGTTAACCCGGTTCGTTGCAACAACAACTACGTCCGGGGGCGCTACCAAGCCAAAATATTCTCGCTAATATTTTCAGATGTTACAATTTGTTTCTAGGCTATCACATGTATTTATATGAAACAATAAATCAAATCCTAGTAATATTCGAATTCCTACTCAAGAAAGTAATCTTCTTTCTATCCAAATACTACTATCAAAAGGAATCACCAAAGCAAGAGGAGATCTTGTCAAAGTAGGAAACAAATCAGCTGCAGAAATATCCTTCCCGACAGGTGGGCGGTCGCCCACCACGCCATGGGCGGTCACCCAAGTTGGAAATTCCCGGAGCCCAATCTTCTGCATAACCGGGCGGTCGCCCATCACCACCTCAAGGCCGCCTCACTCCGACAGTCCCCTTCGACGATTTTCTTCTTGATCTTTACCAACTCCTCCGACCGCGGTTCAAATTCCTTTATTCATGGTTTTGACTCCACATCCCAACAATCTCCCACCTGGAGACAAACCATCCATGATACCTCTCTTGAAACAAATTTCAGTGGCCAGCTATTGCGTTGGTAGCGCCCGGCCTCTTGTCTAGTTATCCAAGTGAGTTGAAGCCGAGCTACGCTTCAACATAACCGCTTGGTTCTACCATGCTCGAGTCTTCATTCCGAATGATCCTCCCTGCACATTCCGCTCACTTGCTTGCTAACTATCGATCTGAGCGGCGCGAATCCACGTGCCCCACACAATCACAAGCTTGGAACCTTTGTGTGTTCTTTGCAACCCATCGCATCACCGTTCTAGATCCCGCTCCCATGTTGGCCAAATTGGCTCCGCGTCGGCCGACTTCATTACCCAATTTTCTACCAACATACCGTTTAGTGAAATTTCTCCCACCATGGCGATCTCGGCCACCACCATTCATCATTGGGATGCGCCTTCGTTTCCCCCAACGACTCATGTTGCATGTGGTATACAACATATTTTCCACGCCGCCACGAGCTACCAAGCTAGTTCCGATGTTTACCTTCCATGTCCCACAACCGAAGGTCACCACACAACCCTCCTTATCAAGTTGCCTTATGGAAATTAAGTTCCTCTTCAAATCCGGAATATGTCGCACATCACGTAGCCGCAAAACAGTCCCATCCGTTGCTTTGACCCGAACGACCTCTTTTTCAATGACCTTGACAGGATTATTGTTTCCCAAACGAACAACCCCAAAATCACCCGGAACGTACTGCTCCATTCTTTCGCACTGCGCATTTAATGAAACGCCGAGCCCGAATCCAAAACCCACGAACTGCTGAATCAGCCTCCCACCAAGATTAATGCATCCGCTATCTCCTCAAGAACATTCAATTTCCTCGCTACGCTCGACCGCCGGACAACTTCTCCTAAAGTGCCCCTTCTCCCCACAATCATAGCAAGTAATCACCTTCTGCCACCCTTACTCTTTTCACCTGACATTTAGCTGCTAGCCCCAATGTCCCACCCTTACTCTTCCTACGAATTTCTTCGCCAAGAATCACATCAACGACATCCGAAAACTTCAACTTCACTTTTCCTGTTGAAACGTTAACTGCTATCGCAGTCGTATCCCAACTTTCCGGCAAAGAAGAAAGTAAAATCAACGCTAGTACCTCGTCATCAAGAGTAACAGCCACGGAAGACAGTTGGGTCGCAGTAGATTTGAATTTACTTATATGCTTTGTTGCCGACATGCCCTCCACCATCCTTATGTTCATCAGCTTCCTCGTTAGATGAGCTTTATTCGCCGCCGATGGTGCCTCGTACATGCTCGCCAACATCTCTAACATCTCCATGGTAGTCTTCGCCTCCAAAACATTCTTCGCCACATCCTTGGTCAACGTTTGCCTAACAAGCCCTAACGTTTTCCGATCCAAGATTTCGAATTTTGCTTCCTCTATGTCCGTCGGCTTTTCTTTTAATGGTAGATACAAATCCTTGTTCCATAGAACATCCTCGATTTGTGTCTTCCAAAAATTGAAATCCGTCCCATCAAACTTTTCGATCAACACCTTATTACCATCCTCCAAAGCTCCCAATAAATCCATGGCCAAAGATAGCCCAAGCAATGATTCGACAAAATCAAAGCTCTGATACCAGTTGTTGTGAATTCACGCAGCGGAACGGCCCAAGCTTAGAGTAATAATAAGAGCAACACACACGAAAAGTAAATCACACACAAAGGAACACACAAGAATTGTTAACCCTGTTCGTTGCAACAACAACTACGTCCGGGGGCGCTACCAAGCCAAAATATTCTCTCTAATATTTTCAGATGTTACAATTTGTTTCTAGGCTATCACATGTATTTATAGGGAACAATAAATCAAATCCTAGTAATATTCGAATTCCTACTCAAGAAAGTAATCTTCTTTCTATCCAAATACTACTATCAAAAGGAATCACCAAAGCAAGAGGAGATCTTGTCAAAGTAGGAAACAAATCAGCTGCAGAAATATCCTTCCCGACACGTGGGCGGTCGCCCACCACGCCATGGGCGGTCACCCAAGTTGGAAATTCCCCGAGCCCAATCTTCTGTACAACTGGGCGGTCGCCCATCACCACCTTGGGCGGTCGCCCAGCCCGACAGTCCCCTTCGACGATTTTCTTCTTGATCTTCACCAACTCCTCCGACCGCGGTTCAAATTCCTTTATCCATGGTTTTGACTCCACATCCCAACAAGGGTTGTTACACGAAACGAGCCTGCTCGAGCTCGGCTCGGGCTCGGCTCGAAAAAAGCTCGAGTTCGAGTGGGCTCGAGTTGAACTCGAGCTCGAGCTCGAACCGATTTTTAAGCTCGTCATTTTTTCGAGCTCGGCTCGTGTTCGGCTCGTATGTTCGACGAGCTCTGTTCGAGATCGACTCGTTTGAGCTCGACTCGGGCTCGGCTCGTTAAAAGCTCTAATGAATTTTAGTATATATATAAATATATAAGCTCGTTTAGGCTCGAGTTCGATTAAAACTCGAATTAGGGCTCGATAAAACTCGTTTGATTTCAGATTTTTTTCAAAAAATAAGTCGAAGCTCGAGCTCGGCTCGTTATTACTCGAGTTCGAGCAGCTCGCGAGCCAGCTCGCGAAAAGATCGAAACTTGATTCGAGCCGAGCTCGAACAGGCATTCTGGGCTCGAGCTCGAGCTCGAGAAAAGCTCGAGCTCGTTTAAAAGTTAACGAGCTCGAGCTCGAAACATCAAAAGCTCGGCTCGGCTCGGCTCGGCTCGTTTACAGCCCTACTGATAGTAGGACAAGCAGTCAACAAATGTGGTAGTAAGATATGTATGTAAACACACACAAGTGTGTGTGTATATGTATACATAATGCTGTATCCTTTCCACCTGTATTCTTTATTTATAAATTGGTGCATCGCTGCATTGCATTCTCTCACACCCTAATCTCATACCCGTATCCATGCTTCATAGGTTCTGGGGTTCTTACTGATTGCTCAGCATACTCCTTAGTATTGTGACTTATCCCATTCGAAGGCTCTCGTTTTTTACTTTTTTAGCATATTATATTGTGAATTGATTTATGTATCCAAGTTCTTCATTTGTCTTGATAATGTGGTTCTGCTGCTCTGAGGTGATACTATTACTGTTGAAGTAGCTTTTTTTATTCAACAAAGAATTTCTTCTTATTATTTTTTTCCTCAATGAACCTGAGTGAGACTGTTAATATGCTTATTATTTTGTGTGCTTTTGTTGTTATTGTTGTTATTTTTTATTGATTATCCCTTACTAATCTGTGATGGCAGGTTATGGCACAGACTATCAAGTCTTGTTTGGATGAGTTGCCTGGCAGTCCCAGAACACAGATTGGATTCATAACTTTTGACAGTACAATTCATTTTTATAATATGAAGGCAAGTGAGGGATGACTTGAAATATGCAATTATTTCATTTCCCTGTATAATCTTAATTATTGTTAATTAACTTTATGATATTTTCTTTTGCCAGTCATCTTTGACACAACCTCAAATGATGGTGGTCTCAGATCTAGATGATATATTTGTTCCTTTGCCAGATGATCTTCTTGTCAACTTGTCAGAATCTAGACCTGTGGTAGATGCATTCCTAGATAGCTTGCCTTCTATGTTTCAGGATAACGTGAATGTGGAATCTGCTTTTGGTCCAGCCTTAAAAGCAACATTCATGGTTATGGTTAGTTTTTTGTTTTCCATCTCCTCTTTTTTTTTTGCTGTGACTTTATTTTCTTCACCAAATATACATATATGTATTGTAAGTTACTGTTTTAGGTTAAAGAAAATCTGTCTACTTGGATCTTTTTGAGTAACTCAGGTCTTCCAAAACTGTCCTTGTCAATCTGGACTTGTTAAATAACAATCATTTTGACTTTTTTTTTCTTCTGTACAGTCTCAGCTTGGTGGGAAATTGTTGATTTTCCAGAATACTCTACCATCACTTGGTATTGGGCGTTTAAGGTTGCGTGGAGATGATATTCGTGTTTATGGAACAGATAAAGAGCATGCTTTACGAGTAGCGGAGGACCCATTTTTTAAACAAATGGCTGCTGATTTTACTAAATTCCAAATTTGTGTGAATGTATATGCATTCAGTGACAAGTACACTGATATTGCCTCCCTAGGTATGTCTTTATCATGCTTTTTTCCATCTCTCAGTGACTATTGCTAATATTGGAAGGGAATCTTTAGAGAAACAATCATAAGATTTGTTGACTTATGTTTGCTTTTCGTAGGTTGTTCCTTCTGTTGCTATGGTATCTTAGGTTGAATCGTTTTTTTATCTTATCTATTGCTGTTTGAATCAAACAACAACATTATTGTTTACTTGCTCCTTGAATATGTTACCAATGACTTGTTTCCATTTCACTCTCACTAAAAAGTGTGTACATGTTCCACGAATCCTGCATCTTGTAAGCTTCCTTCCCTCCCTCACGATGACCTATATGAATTTCTCCTTGGGTGAATGACCGAAATATGCAACGTACTTTCACTTTTCTTACAATTAGTGTAATATACTACTTTTTGACATCTTAATCATATGTACTTAATTAATTGGTTACATATAATGCAATGTATTAACGGAGACCCTAACGACGTTAAAAAAAAACTTAATAAAAATGCCAACATGGCATTCAAATCAGCACGCCACATAAGAAAAGGAGCAACACCCGTTAAATACACTAACATTGGTTAAGAAGAACACAAACCCCGATAAATAAATTAACTAGACTGCCTTCACTCCAACTCACCACCACCCACCCACTATCCACCACCACCCACTATTCACCACCACCAACAAAACCCATATCATCACAATTCTGGCTCAGATTAAAAACTCAAACCGAGCCCACCTTTTCAAATCCATATAGCGAGTCGAGAACACAAATCCCAAATTAAGATAATACTAGCTACAAATACAATATTTCTATGAAATATTGCCATTAGTACCATAAAAAAATTCTCTAACCTAGGTTGAATAGATGATGGAGGAATTATTTGGAAGAGGGAAATTATTTAGAAATTTTGGACTGATATTGATCTCCCAAAAGGGCGCTAGGTTGAATTGGAAGATCTCTAATGGACTGCATCCGAAATTAACCAATGAAAGTTTTGATTTCAAAATCAGATCTGAAAGAGGGCGGGTGGGAGTGGAGAAAGAGGTCGACGGCATAGATCTGGAGCTGTGGTCTAAGAGAAAGCCTTCAAAGAAGCCTTAGTGAACTGGATAAGCATGCTGGGCTCCAGTTATGGAGGAGGGAGGCGAAAATTGATGGATGAAATGGCAAATATGGAGGAAGGCGCGAGGATGAAGATGTACAGCGTCGGCGGTGCCCGGGCATGAATGGGTGAATGGGCTTGGTTGGAGATGGATAAGAAATCAAAACTAGAGGTTAAGAAAAAGATGGAATGTAGTGGTGGAGTGGAGTGGATGCTGGAGAAGATATGGGGTGGATTTTGAGGATTATGCAGAAGATGAACAGTAACATTTTTTTTTAAGTCGATAGAAAGGGTGGTTGTTTTTAACACACGTTAAATTTTTAACAGCGTGAGTTTATTTAATGGGTTGTCTAGGCCATGTAACAATTATTATTTCAAATATTTTCCACGTCGTCACCCGTTAATGAAATTTAATGTCAACTAACGGGATTGCATTAAATGTAACAAGACCCGAAAGTATATATGATTATGTTGTCATTTTGTAGTACATTATCTTGAGTATAATCAAGGGTGTAGTACGTTGCATATAGTGGTAATTATTCCATTTCTCCTTATGATCAAGTACGCCGTCTCAAAATTTACTTTATGTTATGGGGGATTATTGGCTCTGGTATAACCAAGGTGGCAATATTATTTTCTCATGGAGGAGCTGAACTGTAAATCTACAAATGGAGGGGCGGGGTGGGGTTGGGTCTTGTCAATATGCTTTTTGTAATACATAACTGCTAAATTTGGAGCACACTAGTAAATGGATGCTGTTGGTGATACTCATTGCCTCTCTGGAATGTGACTATATGCTACACGGTACATGGATAACTCAAACTTGTCCCCATTGATATATAGTGAATTTCTTCCCAATCCCTGCGCTGAATGCAGTCTAAGTGGGTCCATTTGATGTCTAGTTTGTGACGAGGGTAAGTTCCTTGAGTCGAGGGTAAGACGCAAGGCGAGATTGTAGAAACCTCATGGTTTAACGCCGTTCTACTTTCTCTGTAACAGCAATACAAATTTGAGCACATAAAGTAAATTGAACAATTTAATCTGTCAATTAGGTTTATGGCTGAAAGAATCAGGAGAAAAAGTAAATGTGACCCAAGAATGGGTGCTAAATGTGAAGGAGGTAGGGTGAAAGAAGAAACAAGATGAAGAAGAAGGCCTAGGAAGAAAGTACTAGAAAGAAGTGGAAATAAGAAGTAGATCCTTGTTTCCTCGGTGCATCTCTGAAAGAGAGATGCAAAGAAAAACGGAAGTGGCTGATAACAGACTCTAAAACAGTTGGAAGTAGGAAGAAAAACAAGGGAGGATGATAGACCATCTGTGGCTGAAGCAAGAACAAAACAAACTAGAAAGAGGACCGTGGAGGGGATTATTGCACTCTTTCTTGGAAGTTATGGATGTCACACGTGGATTGAGACTTTCTGCTCTCATACAGGGATTTTTCTCATTTAGGAACATTTTCAGTGTACCTCAAGAAACCAATAACGACCTATTAGTTTTCATAGCCTGTGCTGGTGAAAAGGGGGTCATGTCATTATGTGCATGATTTTTCTGACTCCAGGCATAGTAAGAGAGATTAGGGATGGCAATTTTACTGGGCCCGACCCGAACCCGAAAATATCCGACCCGTTCGGGTCGGGTTCGGTAGTCATATTTTAAAATCCTTCGGGCTTGGTATTTCAATGGTGCCTGACCCGACCCGACAAAAATTATAGACACAAAATCCAGTAAACATAATCATTGACTGAATACTAAATGTAACGAACCTTGCCCATCAGCTGATCGATTCAAAGCAGCAGAAACTTCCTGTCTGACAGAACGTTGCAACTCGAGTTGCATATCCATGCAAGCCTCAAGCATCCTCTGCATGTGGCTCATTCCTTGCTGAAGTTTTGCCATATCTGCTCTCAGATCATTAATCATCTCCCACTTTATTTGAAGTTATTGACTTTTTTTTTTTTACATGTTGGGTCGGGTTCGGCCATTTCGGGTCGGGTTCGGTTAATATGCTTGAAAGATCGGGTCGGGCTCAGTTAGGTCGAACCCGACCCGAACCCGACCCATTGCAAATCCCTAAGAGAGATACTCCCTCTATCCAGGAAAGTTTGTCCCACTTTTTTTGTTGTGAACTTTAGTCAACTTTGACCAATAATTTAGGTTAGTTTTAATTATTCTAATAAAAATCTAAATCTTGTTATTGATAGTATTTATAATAGCATATCAATAAGAAGTTTTAGATTTACATTAGCATGTTTAAAACTAATCTAAATCATTGCTCAAAGTTGATTCAAGTTAACAACCAAAAAGTGGGACTGACTTTGCGGAACAGAGGGAGTATAAGGGATTCTTCTCATTTGGGAATACGTCCAGGATGCCTCAAGGTTCAGATATAGGAAATCTTGTTTTAAGAGCCAGGCTTCTGTTCAGTGTTCACATGTCATTTTCTGCATGAATGTTGCATGTGGCGGCCAACTATAATAATCTTTTCTTTTGATTTATTTCAATGCTTGTAACCTGTTGGGTAGAGTTATGTAGTGAGTTTTGTGAACGTGGAAGCTGGTCATCCAATAATTAGTGCTTAATTTCTATTCCTTTTTTCCAATTTGTATTTTCGGACAGGAACTCTGGCAAAATATACTGGTGGTCAGGTTTATTACTATCCCAGCTTCCATTCAGCCATTCACAAAGAGAAGTTGAAACATGAGTTGTCCAGAGACCTCACTAGAGAGACAGCTTGGGAAGCAGTGATGCGCATAAGATGTGGGAAAGGTTAGTGAGATATTGATAGATTATACACGAAACCTGCAAATATTTGCCTGTAGTTAGGATTTTGCTAGTGAACTTCTTGATCTTTTTTGGTCATTGGAAGACTAATTATATTTCTTGTTTATTGTATAGGTGTGCGGTTCACATCCTATCATGGGAACTTTATGCTACGGTCTACTGATTTAATAGCACTTCCGGCTACGGACTGTGACAAAGCTTATGCAATGCAGTTCGCTCTTGAAGAAACATTACTCACAAATCAGATTGTATATTTCCAAGTTGCTTTATTGTATCCTTTGATTCGTGCAAAAGAATGCTCTTCTCTTTGGGCATTGAATTATATGCTTGACTATATGCGCTTCTTAATATAATTCCGTGCTGTCTCAAACCTCTCACATAGAATATTATATTTCCCCCTTTTTTAGACATTTAATATTTTCAAAGATTAGTGAGCTCCAAGGGAGAGTATATAGAATCTCTAGTGAAGCCAATTCTGAAGTTGATGTTGTTAGGTGTAGATTTTCATTCTTAAAGTGCACATTACTCGAGCCTTGGAGCATCATTAGGTTACCCCATCGCGTTGGAGATCAGGGTTCGATCTAGAAACATATTCTGTGCTTGCAGGTCAAGATTGTCTAAGCCCGTTTTTTGCTCCCTGATATATCAAGGGCCCTCCAGTCTTCTTTCTTTTGGTAGTCATTTCGAACTCATTCCATTTTTTTTAGATTCGTTCCTTGTTCCTGCGGCTGAGAAGCCTCAAGCTCTGCTATGAGGGGCAATTAGCTCTATCAATATTCTCTATATAGAAAAAGAAAAGGATCCTTTTCAGCCCCCCGACCGACACAAGTGGCTTTCCCACATTTGGAAAGTTCAGGGAATGGTGTGGAAGATCCCAAAATCGTGGAAAGTGAAATATTACACCCTCCCCAGACCGCAGTTGCAGGAAAAGACTACCTGTTTTTTTACCAGGATATGTTCATTCAGTTATTTTTAATTTATTTTTTGGGTGAGGGGGATATCTTCTGGAATTTTGAGAAATTTAATATCTCATTGTGATATGTATATGCTATTACATTTTGGATACATGGACAAGTTTATTGAAAAAGGTTGATTAAACAAAATCACTTAACCATTGAAAGATACACTGCATCATCTGGAGAACGGCGTATAAGAGTACATACGGCTGCGGCACCGGTAGTTGCAGATCTAGGAGAGATGTACCGCCAGGCTGATACTGGTGCCATTGTTTCTTTGCTTGCTAGATTAGGTACCAAGTTTTTATACCCATCGTCTGTTTTTTGTTTGATCATGGCACTTGTTAACTTGGTCCTTGAAATCTTTAGTGATAAACTAAAATTCTTGCAGCCGTTGAGAAAACTCTATCCTATAAATTGGAAGAAGCTCGAAACGCTATTCAACTGAGAATTGTCAAAGCCTTGAAAGAGTATCGAAATCTTTATGCTGTGCAGCATCGTGTGGGAGGCAGGATGATATACCCAGAATCACTGAAATTTTTACCATTGTATGGACTAGCATTATCTAAATCAATAGCTCTTCGTGGTGGGTATGGGGATGTGCAGCTTGACGAACGATGTGCAGCTGGATACACTATGATGGCTTTACCTGTTAAAAAGCTAATGAAGCTTCTATATCCTAGCTTGACACGGATAGATGAGCATCTGTTAAAGGTAAGTTGTTTCTTCAATTTTGAATACTTCCTTCGTCCCATAAAGATAGTCCCATATTTTTTAAATAACTTTGATTGAACTTTGACCAATAATTTATTTTAATTTATTTATCCATTATGAAATTCTGAAACTTGTTGTGGATACAGCATTAGAAGTACCTATAACTACTTTTAGATTTTCATTAGGATAAATTAATCATCATAAAATTATTGTTCAAAGTTCAATCAAAGTTATCTAAAAAAGTGGGACTATCTTTATTGGACAGAGGGAGTATGCGAGTCCTCACAATTAATCTTGTGATTCTCATGAGTGGCCTTGTATCTCTTACTGGCAGACATCTAATCAGACTGACGAGCTCAATAATATCTGTAAAAGGCTACCACTGGCTGCAGAAAGCTTAGATTCTAGAGGCCTTTATGTTTATGATGATGGTTTCCGTTTTGTTATATGGTTTGGACGAATGCTTTCACCAGATGTTGCCATGAATCTACTTGGCGAAGATTTCGCCACAGACTTTTCAAGGGTAAGTTCCTTTTGTTTCTAACATCTATAGTTCTATACATTATTTCCGACGTATGTTGGAACTGTAATTTGTGTATGCAAACATCCTTATCTTGTCTAAAAAAAAAAAAGAATAATTTGTTTAGCTACCTTTGATATGATCACATCTGTTTAGTACATGTGGTCATTCTATGGAATGACACTGCTCTATGGTTGGTGGCGTCACTGTTGAAATTATTTTCCTTAAATCTGGTTTGATACGTCTCCCTCAGTACCAAATTGAATGTCCTTTTCTGTCCCAAAATGAATGACATTTTGAAATTTCTTCAAATAACTGTCCCTAGATTTTATTTTTTTTCAATTTTTTCATAGTTTATTATATTTTAGCAACACTAAAAGTTTGAATGTGGAAAGCTAGAATATTTATAATTTTTTTTCTATTAAAAATTAACTTTTTCAAAATGACCCTTAAATTCCAAATGGACAATCATTTAGGGACGGAGGGAGTACAAAAAATAAAAGGGTAGCAAATATGTTATCACAGACTGTTATTTCTTCCCAAGGGTTTGAAGCATGTGAATATTTTTGATAGGTTGAGATTTATTGTTTACATTAGAATACCTAGGAAGTGTTATCCTGGACAGATACCACATGTCCATGTATTATCACTTTTAAGGGGGAAAGGTTTCTTACAATATGCAATGCCCATCTATAATTATGGTAGCATGTTTACAGTAGATCATCAAGTATGCAGTTCAACCGATTCTCTCTATTTTCAAATTAGTTAAAGTGCCTTAGAAATTGAACATGGGAGACACGTAAAGCATAGCCTACACTTTTAATTCTCAATTACAATGAAAGTTTCTTCTACTATCTGCGTTACTTTTTCTTTAATTTGACTTAATTTTCATTGTTGTTCTGCGTCATGTTCCTTTGAGTCGCATGTTTGCTTCAGCCATTTCTTTATTTTCCTTCTCTCTGGCGTTTCATTTATGATTTTTATTATTATTTATTTTCCTTCAAAAACCAGGTTATCCTAAATGAGCGTGACAGCGAAATGTCAAGAAAGCTGATGGCTTTAGTGAAGAAATTTAGAGAAAATGATCCATCATATTATCAGCTATGCCATCTTGTAAGACAAGGTGAACAACCCCGTGAAGGCTTCTTTCTACTGGCAAACTTAGTTGAGGATCAGGTTGGTGGTATGAATGGTTATACTGACTGGATCATGCAAATACACCGCCAAGTTCAGCAATAATATCCAGGTAACTTCCTGATGTTTTAATAATTTTAAATTGTAAGATAACTCTAGGTTTTTTTTTTTTTTTCTGTCAGAATTTAAGATAAGAAAATGACAGTTGAGTCTCTTTAAGTATATACTCCCTCCATCCCAATATGAATGTCCAAATTTAATGTTGAGGGCCATTTAAGAAAGTTTAGATTTAAGCATTCTAGTAGAATAACTGAATAAGTACATAAAACCCCTAATAATGATCTCACGATATTGCATTATGAGTCCAAGTGTGTATTAGAACTTGCTGTTTAAAGATGGATGATTTAGTAACTTGTAAAAAATTGGACATCCAGTTTGGGACAAATATTTTGAAAAAATAGGCCTTCATTTTGGGACGGAGAGAGTACTACTTTCGTATAATATGCCGATGAATGTACTACTACTGCTATCCCATAAAAATGTTTTAACCAAAGTTGGTAGCCACGCAGGATTCAACACATTTTACCCAGTTTTCTCCATTGCTGCGATCAAATGCTTCAACTTCCGTTTCTTGGGATCAGTTAATTGTTTCGTGGCAATATAACAACTCTTTGCCTGTGGAGTTCTTATAGAGTAGTTGAAGGTAGAATGGATTGCGAAACTTGTAGGGGCAGGAAGATATGTTGCAGGCAGCCAAAGGGTGAAGTTAAAGTAGATGGTGTCTTTTTTAAGTTTTTTTGCTGCAAGGCAATTTTTTAGACGATTTGTTTCCATTTTTCCTAAAAATTTTGTTTCTAATTTGGTTTACGGACACTTATTCGGTTGTTGTATACATAGCTGTGTTTTTGGGTCTGTGCCCTTAATTACCAATTTCGCTTCGAAGTGAGTATTTATTTGAAAGAAAATTTATCCTCAAGTCAGTATTATAATTGATTCAGTAGCGTAGATAATAATACTTGTGTAAATTTGTCAAGCCAAATATGTGTTGGTGCTTTTAAGTTTCACTATATATGCTATCTTGCTTATTTATTCGCATAACCGTTAGATTATCAGCGGTACACAACGTGGTGATTGGTACTGTTGCTAATTAACCAAACATTAACCCACTCCCTTGTGTTTAGATTCCCCGTCCATACATTTCTTGACACGTGGTAATCTCTACAATCAAGAAAATTGTCTGCAATTCTCTCTCTCTCGTTTTTTTTTTTTTTTTTTGTTTTTTCCTCTTTCCCTCGCCCTTTCTCCTCTCAATCCCTATGTTTTCCCTCTCTTTTATTCAAAAGTACAAGTAAATTACTAGTAATATTAGGTGGAAAGAGAAACAACCCCAAATGATATTCAAGTATTTCACATACTGAAGACTTGTTTTACCTCTTCATAGAAGAAGAGAATTTAAAATTAAGTTCGTTTAGGGCTTCTCAACTAATACCATTGTTATCCTAAAATGAATATTAATATTTAACTTTTATTAAAGATAAAAATGGACATTTATTTCGAGCTTAAACGGTGATAATATAACAAGATAAAAATGAACCAATTTTAGTCAATAATGAAATTTTTTTGACCCCCCCCCCTTCACCCACAATATCGATCACAAGAAGATTCCAATTTCACATCAAATCCAAAAAGAAAAAGAGACATTTACAAAAAACTATTTTAGAAATATGAAAATTACAAAAAAAAAGCACAAAAGTTCGAAATTAAAAAAAAAAAAAAAAGGTTTTTTTTTTATCGGTTTTGGTCAAACAACTGATAATTCCAGTTATCACTTTGTTTACAACTGATAACTGAAATTATCAGTTGTTTGAAGCACAAATTAAATTATCAGTTGTTCGACCAAAACTGATTAAAAAAACAAAAAAAAAAGTAGTTTTTTTTTTTTTTTTTTGTAATTTCTCATCTTACATGTTTTTTTTTTTTCGTAAATGTCATCTTTTTTAGTGAGTTTTTTGTAATAAGCCCTTACCCAAAAGAAAAATGTAATTTTTCACATAACTCATTTAAATCCAAGTTGAATTGATCAAGGAGGAAAAAAAAGATCCTGCCAAACCTTTCTCAATTTTCCTTGCATGCATTATTATGAGCTATGCTTATTTTGAAAGCTTGTAGTAAGAATTTGGAACCACTTCCCTTTAGCACAAATTCATATTGGAGAATGTACATATCTATGTATTGTTGGTACATAGGGTTTCCTTTTATCCATTCTTTCTTTCTTGTTTGCTCATGAGCCATGAGCAGGTGAAGATGCCACATGATCTCTGATCTCTCCTCGAATTTAATTAAAAAAAGAAAGGTAAGATCATGCTGGCAGCTTCAACTGCTCCTAGTTCACGATAAGCTAATTATCCAAGAAATCGTGAAGCTGAATGTCCTCGGAAAAAAAGAACGGGGGGAGAGAGAGAGAGAGAGAGAGAGAGAGAGAGAGAGAGAGAGAGAAAATTGGATGGCTTGTATAAGGTGGTGATAGAGAGTGCGTGGCTATAGATATGGAAGAGAGGAAGAAGGAGAAGAAGAGAGCATGTCTCCATGTTAGTGGTAGTAGTACAATAATATAGCTACCTATATATATTTGATTAATTAGGTGGTTATATTCCCTCCGGAAATATAGTTGTTAGTTTGAATGAATTGTTAGCAATAATTATATTATTTTTAATTATTTTAATGAACAATTTAAAATTTAATTTTAATATACCATTATAAATAATATCAATAATTTTTTTTTAAAATATTTATAAAAATAATTAAAAAACATAAATTCATTTGAAATAATAATTTAAAAAATTGGGACAATACGTTTGTTGGTAGAGAATAGAGATTAGATTAATTAAGTTAATTGATTTGAGTAAAATAAGGGAAATTAATAAAGGGAGTGGTCCATCCAAAGTGAAGACAAGTTGA
The DNA here is from genome assembly GCA_022495995.1 of Adenophora triphylla var. japonica. Taxonomy (NCBI): domain Eukaryota; kingdom Viridiplantae; phylum Streptophyta; class Magnoliopsida; order Asterales; family Campanulaceae; genus Adenophora; species Adenophora triphylla. The sequence goes on from JAFEMH010000336.1 coordinate 829,652, forward strand.
ATATTGTCACACCACGCCTCCACATTCCCATGCAGACAAAACCTATTGTGTAGTTTCATTTTCTACATTTTCCCTTTATTGACTTTACTTTTGGGACCTCCTTCATCTTTTCCTTTTCCTTTTCCTTATTTTTTTTTTTTTTGCTATTTTTATACTCCCCCATGCCATACCAATACCACGTGAGTGGAGACTTATTTTCTATTTCGTACGTTCCATGTGAGTGGAGACGGCTAAAAATGACAAAGTTTTTACAATATTACTCTCACTCAGTGCCTGTTTGATAAAACTGAAAATTAAGCTCTGAAAATGTAGAGATGAAAAATATAGAGCTAAAATTATTAAGTTGCTGAATTTTAAGAGTTTAGTTTGTTTGGTAATGGCAAACCACTTATATCTGAATTTATTTAAAGTTTGAACTTAACATTCAAAAAATTATTTGAATAATCTTAATGAGTGTATAATAATATAAAGTCTTCAACATATACGTCACTATTATTATAATTAGATTATATTTTATAATATTTAAATATTTTTATTAGTACTTTCTTTAACCCATAATAAAATTTATCTTGTTAATTATTTTGATAAATTTGTCTAAAAAATGAAAAAAAAATTTATTAATTATGATACTCTATCAAAATATTATTAATATCACTAGTTTAATATAAATAAAATTACATTTTAATACTAGATTAAATATAATTTATATGAAAATTTAAAATATTTCAACAAAAGAAAGTATCATTTAATATATAAATAAAATAGTTGATGGATGGATTTGAATTAATTTCATTTTTAACTCTTTCTTTCTCCCTCTTAATTGCTTAAGCTACTCATTTCCAACTTAAAATTAATAGTCTTTTTTAAGATAATCTTAATTAATTAAGTGATTGCAATTTACCTTACCAAATATGCTTAACTTTTTAATCTCTTAAATATTTCAAATTAAGAATTTAATTGGGTTACCAAACAAGCCCTCATTCTCTCTCCTATTTTACTTTTATATTCACAATATCAATCAACTTACACTCATTCTCTCTCCTATTTTATTTTTCATACTCACAAACACTTCCTTACACTAATTTTTTCTCCTACTATTTCTTAATTTTTGTGTTTACTTTTTTGGTGTCCACTTAGTGTGTGTGTGTGTGTGTGATTGTGGGAGTATGTGTATGTATGCAGGGACGTAGCCAAAAATTGAGGATAAAACTTTTACTAACTTCCACATATTGTCACAAATTGTCACAAATGTACTTTGTAAATATATAGTGCATGTAAACATTATAGTGTGGAAACAAAAAGTGAGAGCAAAGCGAAACAAAAAGTGAGAGCAAAGCATTTGAGAGATCATGGGGTGTCTGTGGGTGGTGGGGTGGGGGTGGGGGGACAATTGATACAACTTCAATTGCATTTACTTTTTGTAAAAAAAAGGAAAGATATATTCCCCTAAATATTTGATGTAAGAAAATTATAATAACTCGTAAAAATTATAATATCTCGATGTAAGAAAATTATAATATCTCGCGAGTGCAAGAGATATCGTCAAATCAATATATAGAAGACCAGGGCCGGCCCAAGGGGGGGGGTCAGTGAGGGCAATCGCCCGGGGCCCTTAGTGGTAAGGGGCCCATTTTTAAGTAGGCTATAGTGTATATAGTATGCATATGTTTTTTATAATTATAATAAATATTTAAAAAAGACCCACATTCATTTTTTAAAAAAAACCCACATTCAATTTTTAAAATAGGCCCACTTTCGATTTTTAAAAAAAAAATATATTCTTTTGCAATGTTCTAAAAAGCGCTAGGCGGATGCTAGGCGGCGGAGCCGGGCCTAGCGCCTAGCGCCTAGGCGGGGACTAGTCGGGGACTAATCGGGATTAGTCGGGATTAGTCAGGACCTAGGCGGGACTTAGAACTAGGCGTTGGAGAGGGGCCTAGCGCCTAGGCGGGGCCTAGGCGCCCTTAGGCGGGGTCTTTTAGAACAGAGTTCTTTTGTTAAAGGTCCACATTCAGATTTAAAAAAGGCCCATATTCAGATTTAAAAAAAAAATATTCTTTTGTTAAATACTGACAGACACGGAAAAGGGAGAAAGGACTCCTTTCTCTATTTCTTCTTAGTCCAACCAAAGACGAAGAGACTGAGAGTCTGAGACGATCGTCGCCACTCGCCCGCCGACGCCGACGCCGTCCACCACCATCCTGCTATCTCTTTTCTCTATTTCTTCCTAGTTCCACTATATAGGGCTTCTATTTAACAAAGATTTTGCTAACAAACACAAATGTAATTTAATTTTCGACTTCAATTCCTTTATTTGATTGTAGATTACTTCAATTTAAGTTAATTTGGGGATAGAAGTTTCATTATTTCGTTCCCAAATTACTACACTTACTTTTAGGGTTTTATTTGGGGATTTTTTTATTTTACTTCAATTCCTATGATTTGATTTTTGATATTGTGATTATAGGTTCAAATCAGTTTATTGAAAGAATCATCCGTCAAAAGACTTCATCTTACAAGAATTCAGGTGTTGAGAAGGATTTTGTGAAAAATATTGATATTGATACGATCATTAATGATTTTGCATCTAGAAAAGCTCAAAAAAATTTGTTTATATGATCATAATGTGCTTCTTTAATCATTTTTTACTTTTGGTCATCTTTCAGGTTTGATTTTATTGGAGTTCAACATTTTGGACAGCTCTTGAAATGTGGAAAGGGAACTGATGTTAATTTTGAAGTTGATAGAGAAATCTTTTCAGCTCACAAGTTGGTGCTTGCAGCTCGATCACCTGTGTTCAGGGCTCAGCTCTTTGGTCCAATGAAGAGCTAGGTACCCATTGCATAAAAGTTGAAGATATTAAGGCCCCTGTTTTCAAGGTTAGTTACATGTACTCCTGCTTCTGTTAAAGGATACTCGATGAAAATATTTGTTCAACCATGCATCATGTCTTGCTGTGGCGTAATCACATCAGTATTTATATGACGATTTAAGATAAGTGTCATTACTTTACTTCTGTTTTATCTAGTTAAAAATATATAGCATTTGAGTATCGTAAAATTATATAGCATTTGAGTATCGTAAAAATGTCGATTAATTAGGGGCCTCTTCATCTGATTTCGCCCGGGGCCCACAAAAGTCTAGGAACGGCCCTGTAGAAGACTAGGGGTGTGCTCGGTCCGGTTTGGTTCGGTTTTAGACTAAAACCGAAATCGAACCGAATGATATCGGTGGTTTTTGTATTTTAAAACCATTAAGTTTCGATTTTATTCGATTTCAATTTGGTGTCGGTTTGGTTCGGTGTCGTTCGATTTCAACAAGATGAGAAGAACGTGCATATATTGATGGTTGGATTATGATAGTTACATATTCATTAATTCCTCATTAACACACAAACCAAGATGAGAAGATGCACATCTTGAAGTACTTAAGATTTTCATGACAAATTTAAGCTGTTCCACCTCGCCACTACAAATAACGGTTAAAATACCGTAAGCATAATTTTTTTAACTCCAAAGCAAGATGAGAAGAAGAAATTTATATATATATATTAAAATGACACGCCGTTTTAATAATATCGGTTCGGTTCGATTTTATCGGCTTGATTTTTCATTCGAAACCAAAACCGAAATCGAAAGTTTCGATTTTGAAATGGTTAAAACCATTAACAAGATTATGAACTCGAATCCTATGTCGAGCCCAGACGAAAGATTTTTAGGACCGAGTGAAAGTAAAGTAGGAGAGATCTAGTGGGTAGAAAGTTTTTGCTGTGAGGATTACAAGTGGATGTTATTGTCCATTTTAAATAATAAAGCAACTAAAAATCTTAAACTGAGACAGAGTAAGAAAGTAAGAGCCTTAAATCGGGACGAATAAAGTAGAAAAAGAATTTGATACCTGCTCGACTACTAAAAATCGGATTGTATTATAATTGAATCTTGTTGAAAAGGCTCGACATAGGATTCGAGTTCATAATGTTCATGTATGTTTAATGCGTTATTTTGATATTACGTGTAATTAGGGTAATTAACTCGTCGTAACACAATTACTTACACCAGGTGACAATTTAATCATGCAACAATATCCCCTAGGACTGTTGAAAACATAGAATTAGAAAGAATAATAAACTTGTGATAAATCAACAATTATATTAACTAGGATGAATTAAATACTATAAAAACATAGGTTAGTTAAAGATTACCTCTGATTCTAGTGGGTGAAAGTAGTTATTATTAAGAATGAATTTCACCATCTTGCAAATCCTACAAAATACTCTTTCCGTTCCGGTAGAACTTGCATAGTCACTGTTTGTACGAAAATTAAGAAAAATTGTTAGTGAAAAAAATGTTGTGAGTATGAAAAGTGAGGTTGGAGAGAGAAATTGAGGTAGAAAATAGTGATTTGATTGGTGTTATGAGTATAAAAGTAAATTAGAAGAGAGAATTAGTATGTGAAATAGTAAAGATTTTTTGTCATTTTAGAAAATGTGCAATTTGTAATGGAACGCCCATTAAAAAAAGTGTGCAAGTTGTAGTGGAACGGTGGGAGTATTTACTAGCTATGATAAATAAGAAAATCTAATAGAATTATGATTCTAAATAAATTGTAAAAAAGAAATAGTAATAGAATTAGGAAATTAAATAAATTTCAAATATAATAGAAAATCAAATACTCCTTGCTTGCGACTGTTTTGGGACTGATTCCGAAAAATGCATTAAAGTCCCTCAGATTCTAATAATTCCATTAAAGTCCCTTAGCTTCTGATCATGACCAAAAGTCCCTGAACTATAATATATTTGCAGTTGATCACTGAATTCATCAGATTTTGCACAACAATTTTCAGCTTTCTCCATTTAAGCTTCCTTTCTTCCAATTTCTTACGGTTGAGCAGATAATCACCCTAAACAATGAAAACACAAAAGACATCAAATCAAATAATAAAAGATTTAGAACTAAGCAATAATCTATCTATCTATTATTACTATATAATGGCTGAAGTTACTAGAGCACTTTTCCCTCCAAAACTTTCATCTAGACAAAATTGAGACTAGGTACATTCTCCCTAATCCCTAATATCAGTTATCGAAAATACCCCTATAAATACTTTCAAAAACACTCTTGACAATCTTGATTATCAAAAATAATTAGTAGTCATTAATTATGTATTGGTCAACGTGAGCAACAATTTAATACTCTCTCTCTCTCTCTCTTCACATTCCCCACTTTCATTCTCTTTCTAACACACACACACACACTCTCTCTCTCTCTCTAAAACTATCTCTCTACAATATCACAACTTCAACTATCAATTTTAACACCACCATCTTAAACCACCAAAATCACTTGTAGTCCAAACTATCCAGAGTCCATATTTAGTAACACCATCATCACCAAATCACTACCACCTACAACTCGCCACCAACCTTCATTAAACAAAAGCAAGTAAAAAAAAATCATGCTACCATTATTGCAACCACCACCTTTGTTGTCGTCACCATCAATTTTAAATAAAATGCTAATGTCACCATCGTCAATCACCTCCAGCAACACCAATTGTCGCAAATTAAAGAATAAATTTTCAGATCTGGGTTAATAACAAACATTATCTTAACCCCCAAAATCAAAATTGAACCATTTGTTTTCCAGATTTAGCTTCAAAACAAGAGGGGGACAGGAATTCGACAAACACTATCTGAAAGAGATAAAGAAGTAGCGGGCAACATTGTAGTGGTAACACAGTAATGGCGAATCAAAGGAAGGCGAAGGTATAACGGGAGGAGGCGGAGAAGTGGAGGATGTGGGTGTAGGCAATGTATTATTGAACTTATTCACCAATACTACTCTTGTATAATGTTTGACCGATGATTTCTTTCAATTTATTTTTTGTTTTATTGTTTTTATTAATTTTAAAACTGGACAGTATGTGAGTTTTGATCTTAAATTAAAAGTATATATGTGTGTGCATATATATATACATACTTCCTCCGTCTCATTTCAAATAAAACGATTTTGAACAAAACAATAATTTTAATTGTACTTTAACCAATATTTGCAGTAAAATTAGTTATCTAAAAAATATTATCGAAATCATCAAAAATACTCAGTTACAACTTTTAGATTTCATTGAAATATTCAATTTTTTTATTTTTTTTTTTCTATTTTTTTTTTTGTCAAAGTGAATCTAATGGTATATATGAGGTTAACAAAATCAGAGTTTGTACTAAGAAAGATAACATATACGGTAATTTTGTACTTACTATATTTCTTCAATTTTGTACTTACTATATTTCTTCAAACGGTTATATAAATGAAAGAGAAAAGTTGTTAATAAATAAAATTCTTATTTTTTATCATATTCTTGTACCGTATTTTAATCCCACATTTTTATATTTTTATTTTTATGTGTTACAACTTATTCTTTTCTAAAAAAGTTACAACTAATAAATATTTATTTATTTGTATGATGATTATATTTCTTTTTAATTTTTAATATTTAGTCTCAATTAAAATAAGAAATTCATTTTTTTCTTATATACTTTCTTACAATCTCACAAGTATTAAATTTATTATTAAAAAAATAATTTATTTGTTCTCATCAATGTTTAATTAAATAATACTAATATTTTTGTATTAGTTATTACTCTCAAGCCCAAACTAATTGTTATTTTTTTTTTTGCTCTTTCACGAGTTAAAAAAAATTGTATATTTTAATTTTCAAGTATCGAGCTTATTCCGACTTGAAGAAAAATATAGCTATATTATTATTATTTTTTGCATAAAAACTACAATACTTTTTGTATAGAAAGTGAATATTTAAGACATAATTTTATAATAAGTGGACATTGATTTTGGAAACGGATGGAGCATTACGAAATAAATATATTAATGCATGTTTGCAGGCCTAAAAAGGTGAGATATGGGGCTAAATTGTTGGTAGTCATTTTTTTTTACTTTTTTGAAATGAGAGTTGTACTACTCCATGACAGTTTCTATTGATTGTATCATATGCAACGACAATCAACAAAGGTAATGGTCAATCACACAATATTGTTGTTTGTTTCTAAAAAATCTATTTTAAGTTGTGGTCAGTTGTATGTTGTTTTGTCTAGGATAATCAATTGTGCTCTGATGGAGAAAAATTCCTCTAGTAATAAAATCCGAGCAAGTGTACTCACTACCGGTACGTAATTTGCACGAGCAAGGGTCGAACCACAGAGACTCGTTGGCTTTAACAAGTAAATTTAATTAATGCTTAAAGTAACAAAATGGGTTTTGATTTGGTTTATTAAAACTAAGTACGAAAGAAAATTAAAACAATTTAGCAACTAAAGTAACAAATAAGCAAGCTCGCAAACGAAATTCAAGGATTTAACAACTAGCCCACGGATTAGGTTCACCACATATTATCCCTTTATGCCCTTTTGAATGATAAAATATTAATTGGGTTTAGGGCTTCTTCGCTTTTGTAAGAATTGGGACGGTTCGATTGCCGGATTGCAATTCTTTTATTGAATAGTTATCAATTATCACGCAAGATCAAATTGACAACAACTCAATTCATTAAGCACCAAAGAATTAATGAAACCTAGACTCAATCGATTCACGCAAGATCGTCAATCGAGTCTAATCATCCTAATAGTGTTCATGCACAATTCCCCACGCAAGTGCAGGACTTGCACCAAATAAAAATTAAGAATACTAGAATGAACTAACTCCACAATTAAATGAAACTTAAATATATAACATAAAGTTCCAAATACGGGCTACACCAATCCGTGAACTACAAAGAAATTAGCTACTCATATTCCGGATAAACATCACAAAACATGAATAGCAACAAAACATCA